>OY754473.1:19122222-19722222 GCA_963575645.1 Xanthostigma xanthostigma | reverse complement strand
TAACATTTAGGTTTGGATCATTCTCTCATAAGAAAATGCAAGCTGCATATTAACTATTATTTTAACGCATACAAGCAGTTTTTACATGCTTTATGATAATTAGGTGCAAATGAGTCCTTATAGGCAAAATTGCTTTATTTCAAGAGGATAAGTCTATTTACACTATAACATTCAGGTTTAGATCATTCTCTCATAAAAAAATGCAAACTGCATATAAACCATTATTTTAACGCAGACAAGCAGTTTTTACATGCTTAACGACAATTGCGTGCAAATGAGTTCTTATAAGCAAAATTGCTTTATTTTACAAAGGTAAGTCTATTTACACTATAACATTCAGGTTTGGATCATTCTCTCATAAGAAAATGCAAACTGCATATTAACCATTATGTTAACGCAGACAAGCAGTTTTTACATGCTTTATGACAATTAGGGGCAAATGATTCCTTATAGGCAAAATTGCTTTATTTCATGAAGGTAAGTCTATTTACACTATAACATTCAGGTTCGGTTCATTCTCTTATAAGAAAATGCAAACTGCATATTAACCATTATTTTAACGCAGACAAGCAGTTTTTACATGCTTCACGACAATTAGGTGCAAATGAGTCCTTAAAGGCAAAAATGTTTTATTTCACAAAGGTAAGTCTACTTTCACTATAACATTGAGGTTTGGATCATTCTCTCATAAGAAAATGCAAACTGCATATAAACCATTATTTTAACGCAGACAAGCAGTTTTTACATGCTTCACGACAATTGCGTGCAAATGAGTCTTTATAGGCAAAATTGCATTATTTTACAAAGGTAAGTCTATTTACACTATAACGTTCAGGTTTGGATCATTTTCTCAAAAGATAATGCAAACTGATCATTTCCTTTTATTTTCACGCAGACAAGCAGTATTTACATGCTTTATGACAATTGGGTGCAAATGTGTCCTTATTGGCAAAATTGCTTTATTTTACAAAGGCAAGTCTATTTACACTATAACATTCAGGTTTGGATCATTCTCTCATAAAAAAATGCTAACTGCACATTTACTATCATTTTCATGCAGACAAGCAGTTTTTACATGTTTTACGACAATTAGGTGCAAATTAGTCCGTATAGGCAAAATTGCTTTATTTCATGAAGGTAAGTCTACTTATACTATAACATTCAGGTTTGGATCATTCTCCCATAAGAAAATGCAAACTGCATATTAACCATTATTTTAACGCAGACAAGCAGTTTTTACATGCTTTACGACAATTAGGTGCAAATGAGTCCTTATAGGCAAAATTGCTTTATTTCACAAAGGAAAGTTTACTTATACTATAACATTCAGGTTTGGATCATTCTCTCATAAGAAAATGCAAACTGCATATTAACTATTATTTTAACGCATACAAGCAGTTTTTACATGCTTTATGACAATTAGGTGCAAATGAGTCCTTATAAGCAAAATTGCTTTATTTCATGAGGGTAAGTCTATTTACACTATAACATTCAGGTTTGGATCATTCTCTTATAAGAAAATGCAAACTGCATATTTACTATCATTTTCATGCAGACAAGCAGTTTTTACATGTTTTACGACAATTAGGTGCAAATAAATCCTTAAAGGCAAAATTGTTTTATTTCACAAAGGTACGTCTACTTTCACTATAACATTCAGGTTTGGATCATTCTCTCATAAGAAAATGCAAACTGTATATTAACCATTATTTTAACACAGACAAGCAGTTTTTACATGCTTCACGACAATTGCGTACAAATGAGTCTTTATAGGCAAAATTGCTTTATTTTACAAAGGTAAGTCTATTTACACTATAACATTCAGGTTTGGATCATTCTCTCATAAGAAAATGCAAACTGCATATTAACTATTATTTTAACGCATACAAGCAGTTTTTACAAGATTTATGACAATTAGGTGCAAATGAGTCCTTATAGGCAAAATTGCTTTATTTCATGAGGGTAAGTCTATTTACACTATAACATTCAGGCTTGGATTATTCTCTCATAAGAAAATGCAAACTGCATATTTACTATCATTTTAACGCAGACAAGCAGTTTTTACATGTTTTACGACAATTAAGTGCAAATAAGTCCTTAAAGGCAAAATTGTTTTATTTCACAAAGCTAAGTCTACTTTCACTATAACATTCAGGTTTGGATCATTCTCTCATAAGAAAATGCAAACTGCATATTAACCATTATTTTAACGCAGACAAGCAGTTTTTACATGCTTCACGACAATTGCGTGCAAATAAGTCCTTATAGGCAAAATTGCTTTATATTACAAAGCTAAGTCTATTTACACTATATTATTCAGGTTTGAATCATTTTCTCAAAAGATAATGCAAACTGATCATTTCCTATTATTTTCACGCAGATAAGCAGTATTTACATGCTTTATGACAATTAGGTGCAAATGTGTCCTTATAGGCAAAATTGCTTTATTTTACAATGGCAAGTCTATTTACACTATAACATTCAGGTTTGGATCATTCTCTCATAAGAAAATGCAAACTGCACATTTACTATCATTTTAACGCAGACAAGCAGTTTTTACATGCTTTATGACAATTAGGTGCAAATGAGTCCTTATAGGCAAAATTGCTATATTTTACAAAGGCAAGTCTATTTACACTATAACATTCAGGTTTGGACAATTCTCTCATAAGAAAATGCAAACTGCACATTTACTATCATTTTAACGCAGACAAGCAGTTTTTACATGCTTTACGACATTTAGGTGCAAATTAGTCCTTATAGGCAAAATTGCTATATTTTACAAAGGCAAGTCTATTTACACTATAACATTCAGGTTTGGATCATTCTCTCATAAGAAAATGCAAACTGCATATTAACTATTATTTTAACGCATACAAGCAGTTTTTACATGCTTTAAGACAATTAGGTGCAAATGAGTCCTTATAGGCAAAATTGCTTTATATTACAAAGGTAATTCTATTTACACTATAACATTCAGGTTTGGATCATTTTCACAAAAGATAATGCGAACTGATCATTTCCTATTATTTTCACACAGACAAGCAGTATTTACATGCTTTATGACAATTAGGTGCAAATGTGTCCTTATAGGCAAAATTGCTTTATTTTACAAAGGCAAGTCTATTTACACTATAACATTCAGGGTTGGATCATTCTCTCATAAGAAAATGCAAACTGCACATTTACTATCATTTTAACGCAGACAAGCAGTTTTTACATGCTTTATGACAATTAGGTGCAAATGAGTCCTTTTAGGCAAAATTGCTATATTCTACAAAGGCAAGTCTATTTACACTATAACATTCAGGTTTGGATCATTCTCTCATAAGAAAATGCAAACTGCACATTTACTATCATTTTAACGCAGACAAGCAGTTTTTACATGCTTTACGACAATTAGGTGCAAATTAGTCCTTATAGGCAAAATTGCTTTATTTCATGAAGGTGAGTCTACGTACACTATAACATTCAGGTTTGGATCATTCTCTCATAAGAAAATGCAAACTGCATATCAACCATTATTTTAACGCAGACAAGCAGTTTTTACATGCTTCACGACAATTAGGTGCAAATGAGTCCTTATAGGCAAAATTGCTATATTTTACAAAGGCAAGTCTATTTACACTATAACATTCAGGTTTGGATCATTCTCTCATAAGAAAATGCAAACTGCATATTTACTATCATTTTCACGCTGACACGCAGTTTTTACATGTTTTACGACAATTAGGTGCAAATAAGTCCTTAAAGGCAAAATTGTTTTATTTCACAAAGGTAAATCTACTTTCACTATAACATTCAGGTTTGGATCATTATCTCATAAGAAAATTCAAACTGCATATTAACCATTATTTCAACGCAGAGAAGCAGTTTTTACATGCTTCACGACAATAAGGTGCAAATGAGTCCTAATAGGCAGAATTGCTTTATTTCACAAAGGTAAGTCTATTTGCACAATAACATTCAGGTTTGGATCATTCTCTCAAAAGATAATGCAAACTGATCATTTCCTATTATTTTCACGCAGACAAGCAGTATTTACATGCTTTATGACAATTAGGTGCAAATGAGTCCTAATAGGCAGAATTGCTTTATTTCACAAAGGTAAGTCTACTTTCACTATAACATTTAGGTTTGGATCATTCTCTCATAAGAAAATGCAAACTGCACATTTACTATCATTTTAACACAGAAAAGCAGTTTTTACATGCTTTACGACAATTAGGTGCAAAATAGTCCTTATAGGCAAAATTGCTTAATTTCATGAAGGTGAGTCTACTTACACTATACCATTCAGGTTTGGATCATTCTCTCATAAGAAAATGCAAACTGCATATTAACTATTATTTTAACGCATACAAGCAGTTTTTACATGCTTTAAGACAATTAGGTGCAAATGAGTCCTTATAGGCAAAATTGCTTTATATTACAAAGGTAATTCTATTTACACTATAACATTCAGGTTTGGATCATTCTCTCATTAGAAAATGCAAAATGCATATTTACTATCATTTTCACGCAGACAAGTAGTTTTTCCATGCTTCACGACAGTCAGGTGCAAATGAGTCCTTATAGGCAAAATTGCTTTATTTTACAAAGGCAAGTCTATTTACACTATAACATCAGGTTTGGATCATTCTCTCATAAGAAAATGCAAACTGCACATTTACTATCATTTTAACGCAGACAAGCAGTTTTTACATGCTTTACGACAATTAGGTGCAAATTAGTCCTTATAAGCAAAATTGCTTTATTTCATGAAGGTAAGTCTATTTACACTATAACATTCAGGTTTAAATCATTCTCTCATAAGAAAATGCAAACTGCATATTAACCATTATTTTAACGCAGACAAGCAGTTTTTACATGCTTTACGACAATTAGGTGCAAATGAGCCCTTATAGGCAAAATTGCTTTATTTCACAAATGTAAGTTAACTTACACTATAACATTCAGGTTTGGTTCATTCTCTCATAAGAAAATGCAAACCGCACATTTACTATCATTTTAACGCAGACAAGCAGATTTTACATGCTTTATGACATTTAGGGGCAAATGAGTCCTTATAGGCAAAATTGCTTTATTTCATGAAGGTAAGTCTATTTACACTATAACATTCAGGTTCGGATCATTCTCTTATAAGAAAATGCAAACTGCATATTAACCATTATTTTAACGCAGACAAGCAGTTTTTACATGCTTCACGACAATTAGGTGCAAATGAGTCCTTAAAGGCAAAAATGTTTTATTTCACAAAGGTAAGTCTACTTTCACTATAACATTGAGGTTTGGATCATTCTCTCATAAGAAAATGCAAACTGCATATAAACCATTATTTTAACGCAGACAAGCAGTTTTTACATGCTTCACGACAATTGCGTGCAAATAAGTCTTTATAGGCAAAATTGCATTATTTTACAAAGGTAAGTCTATTTACACTATAACATTCAGGTTGGATCATTTTCTCAAAAGATAATGCAAACTGATCATTTCCTATTATTTTCACGCAGACAAGCAGTATATACATGCTTTATGACAATTGGGTGCAAATGTGTCCTTATTGGCAAAATTGCTTTATTTTACAAAGGCAAGTCTATTTATACTATAACATTCAGGTTTGGATCATTCTCTCATAAAAACATGCAAACTGCACATTTACTATCATTTTCATGCAGACAAGCAGTTTTTACATGTTTTACTACAATTAGGTGCAAATGAGTCCTTATAGGCAAAATTGCTTTATTTCATGAAGGTAAGTCTATTTACACTATAACATTCAGGTTTGGATCATTCTCTCATAAGAAAATGCAAACTGCATATTAACCATTATTTTAACGCAGACAAGCAGTTTTTACATGCTTTATGACAATTAGGTGCAAATGAGTCCTTATAGGCAAAATTGCTTTATTTCATGAGGGTAAGTCTATTTACACTATAACATTCAGGTTTGGGTCATTCTCTTATAAGAAAATGCAAACTGCATATTTACTATCATTTTAAAGCAGACAAGCAGTTTTTACATGTTTTACGACAATTAAGTGCAAATAAGTCCTTAAAGGCAAAATTGTTTTATTTCACAAAGGTAACTCTACTTTCACTATAACATTCAGGTTTGGATCATTCTCTCATAAGAAAATGCAAACTGCATATTACCCATTATTTTAACGCAGACAAGCAGTTTTTACATGCTTCACGACAATTGCGTGCAAATAAGTCCTCATAGGCAAAATTGCTTTATATTACAAAGGTAAGTCTATTTACACTATATTATTTAGGTTTGGATCTTTTTCTCAAAAGATAATGCAAACTGATCATTTCCTATTATTTTCACGCAGACAAGCAGTATTTACATGCTTTATGACAATTAGGTGCAAATGTGTCATTATAGGCCAAATTGCTTTATTTTACAATGGAAAGTCTATTTACACTATAACATTCAGGTTTGGATCATTCTCTCATAAGAAAATGCAAACTGCACATTTACTATCATTTTAACGCAGACAAGCAGTTTTTACATGCTTTACGACATTTAGGTGCAAATTAGTCCTTATAGGCAAAATTGCTTTATTTCATGAAGGTGAGTCTACTTACACTATAACATTCAGGTTTGGATCATTCTCTCATAAGAAAATGCAAACTGCATATTAACTATTATTTTAACGCATACAAGCAGTTTTTACATGCTTTAAGACAATTAGGTGCAAATGAGTCCTTATAGGCAAAATTGCTTTATATTACAAAGGTTATTCTATTTACACTATAAGATTCAGGTTTGGATCATTTTCACAAAAGATAATGCGAACTGACCATTTCCTATTATTTTCACACAGACAAGCAGTATTTACATGCTTTATGACAATTAGGTGCAAATGTGTCCTTATAGGCAAAATTGCTTTATTTTACAAAGGCAAGTCTATTTACACTATAACATTCAGGGTTGGATCATTCTTTCATAAGAAAATGCAAACTGCACATTTACTATCATTTTAACGCAGACAAGCAGTTTTTACATATTTATGACAATTAGGTGCAAATGAGTCCTTTTAGGCAAAATTGCTATATTCTACAAAGGCAAATCTATTTACACTATAACATTCAGGTTTAGATCATTCTCTCATAAAAAAATGCAAACTGCATATAAACCATTATTTTAACGCAGACAAGCAGTTTTTACATGCTTAACGACAATTGCGTGCAAATGAGTCCTTATAGGCAAAATTGCTTTATTTTACAAAGGTAAGTCTATTTACACTATACCATTCAGGTTTGGATCATACTCTCATAAGAAAATGCAAACTGCATATTAACCATTATTTTAACGCAGACAAGCAGTTTTTACATGCTTTATGACAATTAGGGGCAAATGATTCCTTATAGGCAAAATTGCTTTATTTCATGAGGGTAAGCCTATTTACACTATAACATTCAGGTTTGGATCATTCTCTCATAAGAAAATGCAAACTGCATATTTACTATCATTTTAACGCAGACAAGCAGTTTTTACATGCTTAACGACAATTGCGTGCAAATGAGTCCTTATAGGCAAAATTGCTTTATTTTACAAAGGTAAGTCTATTTACACTATAACATTCAGGTTTGGATCATTCTCTCATAAGAAAATGCAAACTGCATATTAACCATTATTTTAACGCAGACAAGCAGTTTTTACAAGATTTATGACAATTAGGTGCAAATGAGTCCTTATAGGCAAAATTGCTTTATTTCATGAGGGTAAGTCTATTTACACTATAACATTCAGGTTTGGATCATTCTCTCATAAGAAAATGCAAACTGCATATTTACTATCATTTTAACGCAGACAAGCAGTTTTTACATGTTTTACGACAATTAAGTGCAAATAAGTCCTTAAAGGCAAAATTGTTTTATTTCACAAAGGTAACTCTACTTTCACTATAACATTCAGGTTTGGATCATTCTCTCATAAGAAAATGCAAACTGCATATTACCCATTATTTTAACGCAGACAAGCAGTTTTTACATGCTTCACGACAATTGCGTGCAAATAAGTCCTCATAGGCAAAATTGCTTTATATTACAAAGGTAAGTCTATTTACACTATATTATTTAGGTTTGGATCTTTTTCTCAAAAGATAATGCAAACTGATCATTTCCTATTATTTTCACCCAGACAAGCAGTATTTACATGCTTTATGACAATTAGGTGCAAATGTGTCATTATAGGCAAAATTGCTTTATTTTACAATGGAAAGTCTATTTACACTATAACATTCAGGTTTGGATCATTCTCTCATAAGAAAATGCAAACTGCACATTTACTATCATTTTAACGCAGACAAGCAGTTTTTACATGCTTTATAACAATTAGGTGCAAATGAGTCCTTATAGGCAAAATCGCTATATTTTACAAAAGCAATTATATTTACACTATAACATTCAGGTTTGGACAATTCTCTCATAAGAAAATGCAAACTGCACATTTACTATCATTTTAACGCAGACAAGCAGTTTTTACATGCTTTACGACATTTAGGTGCAAATTAGTCCTTATAGGCAAAATTGCTTTATTTCATGAAGGTGAGTCTACTTACACTATAACATTCAGGTTTGGATCATTCTCTCATAAGAAAATGCAAACTGCATATTAACTATTATTTTAACGCATACAAGCAGTTTTTACATGCTTTAAGACAATTAGGTGCAAATGAGTCCTTATAGGCAAAATTGCTTTATATTACAAAGGTTATTCTATTTACACTATAACATTCAGGTTTGGATCATTTTCACAAAAGATAATGCGAACTGACCATTTCCTATTATTTTCACACAGACAAGCAGTATTTACATGCTTTATGACAATTAGGTGCAAATGTGTCCTTATAGGCAAAATTGCTTTATTTTACAAAGGCAAGTCTATTTACACTATAACATTCAGGGTTGGATCATTCTCTCATAAGAAAATGCAAACTGCACATTTACTATCATTTTAACGCAGACAAGCAGTTTTTACATATTTATGACAATTAGGTGCAAATGAGTCCTTTTAGGCAAAATTGCTATATTCTACAAAGGCAAGTCTATTTACACTATAACATTCAGGTTTAGATCATTCTCTCATAAAAAAATGCAAACTGCATATAAACCATTATTTTAACGCAGACAAGCAGTTTTTACATGCTTAACGACAATTGCGTGCAAATGAGTCCTTATAGGCAAAATTGCTTTATTTTACAAAGGTAAGTCTATTTACACTATAACATTCAGGTTTGGATCATTCTCTCATAAGAAAATGCAAACTGCATATTAACCATTATTTTAACGCAGACAAGCAGTTTTTACATGCTTTATGACAATTAGGGGCAAATGATTCCTTATAGGCAAAATTGCTTTATTTCATGAAGGTAAGTCTATTTACACTATAACATTCAGGTTCGGATCATTCTCTTATAAGAAAATGCAAACTGCATATTAACCATTATTTTAACGCAGACAAGCAGTTTTTACATGCTTCACGACAATTAGGTGCAAATGAGTCCTTAAAGGCAAAAATGTTTTATTTCACAAAGGTAAGTCTACTTTCACTATAACATTGAGGTTTGGATCATTCTCTCATAAGAAAATGCAAACTGCATATAAACCATTATTTTAACGCAGACAAGCAGTTTTTACATGCTTCACGACAATTGCGTGCAAATGAGTCTTTATAGGCAAAATTGCATTATTTTACAAAGGTAAGTCTATTTACACTATAACGTTCAGGTTTGGTTCATTTTCTCAAAAGATAATGCAAACTGATCATTTCCTATTATTTTCACGCAGACAAGCAGTATTTACATGCTTTATGACAATTGGGTGCAAATGTGTCCTTATTGGCAAAATTGCTTTATTTTACAAAGGCAAGTCTATTTACACTATAACATTTAGGTTTGGATCATTCTCTCATAAAAAAATGCAAACTGCACATTTACTATCATTTTCATGCAGACAAGCAGTTTTTACATGTTTTACGACAATTAGGTGCAAATTAGTCCGTATAGGCAAAATTGCTTTATTTCATGAAGGTAAGTCTACTTATACTATAACATTCAGGTTTGGATCATTCTCTCAAAAGAAAATGCAAACTGCATATTAACCATTATTTTAACGCATACAAGCAGTTTTTACATGCTTTATGACAATTAGGGGCGAATGAGTCCTTATAGGCAAAATTGCTTTATTTCATGAAGGTAAGTCTATTTACACTATAACATTCAGGTTTGGATCATTCTCTCATAAGAAAATGCAAACTGCATATTAACCATTATTTTAACGCAGACAAGCAGTTTTTACATGCTTTACGACAATTAGGTGCAAATGAGTCCTTATAGGCAAAATTGCTTTATTTCACAAAGGAAAGTTTACTTATACTATAACATTCAGGTTTGGATCATTCTCTCATAAGAAAATGCAAACTGCATATTAACTATTATTTTAACGCATACAAGCAGTTTTTACATGCTTTATGACAATTAGGTGCAAATGAGTCCTTATAAGCAAAACTGCTTTATTTCATGAGGGTAAGTCTATTTACACTATAACATTCAGGTTTGGATCATTCTCTTATAAGAAAATGCAAACTGCATATTTACTATCATTTTCATGCAGACAAGCAGTTTTTACATGTTTTACGACAATTAGGTGCAAATAAGTCCTTAAAGGCAAAATTGTTTTATTTCACAAAGGTACGTCTACTTTCACTATAACATTCAGGTTTGGATCATTCTCTCATAAGAAAATGCAAACTGCATATTAACCATTATTTTAACGCAGACAAGCAGTTTTTACATGCTTCACGACAATTGCGTGCAAATAAGTCCTTATAGGCAAAATTGCTGTATATTACAAAGGTAAGTCTATTTACACTATATTATTCAGGTTTGGATCATTTTCTCAAAAGATAATGCAAACTGATCATTTCCTATTGTTTTCACGCAGACAAGCAGTATTTACATGCTTTATGACAATTAGGTGCAAATGTGTCCTTATAGGCAAAATTGCTTTATTTTACAATGGCAAGTCTATTTACACTATAACATTCAGGTTTGAATCATTCTCTCATAAGAAAATGCAAACTGCACATTTACTATCATTTTAACGCAGACAAGCAGTTTTTACATGCTTTATGACAATTAGGTGCAAATGTGTCCTTATAGGCAAAATTGCTTTATTTTACAAAGGCAAGTCTATTTACACTATAACATTCAGGTTTGGATCATTCTCTCATAAGAAAATGCAAACTGCACATTTACTATCATTTTAACGCAGACAAGCAGTTTTTACATGCTTTACGACAATTAGGTGCAAATTAGTCCTTATAGGCAAAATTGCTATATTTTACAAAGGCAAGTCTATTTACACTATAACAGTCAGGTTTGGATCATTCTCTCATAAGAAAATGCAAACTGCATATCAACCATTATTATAACGCAGACAAGCAGTTTTTACATGCTTCACGACAATTAGGTGCAAATGAGTCCTTATAGGCAAAATTGCTTTATTTCACAAAGGAAAGTTTACTTATACTATAACATTCAGGTTTGGATCATTCTCTCATAAGAAAATGCAAACTGCATAATATTAACTATTATTTTAACGCATACAAGCAGTTTTTACATGCTTTATGACAATTAGGTGCAAATGAGTCCTTATAGGCAAAATTGCTTTATTTCATGAGGGTAAGTCTATTTACACTATAACATTCAGGTTTGGGTCATTCTCTTATAAGAAAATGCAAACTGCATATTTACTATCATTTTCATGCAGACAAGCAGTTTTTACATGTTTTACGACAATTAGGTGCAAATAAGTCCTTAAAGGCAAAATTGTTTTATTTCACAAAGGTAAGTCTACTTTCACTATAACATTCAGGTTTGGATCATTCTCTCATAAGAAAATGCAAACTGTATATTAACCATTATTTTAACACAGACAAGCTGTTTTTACATGCTTCACGACAATTGCGTGCAAATGAGTCCTTATAGGCAAAATTGCTTTATTTTACAAAGGTAAGTCTATTTACACTATAACATTCAGGTTTGGATCATTCTCTCATAAGAAAATGCAAACTGCATATTAACCATTATTTTAACGCATACAAGCAGTTTTTACAAGATTTATGACAATTAGGTGCAAATGAGTCCTTATAGGCAAAATTGCTTTATTTCATGAGGGTAAGTCTATTTACACTATAACATTCAGGTTTGGATCATTCTCTCATAAGAAAATGCAAACTGCATATTTACTATCATTTTAACGCAGACAAGCAGTTTTTACATGTTTAACGACAATTAAGTGCAAATAAGTCCTTAAAGGCAAAATTGTTTTATTTCACAAAGGTAAGTCTACTTTCACTATAACATTTAGGTTTGGATCATTCTCTCATAAGAAAATGCAAACTGCATATTACCCATTATTTTAACGCAGACAAGCAGTTTTTACATGCTTCACGACAATTGCGTGAAAATAAGTCCTTACCTATAGGCAAAATTGCTTTATATTACAAAGGTAAGTCTATTTACACTATATTATTCAGGTTTGGATCATTTTCTCAAAAGATAATGCAAACTGATCATTTCCTATTATTTTCACGCAGACAAGCAGTATTTACATGCTTTACGACATTTAGGTGCAAATTAGTCCTTATAGGCAAAATTGCTATATTCTACAAAGGCAAGTCTATTTACACTATAACATTCAGGGTTGGATCATTCTCTCATAAGAAAATGCAAACTGCACATTTACTATCATTTTAACGCAGACAAGCAGTTTTTACATGCTTTATGACAATTAGGTGAAAATGAGTCCTTTTAGGCAAAATTGCTATATTCTACAAAGGCAAGTCTATTTACACTATAACATTCGGGTTTGGATCATTCTCTCATAAGAAAATGCAAACTGCATATTAACTATTATTTTAACGCATACAAGCAGTTTTTACATGCTTTAAGACAATTAGGTGCAAATGAGTCCTTATAGGCAAAATTGCTTTATATTACAAAGGTTATTCTATTTACACTATAACATTCAGGTTTGGATCATTTTCACAAAAGTTAATGCGAACTGACCATTTCCTATTATTTTCACACAGACAAGCAGTATTTACATGCTTTATGACAATTAGGTGCAAATGTGTCCTTATAGGCAAAATTGCTTTATTTTACAAAGGCAAGTCTATTTACACTATAACATTCAGGGTTGGATCATTCTCTCATAAGAAAATGCAAACTGCACATTTACTATCATTTTAACGCAGACAAGCAGTTTTTACATGCTTTATGACAATTAGGTGAAAATGAGTCCTTTTAGGCAAAATTGCTATATTCTACAAAGGCAAGTCTATTTACACTATAACATTCGGGTTTGGATCATTCTCTCATAAGAAAATGCAAACTGCACATTTACTATCATTTTAACGCAGACAAGCAGTTTTTACATGCTTTACGACAATTAGGTGCAAATTAGTCCTTATAGGCAAAATTGCTATATTTTACAAAGGCAAGTCTATTTACACTATAACAGTCAGGTTTGGATCATTCTCTCATAAGAAAATGCAAACTGCACATTTACTATTATTTTAACGCAGACAAGCAGTTTTTACATGCTTTACGACAATTAGGTGCAAATTAGTCCTTATAGGCAAAATTGCTATATTTTACAAAGGCAAGTCTATTTACACTATCGCATTCAGGTTTGGATCATTCTCTCATAAGAAAATGCAAACTGCATATTTACTATCATTTTCACGCTGACAAGCAGTTTTTACATGTTTTACGACAATTAGGTGCAAATAAGTCCTTAAAGGCAAAATTGTTTTATTTCACAAAGGTAAATCTACTTTCACTATAACATTCAGGTTTGGATCATTATCTCATAAGAAAATGCAAACTGCATATTAACCATTATTTTAACGCAGACAAGCAGTTTTTACATGCTTCACGACAATTGCGTGCAAATGAGTCCTTATAGGCAAAATTGCTTTATTTTACAAAGGTAAGTCTAATTACACTATAACATTCAGGTTTGGATCATTCTCTCATAAGAAAATGCAAACTGCATATTAACCATTATTTTAACGCATACAAGCAGTTTTTAGATGCTTTATGACAATTAGTGGCAAATGAGTCCTTATAGGCAAAATTGCTTTATTTCATGAAGGTAAGTCTATTTACACTATAACATTCAGGTTTGGATCATTCTCTCATAAGAAAATGCAAACTGCATATTAACCATTATTTTAACGCAGACAAGCTGTTTTTACATGCTTTACGACAATTATGTGCAAATGAGTCCTTATAGGCAAAATTGCTTTATTTTACAAAGGTAAGTTTACTTTCTCTATAACATTCAGGTTTGGATCATTCTCTCATAAGAAAATGCAAACTGCATATTAACCATTATTTTAACGCAGACAAGCTGTTTTTACATGCTTTACGACAATTATGTGCAAATGAGTCCTTATATGCAAAATTGCTTTATTTTACAAAGGTAAGTCTATTTACACTATAACATTCAGGTTTGCATCATTTTCTCAAAAAATAATGCAAACTGATCATTTCCTATTATTTTCACGCAGACAAGCAGTATTTACATGCTTTATGACAATTAGGTGCAAATGGTTCTTTATAGGCAAAATTCCTTTATTTTACAAAGGCAAGTCTATTTACACTATAACATTCAGGTTTGGATCATTCTCTCATAAGAAAATGCAAACTGCACATTTACTATCATTTTAACGCAGACAAGCAGTTTTTACATGCTTTACAACAATTAGGTGCAAATTATTCCTTATAGGCAAAATTGCTTAATTTCATGAAGGTGAGTCTACTTACACTATAACATTCAGGTTTGGATTATTCTCTCATCAGAAAATGCAAAATGCATATTAACTATTATTTTAACGCATACAAGCAGTTTTTAAATGCTTTATGACAATTAGGTGCAAATGAGTCCTTATAGGCAAAATTGCTTAATTTCATGAGGGTAAGTCTATTTACACCATAACATTCAGGTCTGGATCATTCTCTCATAAGAAAATGCAAACTGCATATTTACTATCATTTTCACGCAGACAAGTAGTTTTTATATGTTTTACAACAATAAGGTGCAAAAAAGTCCTTAAAGGCAAAATTGTTTTCTTTCACAAAGGTAAGTCTACTTTCACTATAACATTCAGGTTTGGATCATTCTCTCATAAGAAAATGCAAACTGCATATTAACCATAATTTTAACGCAGACAAGCAGTTTTTACATGCTTCACGACAATTGCGTGCAAATGAGTCCTTATAGGAAAAATTGCTTTATTTTACAAAGGTACGTCTAATTACACTATAACATTCAGGTTTGAATCATTCTCTCGTAAGAAAATGCAAACTGCATATTAGCCATTATTTTAACGCATACAAGCAGTTTTTACATGCTTTATGAAAATTAGGAGCAAATGAGTCCTTATAGGCAAAATTGCTTTACTTCATGAAGGTAAGTCTATTTACACTATAACATTCAGGTTTGGATCATTCTCTCATAAGAAAATGCAAACTGCATATTAACCATTATTTTCAACGCAGACAAGCAGTTTTTACATGCTTTACGACAATTAGGTGCAAATGAGTCCTTATAGGCAAAATTGCTTTATTTCACAAAGGTAAGTTTACTTTCACTATAACATACAGGCTTGGATCATTCTCTCATACGAAAATGCAGACTGCATATTAACTATTATTTTAACGCATACAAGCAGTTTTTACATGCTTTATGACAATTAGAAGCAAATGAGTCCTTTTAGGCAAAATTGCTATATTTTACAAAGGCAAGTCTATTTACACTATAACATTCAGGTTTGGATCATTCTCTCATAAGAAAATGCAAACTGCACATATACTATCATTTTAACGCAGACAAGCAGTTTTTACATGCTTTACGACAATTAGGTGCAAATTTGTCCTTATAAGCAAAATTGCTATATTTTACAAAGGAAAGTCTATTTACACTATAACAGTCAGGTTTGGATTATTCTCTCATAAGAAAATGCAAACTGCACATTTACTATCATTTTAACGCAGACAAGCAGTTTTTACATGCTTTATGACAATTAGGTGCAAATGAGTCCTTATAGGCAAAATTGCTATATTTTACAAAGGCAAGTCTATTTACACTATAACATTCAGGTTTGAATCATTCTCTCATAAGAAAATGCAAACTGCATATTAACCATTATTTTAACGCAGACAAGCAGTTTTTACATGCTTCACGACAATTAGGTGCAAATGAGTCCTTATAGGCAAAATTGCTATATTTTACAAAGGCAAGTCTATTTACATTATAACATTCAGGTTTGGATCATTCTCTCATAAGAAAATGCAAACTGCATATTTACTATCATTTTCACGCTGACAAGCAGTTTTTACATGTTTTACGACAATTAGGTGCAAATAAGTCCTTAAAGGCAAAATTGTTTTATTTCACAAAGGTAAATCTACTTTCACTATAACATTCAGGTTTGGATCATTCTCTCATAAGAAAATGCAAACTGCATATTAACCATTATTTTAACGCAGACAAGCAGTTTTTACATGCTTCACGACAATGCGTGCAAATGAGTCCTTATAGGCAAAACTGCTTTATTTTACAAAGGTAAGTCTATTTACACTATAACATTCAGGTTTGGATCATTCTCTTATAAGAAAATGCAAACTGCACATTTACTATCATTTTAACGCAGACAAGCAGTTTTTACATGCTTTATGACAATTAGGTGCAAATGAGTCCTTATTGGCAAAATTGCTATATTTTACAAAGGCAAGTCTATTTACACTATAACATTCAGGTTTGGATCATTCTCTCAAAGGAAATGCAAACTGCACATTTACTATCATTTTAACGCAGACAAGCAGTTTTTACATGCTTTACGACATTTAGGTGCAAATTAGTCCTTATAGGCAAAATTGCTATATTTTACAAAGGCAAGTCTATTTAGACTATAACATTCAGGTTTGGATCATTCTCTCATAAGAAAATGCAAACTGCACATTTACTATCATTTTAACGCAGAAAAGCAGTTTTTACATGCTTTACGACAATTAGGTGCAAATGAGTCCTTATAGGCAAAATTGCTTTATTTCACAAAGGTAAGTTTACTTTCACTATAACATACAGGCTTGGATCATTCTCTCATACGAAAATGCAGACTGCATATTAACTATTATTTTAACGCATACAAGCAGTTTTTACATGCTTTATGACAATTAGAAGCAAATGAGTCCTTTTAGGCAAAATTGCTATATTTTACAAAGGCAAGTCTATTTACACTATAACATTCAGGTTTGGATCATTCTCTCATAAGAAAATGCAAACTGCACATATACTATCATTTTAACGCAGACAAGCAGTTTTTACATGCTTTACGACAATTAGGTGCAAATTTGTCCTTATAGGCAAAATTGCTATATTTTACAAAGGAAAGTCTATTTACACTATAACAGTCAGGTTTGGATTATTCTCTCATAAGAAAATGCAAACTGCACATTTACTATCATTTTAACGCAGACAAGCAGTTTTTACATGCTTTATGACAATTAGGTGCAAATGAGTCCTTATAGGCAAAATTGCTATATTTTACAAAGGCAAGTCTATTTACACTATAATATTCAGGTTTGGATCATTCTCTCATAAGAAAATGCAAACTGCATATTAACCATTATTTTAACGCAGACAAGCAGTTTTTACATGCTTCACGACAATTAGGTGCAAATGAGTCCTTATAGGCAAAATTGCTATATTTTACAAAGGCAAGTCTATTTACATTATAACATTCAGGTTTGGATCATTCTCTCAAAAGAAAATGCAAACTGCATATTTACTATCATTTTCACGCTGACAAGCAGTTTTTACATGTTTTACGACAATTAGGTGCAAATAAGTCCTTAAAGGCAAAATTGTTTTATTTCACAAAGGTAAATCTACTTTCACTATAACATTCAGGTTTGGATCATTCTCTCATAAGAAAATGCAAACTGCATATTAACCATTATTTTAACGCAGACAAGCAGTTTTTACATGCTTCACGACAATGCGTGCAAATGAGTCCTTATAGGCAAAACTGCTTTATTTTACAAAGGTAAGTCTATTTACACTATAACATTCAGGTTTGGATCATTCTCTTATAAGAAAATGCAAACTGCACATTTACTATCATTTTAACGCAGACAAGCAGTTTTTACATGCTTTATGACAATTAGGTGCAAATGAGTCCTTATTGGCAAAATTGCTATATTTTACAAAGGCAAGTCTATTTACACTATAACATTCAGGTTTGGATCATTCTCTCATAAGAAAATGCAAACTGCACATTTACTATCATTTTAACGCAGACAAGCAGTTTTTACATGCTTTACGACATTTAGGTGCAAATTAGTCTTTATAGGCAAAATTGCTATATTTTACAAAGGCAAGTCTATTTAGACTATAACATTCAGGTTTGGATCATTCTCTCATAAGAAAATGCAAACTGCACATTTACTATCATTTTAACGCAGAAAAGCAGTTTTTACATGCTTTACGACAATTAGGTGCAAATTAGTCCTTATAGGCAAAATTGCTTTATTTTATGAAGGTGAGTCTACTTACACTATAACATTCAGGTTTGGATCATTCTCTCATAAGAAAATGCAAACTGCATATTAACTATTATTTTAACGCATACAAGCAGTTTTTACATGCTTTACGACAATTAGTTGCAATTGAGTCCTTTTAGGCAAAATTGCTATATTTTACAAAGCCAAGTTTATTTACACTATAACATTCAGGTTTGGATCATTCTCTCATAAGAAAATGCAAACTGCATATTAACTATTATTTTAACGCAGACAAGCAGTTTTTACATGCTTCACGACAATTGCGTGCAAACGAGTCCTTATAGGCAAAATTGCTTTATTTTACAAAGGTAAGTCTATTTACACTATACATTCAGGTTTGGATCATTCTCTCATAAGAAAATGCAAACTGCACATTTACTATCATTTTAACGCAGACAAGCAGTTTTTACATGCTTTACGACAATCAGGTGCAAATTAGTCCTTATAGGCAAAATTGCTTTATTTCATGAAGGTGAGTCTACTTACACTAAAACATTCAGGTTTGGATCATTCTCTCATAAGAAAATGCAAACTGCACATTTACTATCATTTTAACGCAGAAAAGCAGTTTTTACATGCTTTACGACAATTAGGTGCAATTTAATCCTTATAGGCAAAATTGCTTTATTTCATGAAGGTGAGTCTACTTACACTATAACATTCAGCTTTGGATCATTCTCTTATAAGAAAATGCAAACTGCATATTAACTATTATTTTAACGCATACAAGCAGTTTTTACATGCTTTACGACAATTAGGTGCAAATGAGTCCTTATAGGCAAAATTGCTATATTTTACAAAGGCAAGTCAACTTTCTCTATAACATTCAGGTTTGGATCATTCTCTCATAAGAAAATGCAAACTGCATATTAACTATCATTTTCACGCAGACAAGCAGTTTTTACATGTTTTACGACAATTAAGTGCAAAAAAGTCCTTAAAGGCAAAATTGTTTTATTTCACAAAGGTAAGTCTACTTTCACTATAACATTCAGGTTTGGATCATTCTCTCATAAGAAAATGCAAACTGCATATTAACCATTATTTTAACGCAGACAAGCAGTTTTTACATGCTTCACGACAATTGCGTGCAAATGAGTCCTTATAGGCAAAATTGCTTTATATTACAAAGGTAATTCTCTTTACACTATAACATTCAGGTTTGAATCATTTTCACAAAAGATAATGCGAACTGATCATTTCCTATTATTTTCACGCAGACAAGCAGTATTTACATGCTTTATGACAATTAGGTGCAAATGTGTCCTTATTGGCAAAATTGCTTTATTTTACAAAGGCAAGTCTATTTACACTATAACACTCAGGTTTGGATCATTCTCTCATAAGAAAATGCAAACTGCACATTTACTATCATTTTAACGCAGACAAGCAGTTTTTACATGCTTTATGACAATTAGGTGCAAATGAGTCCTTTTAGGCAAAATTGCTATATTCTACAAAGGCAAATCTATTTACACTATAACATTCAGGTTTGGATCATTCTCTCATAAGAAAATGCAAACTGCACATTTACTATCATTTTAACGCAGACAAGCAGTTTTTACATGCTTTACGACAATTAGGTGCAAATTAGTCCTTATAGGCAAAATTGCTATATTTTACAAAGGCAAGTCTATTTACACTATAACAGTCAGGTTTGGATCATTCTCTCATAAGAAAATGCAAACTGCACATTTACTATCATTTTAACGCAGACAAGCAGTTTTTACATGCTTTACGACAATTAGGTGCAAATTAGTCCTTATAGGCAAAATTGCTATATTTCACAAAGGTAAGTCTACTTTCACTATAACATTGAGGTTTGGATCATTCTCTCATAAGAAAATGCAAACTGCATATAAACCATTATTTTATCGCAGACAAGCAGTTTTTACATGCTTCACGACAATTGCGTGCAAATGAGTCTTTATAGGCAAAATTGCATTATTTTACAAAGGTAAGTCAATTTACACTATAACATTCAGGTTTGGATAATTTTCTCAAAAGATAATGCAAACTGATCATTTCCTATTATTTTCACGCAGACAAGCAGTATTTACATGCTTTATGACAATTGGGTGCAAATGTGTCCTTATAGGCAAAATTGCTTTATTTTACAAAGGCAAGTCTATTTACACTATAATTTCAGGTTTGGATCATTCTCTCATAAGAAAATGCAAACTGCATATTAACCATTATTTTAACGCATACAAGCAGTTTTTACATGCTTTATGACAATTAGGGGCGAATGAGTCCTTTTAGGCAAAATTGCTTTATTTCATGAAGGTAAGTCTATTTACACTATAACATTCAGGTTTGGATCATTCTCTCATAAGAAAATGCAAACTGCATGTTAACCATTATTTTAACCCAGACAAGCAGTTTTTACATGCTTTACGACAATTAGGTGCAAATGAGTCCTTATAGGCAAAATTGCTTTATTTCACAAAGGAAAGTTTACTTATACTATAACATTCAGGTTTGGATCATTCTCTCATAAGAAAATGCAAACTGCATAATATTAACTTTTATTTTAACGCATA
Source organism: Xanthostigma xanthostigma (assembly GCA_963575645.1). Taxonomy (NCBI): domain Eukaryota; kingdom Metazoa; phylum Arthropoda; class Insecta; order Raphidioptera; family Raphidiidae; genus Xanthostigma; species Xanthostigma xanthostigma. Next base: position 19,701,029 of record OY754473.1, on the reverse strand, counting down.
CAAGCAGTACACGCTTTATGACAATTCGGTGCAAATAAGTCCTTATAGGCAAAATTGCTTTATTTCATGAGAATAAGTCTATTTACACTATAACATTCAGGTTTGAAACATTCTCTCATAAGAAAATGCAAACTGCATATTTACTATCATTTTCACGCAGACAAGAAGTTTTAACATGTTTTACGACAATTAGGTGCAAATAAGTCCTTAAAGGCAAAATTGTTTTATTTCACAAAGGTAAGTCTACTTTCACTATAACATTCAGGTTTGGATCATTCTCTCATAAGAAAATGCAAACTGTATATTAACCATTATTTTAACGCAGACAAGCAGTATTTACATGCTTTATGACAATTAGGTGCAAATGGTTCTTTATAGGCAAAATTCCTTTATTTTACAAAGGCAAGTCTATTTACACTATAACATTCAGGTTTGGATCATTCTCTCATAAGAAAATGCAAACTGCACATTTACTATCATTTTAACGCAGACAAGCAGTTTTTACATGCTTTACAACAATTAGGTGCAAATTAGTCCTTATAGGCAAAATTGCTTAATTTCATGAAGGTGAGTCTACTTACACTATAACATTCAGGTTTGGATTATTCTCTCATCAGAAAATGCAAAATGCATATTAACTATTATTTTAACGCATACAAGCAGTTTTTAAATGCTTTATGACAATTAGGTGCAAATGAGTCCTTATAGGCAAAATTGCTTAATTTCATGAGGGTAAGTCTATTTACACCATAACATTCAGGTCTGGATCATTTTCTCATAAGAAAATGCAAACTGCATATTTACTATCATTTTCACGCAGACAAGTAGTTTTTATATGTTTTACAACAATAAGGTGCAAAAAAGTCCTTAAAGGCAAAATTGTTTTCTTTCACAAAGGTAAGTCTACTTTCACTATAACATTCAGGTTTGGATCATTCTCTCATAAGAAAATGCAAACTGCATATTAACCATAATTTTAACGCAGACAAGCAGTTTTTACATGCTTCACGACAATTGCGTGCAAATGAGTCCTTATAGGCAAAATTGCTTTATTTTACAAAGGTACGTCTAATTACACTATAACATTCAGGTTTGAATCATTCTCTCGTAAGAAAATGCAAACTGCATATTAACCATTATTTTAACGCATACAAGCAGTTTTTACATGCTTTATGAAAATTAGGAGCAAATGAGTCCTTATAGGCAAAATTGCTTTACTTCATGAAGGTAAGTCTATTTACACTATAACATTCAGGTTTGGATCATTCTCTCATAAGAAAATGCAAACTGCATATTAACCATTATTTTCAACGCAGACAAGCAGTTTTTACATGCTTTACGACAATTAGGTGCAAATGAGTCCTTATAGGCAAAATTGCTTTATTTCACAAAGGTAAGTTTACTTTCACTATAACATACAGGCTTGGATCATTCTCTCATACGAAAATGCAGACTGCATATTAACTATTATTTTAACGCATACAAGCAGTTTTTACATGCTTTATGACAATTAGAAGCAAATGAGTCCTTTTAGGCAAAATTGCTATATTTTACAAAGGCAAGTCTATTTACACTATAACATTCAGGTTTGGATCATTCTCTCATAAGAAAATGCAAACTGCACATATACTATCATTTTAACGCAGACAAGCAGTTTTTACATGCTTTACGACAATTAGGTGCAAATTTGTCCTTATAAGCAAAATTGCTATATTTTACAAAGGAAAGTCTATTTACACTATAACAGTCAGGTTTGGATTATTCTCTCATAAGAAAATGCAAACTGCACATTTACTATCATTTTAACGCAGACAAGCAGTTTTTACATGCTTTATGACAATTAGGTGCAAATGAGTCCTTATAGGCAAAATTGCTATATTTTACAAAGGCAAGTCTATTTACACTATAACATTCAGGTTTGGATCATTCTCTCATAAGAAAATGCAAACTGCATATTAACCATTATTTTAACGCAGACAAGCAGTTTTTACATGCTTCACGACAATTAGGTGCAAATGAGTCCTTATAGGCAAAATTGCTATATTTTACAAAGGCAAGTCTATTTACATTATAACATTCAGGTTTGGATCATTCTCTCATAAGAAAATGCAAACTGCATATTTACTATCATTTTCACGCTGACAAGCAGTTTTTACATGTTTTACGACAATTAGGTGCAAATAAGTCCTTAAAGGCAAAATTGTTTTATTTCACAAAGGTAAATCTACTTTCACTATAACATTCAGGTTTGGATCATTCTCTCATAAGAAAATGCAAACTGCATATTAACCATTATTTTAACGCAGACAAGCAGTTTTTACATGCTTCACGACAATGCGTGCAAATGAGTCCTTATAGGCAAAACTGCTTTATTTTACAAAGGTAAGTCTATTTACACTATAACATTCAGGTTTGGATCATTCTCTTATAAGAAAATGCAAACTGCACATTTACTATCATTTTAACGCAGACAAGCAGTTTTTACATGCTTTATGACAATTAGGTGCAAATGAGTCCTTATTGGCAAAATTGCTATATTTTACAAAGGCAAGTCTATTTACACTATAACATTCAGGTTTGGATCATTCTCTCAAAGGAAATGCAAACTGCACATTTACTATCATTTTAACGCAGACAAGCAGTTTTTACATGCTTTACGACATTTAGGTGAAAATTAGTCCTTATAGGCAAAATTGCTATATTTTACAAAGGCAAGTCTATTTAGACTATAACATTCAGGTTTGGATCATTCTCTCATAAGAAAATGCAAACTGCACATTTACTATCATTTTAACGCAGAAAAGCAGTTTTTACATGCTTTACGACAATTAGGTGCAAATGAGTCCTTATAGGCAAAATTGCTTTATTTCACAAAGGTAAGTTTACTTTCACTATAACATACAGGCTTGGATCATTCTCTCATACGAAAATGCAGACTGCATATTAACTATTATTTTAACGCATACAAGCAGTTTTTACATGCTTTATGACAATTAGAAGCAAATGAGTCCTTTTAGGCAAAATTGCTATATTTTACAAAGCCAAGTTTATTTACACTATAACATTCAGGTTTGGATCATTCTCTCATAAGAAAATGCAAACTGCATATTAACTATTATTTTAACGCAGACAAGCAGTTTTTACATGCTTCACGACAATTGCTTGCAAACGAGTCCTTATAGGCAAAATTGCTTTATTTTACAAAGGTAAGTCTATTTACACTATACATTCAGGTTTGGATCATTCTCTCATAAGAAAATGCAAACTGCACATTTACTATCATTTTAACGCAGACAAGCAGTTTTTACATGCTTTATGACAATTAGGTGCAAATGAGTCCTTATTGGCAAAATTGCTATATTTTACAAAGGCAAGTCTATTTACACTATAACATTCAGGTTTGGATCATTCTCTCATAAGAAAATGCAAACTGCACATTTACTATCATTTTAACGCAGACAAGCAGTTTTTACATGCTTTACGACATTTAGGTGCAAATTAGTCCTTATAGGCAAAATTGCTATATTTTACAAAGGCAAGTCTATTTAGACTATAACATTCAGGTTTGGATCATTCTCTCATAAGAAAATGCAAACTGCACATTTACTATCATTTTAACGCAGAAAAGCAGTTTTTACATGCTTTACGACAATTAGGTGCAAATTAGTCCTTATAGGCAAAATTGCTTTATTTTATGAAGGTGAGTCTACTTACACTATAACATTCAGGTTTGGATCATTCTCTCATAAGAAAATGCAAACTGCATATTAACTATTATTTTAACGCATACAAGCAGTTTTTACATGCTTTACGACAATTAGTACCAATTGAGTCCTTTTAGGCAAAATTGCTATATTTTACAAAGCCAAGTTTATTTACACTATAACATTCAGGTTTGGATCATTCTCTCATAAGAAAATGCAAACTGCATATTAACTATTATTTTAACGCAGACAAGCAGTTTTTACATGCTTCACGACAATTGCTTGCAAACGAGTCCTTATAGGCAAAATTGCTTTATTTTACAAAGGTAAGTCTATTTACACTATACATTCAGGTTTGGATCATTCTCTCATAAGAAAATGCAAACTGCACATTTACTATCATTTTAACGCAGACAAGCAGTTTTTACATGCTTTACGACAATCAGGTGCAAATTAGTCCTTATAGGCAAAATTGCTTTATTTCATGAAGGTGAGTCTACTTACACTAAAACATTCAGGTTTGGATCATTCTCTCATAAGAAAATGCAAACTGCATATTAACTATTGTTTTAACTCATACAAGCAGTTTTTACATGCTTTATGACAATTAGGTGCAAATGAGTCTTTATAGGCAAAATTGCTTTATTTCATGAGGGTAAGTCTATTTACACTATAACATTCAGGTTTGGATCATTCTCTCATAATAAAATGCAAACTGCATATTTACTATCATTTTCACGCAGACAAGCAGTTTTTACATGCTTCACGACAATTGCGTGCAAATGAGTCCTTATAGGCAAAATTGCTTTTTTTTACAAAGGTAAGTCTATTTACACTATAACATTCAGGTTTGGATCATTCTCTCATAAGAAATGCAAACTGCATATTAACCATTATTTTAACGCATACAAGCAGTTTTTACATGCTTTATGACAATTAAGAGCAAATGAGTCCTTATAGGCAAAATTGCTTTATTTCATGAAGGTAAGTCTATTTACACTATAACATTCAGGTTTGGATCATTCTCTCATAAGAAAATGCAAACTGCATATTTACCATTATTTTAACGCAGACAAGCAGTTTTTACATGCTTCACGACAATTGCGTGCAAATGAGTCCTTATAGGCAAAATTGCTTTATTTTACAAAGGCAAGTCTATTTACACTATAACTTTCAGGTTTGGATCATTCTCTCATAAAAAAATGCAAACTGCACATTTACTATCATTTCAACGCAGACAAGCAGTTTTTACATGCTTTACGACAATTAGGTGCAAATTAGTCCTTATAGGCAAAATTGCTTTATTTCATGAAGGTAAGTCTACTTATACTATAATTTCAGGTTTGGATCATTCTCTCATAAGAAAATGCAAACTGCATATTAACCATTATTTTAACGCATACAAGCAGTTTTTACATGCTTTATGACAATTAGGGGCGAATGAGTCCTTATAGGCAAAATTGCTTTATTTCATGAAGGTAAGTCTATTTACACTATAACATTCAGGTTTGGATCATTCTCTCATAAGAAAATGCAAACTGCATGTTTACCATTATTTTAACCCAGACAAGCAGTTTTTACATGCTTTACGACAATTAGGTACAAATGAGTCATTATAGGCAAAATTGCTTTATTTCACAAAGGAAAGTTTACTTATACTATAACATTCAGGTTTGGACCATTCTCTTATAAGAAAATGCAAACTGCATAATATTAACTTTTATTTTAACGCATACAAGCAGTTTTTACACGCTTTATGACAATTCGGTGCAAATAAGTCCTTATAGGCAAAATTGCTTTATTTCATGAGAATAAGTCTATTTACACTATAACATTCAGGTTTGGATCATTCTCTCATAAGAAAATGCAAACTGCATATTTACTATCATTTAGACGCAGACAAGCAGTTTTTACATGTTTTACGACAATTAGGTGCAAATAAGTCCTTAAAGGCAAAATTGTTTTATTTCACAAGGGTAAGTCTACTGTCACTATAACATTCAGGTTTGGATAATTCTCTCATAAGAAAATGCAAACTGTATATTAACCATTATTTTAACGCAGACAAGCAGTTTATACATGCTTCACGACAATTGCGTGCAAATGAGTCCTTATAGGCAAAATTGCTTTATTTTACAAAGGTAAGTCTATTTACACTATAACATTTAGGTTTGGATCATTCTCTCATAAGAAAATGCAAACTGCATATTAACCATTATTTTAACGCAAACAAGCAGTTTTTACAAGCTTTATGACAATTAGGTGCAAATGAGTCCTTATAGGCAAAATTGCTTTATTTCATGAGAATAAGTCTATTTACACTATAACATTCAGGTTTGGATCATTCTCTCATAAGAAAATGCAAACTGCATATTTACTATCATTTAGACGCAGACAAGCAGTTTTTACATGTTTTACGACAATTAGGTGCAAATAAGTCCTTAAAGGCAAAATTGTTTTATTTCACAAAGGTAAGTCTACTGTCACTATAACATTCAGGTTTGGATCATTCTCTCATAAGAAAATGCAAACTGTATATTAACCATTATTTTAACGCAGACAAGCAGTTTATACATGCTTCACGACAATTGCGTGCAAATGAGTCCTTATAGGCAAAATTGCTTTATTTTACAAAGGTAAGTCTATTTACACTATAACATTCAGGTTTGGATCATTCTCTCATAAGAAAATGCAAACTGCTCATTTACTATCATTTTAACGCAGACAAGCAGTTTTTACATGCTTTATGACAATTAAGTGCAAATGAGTCCTTATAGGCAAAATTGCTATATTTTACAAAGGCAAGTCTATTTACACTATAACATTCAGGTTTGGATCATTCTCTCATAAGAAAATGCAAACTGCACATTTACTATCATTTTAACGCAGAAAAGCAGTTTTTACATGCTTTACGACAATTAGGTGCAATTTAATCCTTATAGGCAAAATTGCTTTATTTCATGAAGGTGAGTCTACTTACACTATAACATTCAGGTTTGGATCATTCTCTTATAAGAAAATGCAAACTGCATATTAACTATTATTTTAACGCATACAAGCAGTTTTTACATGCTTTACGACAATTAGGTGCAAATGAGTCCTTATAGGCAAAATTGCTATATTTTACAAAGGCAAGTCAACTTTCTCTATAACATTCAGGTTTGGATCATTCTCTCATAAGAAAATGCAAACTGCATATTAACTATCATTTTCACGCAGACAAGCAGTTTTTACATGTTTTACGACAATTAAGTGCAAAAAAGTCCTTAAAGGCAAAATTGTTTTATTTCACAAAGGTAAGTCTACTTTCACTATAACATTCAGGTTTGGATCATTCTCTCATAAGAAAATGCAAACTGCATATTAACCATTATTTTAACGCAGACAAGCAGTTTTTACATGCTTCACGACAATTGCGTGCAAATGAGTCCTTATAGGCAAAATTGCTTTATATTACAAAGGTAATTCTCTTTACACTATAACATTCAGGTTTGAATCATTTTCACAAAAGATAATGCGAACTGATCATTTCCTATTATTTTCACGCAGACAAGCAGTATTTACATGCTTTATGACAATTAGGTGCAAATGTGTCCTTATTGGCAAAATTGCTTTATTTTACAAAGGCAAGTCTATTTACACTATAACACTCAGGTTTGGATCATTCTCTCATAAGAAAATGCAAACTGCACATTTACTATCATTTTAACGCAGACAAGCAGTTTTTACATGCTTTATGACAATTAGGTGCAAATGAGTCCTTTTAGGCAAAATTGCTATATTCTACAAAGGCAAATCTATTTACACTATAACATTCAGGTTTGGATCATTCTCTCATAAGAAAATGCAAACTGCACATTTACTATCATTTTAACGCAGACAAGCAGTTTTTACATGCTTTACGACAATTAGGTGCAAATTAGTCCTTATAGGCAAAATTGCTATATTTTACAAAGGCAAGTCTATTTACACTATAACAGTCAGGTTTGGATCATTCTCTCATAAGAAAATGCAACCTGCACATTTACTATCATTTTAACGCAGACAAGCAGTTTTTACATGCTTTACGACAATTAGGTGCAAATTAGTCCTTATAGGCAAAATTGCTATATTTCACAAAGGTAAGTCTACTTTCACTATAACATTGAGGTTTGGATCATTCTCTCATAAGAAAATGCAAACTGCATATAAACCATTATTTTATCGCAGACAAGCAGTTTTTACATGCTTCACGACAATTGCGTGCAAATGAGTCTTTATAGGCAAAATTGCATTATTTTACAAAGGTAAGTCAATTTACACTATAACATTCAGGTTTGGATAATTTTCTCAAAAGATAATGCAAACTGATCATTTCCTAATATTTTCACGCAGACAAGCAGTATTTACATGCTTTATGACAATTGGGTGCAAATGTGTCCTTATAGGCAAAATTGCTTTATTTTACAAAGGCAAGTCTATTTACACTATAATTTCAGGTTTGGATCATTCTCTCATAAGAAAATGCAAACTGCATATTAACCATTATTTTAACGCATACAAGCAGTTTTTACATGCTTTATGACAATTAGGGGCGAATGAGTCCTTTTAGGCAAAATTGCTTTATTTCATGAAGGTAAGTCTATTTACACTATAACATTCAGGTTTGGATCATTCTCTCATAAGAAAATGCAAACTGCATGTTAACCATTATTTTAACCCAGACAAGCAGTTTTTACATGCTTTACGACAATTAGGTGCAAATGAGTCCTTATAGGCAAAATTGCTTTATTTCACAAAGGAAAGTTTACTTATACTATAACATTCAGGTTTGGATCATTCTCTCATAAGAAAATGCAGACTGCATAATATTAACTTTTATTTTAACGCATACAAGCAGTACACGCTTTATGACAATTCGGTGCAAATAAGTCCTTATAGGCAAAATTGCTTTATTTCATGAGAATAAGTCTATTTACACTATAACATTCAGGTTTGAAACATTCTCTCATAAGAAAATGCAAACTGCATATTTACTATCATTTTCACGCAGACAAGAAGTTTTAACATGTTTTACGACAATTAGGTGCAAATAAGTCCTTAAAGGCAAAATTGTTTTATTTCACAAAGGTAAGTCTACTTTCACTATAACATTCAGGTTTGGATCATTCTCTCATAAGAAAATGCAAACTGTATATTAACCATTATTTTAACGCAGACAAGCAGTTTATACATGCTTCACGACAATTGCGTGCAAATGAGTCCTTATAGGCAAAATTGCTTTATTTTACAAAGGTAAGTCTATTTACACTATAACATTTAGCTTTGGATCATTCTCTCATAAGAAAATGCAAACTGCATATTAACCATTATTTTAACGCATACAAGCAGTTATTACATGCTTTACGACAATTGCGTGCAAATGAGTCTTTATAGGCAAAATTGCTTTATTTTACAAAGGTAAGTTTATTTACACTATAACATTCAGGTTTGGATCATTCTCAAATAAGAAAATGCAAACTGCATATTTACTATCATTTTCACGCAGACAAGCAGTTTTCACATGTTTTACGACAATTAGGTGGAAATAAGTCCTTAAAGGCAAAATTGTTTTATTTCACAAAGGTAAGTCTACTTTCATTATAACATTCAGGTTTGGATCATTCTCTCATAAGAAAATGCAAACTGCATATTTACTAACATTTTCACGCAGACAAGCAGTTTTTACATGCTTCACGACAATTGCGTGCAAATGAGTCCTTATAGGCAAAATTGCTTTATTTTACAAAAGTAAGTCTATTTATATTATAACATTCAGGTTTGGATCATTCTCTCATAAGAAAATGCAAACTGCATATTAACCATTATTTTAACGCTGACAAGCAGTTTTTACATGCTTTATGACAATTAGGGGCAAATGAGTCCTTATAGGCAAAATTGCTTTATTTCATGAAGGTTAGTCTAATTACACTATAACATTCAAGTTTGGATCATTCTCTCATAAGAAAATGCAAACTGCATATTAACCATTATTTTAACGCAGACAAGCAGTTATTACATGTTTCACGACAATTGCGTGCAAATGAGTCCTTATAGGCAAAATTGCTTTATTTTACAAAGGTAAGTTTATTTACACTATAACATTCAGGTTTGGATCATTCTCTCATAAGAAAATGCAAACTGCATATTAACCATTATTTTAACGCAGACAAGCAGTTTTTACAGGCTTTATAACAATTAGGGGCAAATGAGTCCTTATAGGCAAAATTGCTTTATTTCATGAAGGTAAGTCTATTTACACTATATCATTTAGGTTTGGATCTTTCTCTCATAAGAAAATGCAAACTGCATATTAACCATTATTTAAACGCAGACAAGCAGTTTTTACATGCTTTACGACAATTAGGTGCAATTGAGTCTTTTAAGGCAAAATTGCTTTATTTCATGAGGGTAAGTCTATTTACACTATAACATTCAGGTTTGGATCATTCTCTCATAAGAAAATGCAAACTGCATATTTACTATCATTTTAACGCAGACAAGCAGTTTTTACATGTTTAACGACAATTAAGTGCAAATAAGTCTTTAAAGGCAAAATTGTTTTATTTCACAAAGGTAAGTCTACTTTCACTATAACATTCAGGTTTGGATCATTCTCTCATAAGAAAATGCAAACTGCATATTACCCATTATTTTAACGCAGACAAGCAGTTTTTACATGCTTCACGACAATTGCGTGAAAATAAGTCCTCATAGGCAAAATTGCTTTATATTACAAAGGTAAGTCTATTTACACTATATTATTCAGGTTTGGATCATTTTCTCAAAAGATAATGCAAACTGATCATTTCCTATTATTTTCACGCAGACAAGCAGTATTTACATGCTTTATGACAATTAGGTGCAAATGTGTCATTATAGGCAAAATTGCTTTATTTTACAATGGCAAGTCTATTTACACTATAACATTCAGGTTTGGATCATTCTCTCATAAGAAAATGTAAACTGCACATTTACTATCATTTTAACGCAGACAAGCAGTTTTTACATGCTTTATGACAATTAGGTGCAAATGAGTCCTTATAGGCAAAATCGCTATATTTTACAAAGGCAAGTCTATTTACACTATAACATTCAGGTTTGGACAATTCTCTCATAAGAAAATGCAAACTGCACATTTACTATCATTTTAACGCAGACAAGCAGTTTTTACATGCTTTACGACAATTAGGTGCAAATTAGTCCTTATAGGCAAAATTGCTATATTCTACAAAGGCAAGTCTATTTACACTATAAAATTCAGGGTTGGATCATTCTCTCATAAGAAAATGCAAACTGCACATTTACTATCATTTTAACGCAGACAAGCAGTTTTTACATGCTTTATGACAATTAGGTGAAAATGAGTCCTTTTAGGCAAAATTGCTATATTCTACAAAGGCAAGTCTATTTACACTATAACATTCGGGTTTGGATCATTCTCTCATAAGAAAATGCAAACTGCATATTAACTATTATTTTAACGCATACAAGCAGTTTTTACATGCTTTAAGACAATTAGGTGCAAATGAGTCCTTATAGGCAAAATTGCTTTATATTACAAAGGTTATTCTCTTTACACTATAACATTCAGGTTTGGATCATTTTCACAAAAGATAATGCGAACTGACCATTTCCTATTATTTTCACACAGACAAGCAGTATTTACATGCTTTATGACAATTAGGTGCAAATGTGTCCTTATAGGCAAAATTGCTTTATTTTACAAAGGCAAGTCTATTTACACTATAACATTCAGGGTTGGATCATTCTCTCATAAGAAAATGCAAACTGCACATTTACTATCATTTTAACGCAGACAAGCAGTTTTTACATGCTTTATGACAATTAGGTGAAAATGAGTCCTTTTAGGCAAAATTGCTATATTCTACAAAGGCAAGTCTATTTACACTATAACATTCGGGTTTGGATCATTCTCTCATAAGAAAATGCAAACTGCACATTTACTATCATTTTAACGCAGACAAGCAGTTTTTACATGCTTTACGACAATTAGGTGCAAATTAGTCCTTATAGGCAAAATTGCTATATTTTACAAAGGCAAGTCTATTTACACTATAACAGTCAGGTTTGGATCATTCTCTCATAAGAAAATGCAAACTGCACATTTACTATCATTTTAACGCAGACAAGCAGTTTTTACATGCTTTACGACAATTAGGTGCAAATTAGTCCTTATAGGCAAAATTGCTATATTTTACAAAGGCAAGTCTATTTACACTATCGCATTCAGGTTTGGATCATTCTCTCATAAGAAAATGCAAACTGCATATTTACTATCATTTTCACGCTGACAAGCAGTTTTTACATGTTTTACGACAATTAGGTGCAAATAAGTCCTTAAAGGCAAAATTGTTTTATTTCACAAAGGTAAATCTACTTTCACTATAACATTCAGGTTTGGATCATTATCTCATAAGAAAATGCAAACTGCATATTAACCATTATTTTAACGCAGACAAGCAGTTTTTACATGCTTCACGACAATTGCGTGCAAATGAGTCCTTATAGGCAAAATTGCTTTATTTTACAAAGGTAAGTCTAATTACACTATAACATTCAGGTTTGGATCATTCTCTCATAAGAAAATGCAAACTGCATATTAACCATTATTTTAACGCATACAAGCAGTTTTTAGATGCTTTATGACAATTAGTGGCAAATGAGTCCTTATAGGCAAAATTGCTTTATTTCATGAAGGTAAGTCTATTTACACTATAACATTCAGGTTTGGATCATTCTCTCATAAGAAAATGCAAACTGCATATTAACCATTATTTTAACGCAGACAAGCTGTTTTTACATGCTTTACGACAATTAGGTGCAAATGAGTCCTTATAGGCAAAATTGCTTTATTTTACAAAGGTAAGTTTACTTTCTCTATAACATACAGGCTTGGATCATTCTCTCATACGAAAATGCAGACTGCATATTAACTATTATTTTAACGCATACAAGCAGTTTTTACATGCTTTATGACAATTAGAAGCAAATGAGTCCTTTTAGGCAAAATTGCTATATTTTACAAAGGCAAGTCTATTTACACTATAACATTCAGGTTTGGATCATTCTCTCATAAGAAAATGCAAACTGCACATATACTATCATTTTAACGCAGACAAGCAGTTTTTACATGCTTTACGACAATTAGGTGCAAATTTGTCCTTATAGGCAAAATTGCTATATTTTACAAAGGAAAGTCTATTTACACTATAACAGTCAGGTTTGGATTATTCTCTCATAAGAAAATGCAAACTGCATATTAACTATTATTTTAACGCATACAAGCAGTTTTTAAATGCTTTATGACAATTAGGTGCAAATGAGTCCTTATAGGCAAAATTGCTTTATTTCATGAGGGTTAGTCTATGTACACTATAACATTCAGGTCTGGATCATTCTCACATAAGAAAATGCAAACTGCATATTTACTATCATTTTCACGCAGACAAGTAGTTTTTATATGTTTTACGACTATTAGGTGCAAATAAGTCCTTAAAGGCAAAATTGTTTTATATCACAAAGGTAAGTCTACTTTCACTATAACATTCAGGTTTGGATCATTCTCTCATAAGAAAATGCAAACTGCATATTAACCATAATTTTAACGCAGACAAGCAGTTTTTACATGCTTCTCGACAATTGCGTGCAAATGAGTCCTTATAGGCAAAATTGCTTTATTTTACAAAGGTACGTCTAATTACACTATAACATTCAGGTTTGGATCATTCTCTCGTAAGAAAATGCAAACTGCATATTAACCATTATTTTAACGCATACAAGCAGTTTTTACATGCTTTATGACAATTAGGGGCAAATGAGTCCTTATTGGCAAAATTGCTTTTTTTCATGAAGGTTAGTCTATTTACACTATAACATTTAGGTTTGGATCATTCTCTCATAAGAAAATGCAAACTGCATAGTAACCAATATTTTAACGCAGACAAGCTGTTTTTACATGCTTTACGACAATTAGGTGCAAATGAGTCCTTATAGGCAAAATTGCTTTATTTTACAAAGGTAAGTTTACTTTCACTATTACATTCAGGTTTGGATCATTTTCTCATAAGAAAATGAAAACTGCATATTAACCATTATTTTAACGCATACAAGCAGTTTTCATATGCTTTATGACAATTAGGGGCAAATGAGTCCTTATAGGCAAAATTGCTTTATTTTACAAAGGTAAATCTATTTACACTATAACATTCAGGTTTGCATCATTTTCTCAAAAAATAATGCAAACTGATCATTTCCTATTATTTTCACGCAGACAAGCAGTATTTACATGCTTTATGACAATTAGGTGCAAATGGTTCCTTATAGGCAAAATTGCTTTATTTTACAAAGGCAAGTCTATTTACACTATAACATTCAGGTTTGGATCATTCTCTCAAAAGAAAATGCAAACTGCATATTAATTATTATTTTAACGCAGACAAGCAGTTTTTACATGCTTTACGACAATTAGGTGCAAATAAGTCCTTATAGGCAAAATTGCTTTATTTTGCAATGGCAAGTCTATTTACACTATAACATTCAGGTTTGGATCATTTTCTCAAAAGATAATGCAAACTGATCATTTCCTATTATTTTCTCGCAGACAAGCAGTATTTACATGCTTACGACAATTAGGTGCAAATGAGTCTTTATAGGCAAATTTTGCTTTTTTTCACAAAGGAAAGTTTACTTATACTATAACATTCAGGTTTGGATCATTCTCTCATAAGAAAATGCAAACTGCATAATATTAACTTTTATTTTAACGCATACAAGCAGTTTTTACACGCTTTATGACAATTCGGTGCAAATAAGTCCTTATAGGCAAAATTGCTTTATTTCATGAGAATAAGTCTATTTCTATAACATTCAGGTTTGGATCATTCTCTCATAAGAAAATGCAAACTGCACATTTACTATCATTTTAACGCAGACAAGCAGTTTTTACATGCTTTATGACAATTGGGTGCAAATGAGTCCTTATAGGCAAAATTGCTATATTTTACAAAGGCAAGTCTACTTTCTCTATAACATTCAGGTTTGGATCATTCTCTGATATGAAAATGCAAACTGCATATTTACTATTATTTTAACGCATACAAGCAGTTTTTATTTGCTTTATGACAATTAGGTGCAAATGAGTCCTTATAGGCAAAATTGCTTTATTTCATGAGGGTAGGTCTATTTACACTATAACATTCAGGTTTTGATCATTCTCTCATAAGAAAATGCAAACTGCATATTGACTATCATTTTTACGCAGACAAGCAGTTTTTACATGTTTTACGACAATTAAGTGCATTAAGTCCTTAAAGGCAAAATTGTTTTATTTCACAAAGGTAAGTCTACTCTCACTATAACATTCAGGTTTGGATCATTCTCTCATAAGAAAATGCAAACTGCATATTAACCATTATTTTAACGCAGACAAGCAGTTTTTACATGCTTCACGACAATAGGCGTGAGGACAGTATAAAAGAATCAAAGAATAAATGGTCTTAGAGAAAAATATATGTTGAGAAGATTCTAAAAAATGACTCAGTTTTAACATAAACATTAAGATTAATAAGATACTTAATAAAATAAAAGTATAAAATACTACAATCGGCCATGTTGACTGAAACACCAATCAGAGTGAATTACGTCACGAATGCTAGAATCAAAAAGAATAATATAACTCATTTGTATACACTTGAAGTAATAAATCAACATGTGTCGCTTGAATTTTTGTTAATATAATTCACTTCTGCAATATATTAGTTGATTTGTTGTTTATTTTATTCGTCTTCGTGTGATAAATATAATGGAACAAGGTTTTATTAAGGCGAATAGTTCTAATTTGCCCAGAATTGATTTGTTGATGTTGGGAGAGTTTCTTCCATCAAATAAAGATTTTTGTTCATCTGAATTTAGAAATGTAAAAACTTCATTGTAATTACATTGTTATTAATCTTTAGCGCGAGGTATAATTTAACTCACAAAACCCTTTATAACACTTGTCATAGCTGTTATTTTTGAGGTTAGTTAACTCGCAGCTAAAGAAAGTCACACGGTTTTTACTACAAAGTCAAAGTAGGTACCTACTTTTAAATAAATACACCCATAAATACAATATCTAATTGTTTATTTTAAACTAATAAATCATCAGTTGTCAATTTTTGTATTAAATTTGTATAATAATTCAGTCAATCATAGCGCACGGAGTGCGCCGGCCAAGGTCTCGCAAAAGCAAGTTCACGGCAAGAAATATTTAATAAATTTTTTTAGACAGATTAAAATAAGGTTAGAGAGGATATTTGTCTGCTCTTGAATCAAATTAATTAAGTAATAACACTTTATAGGTATGCCAGAACGTGGATTCTTTGATTTTCTTTAACGTACATTCTAAAATTTTTAAATCCTGGTTTTTTACCAGCTTCTACCATCTCGCTGCAGTCAGAAGCCGATTCCATTTGAAAAGATTTTGTCAATTGTCGATAGTGATAATTCTGCGCGAGTTACAGAGGAAGTATATTAAAAGTATCGCATTCTGATTGTTCTTTATAAGAAACTGGTACTTTCTACTAGAACATCTATTCTATATTTACTTGAAAAAGGAAAAAAATATAATAGGATTTTTTTTCAATTGATCATATAGGTATTAAGGAAGTTTGGGGGGGGGTACTTTCTAATAGTTGAACATCTATTCTACCATATTTATTCAAAAATAAAAAAAATACAATATAATTTTTTTCAATGGATAACATATTTTAACTGTTCTTCTCAACGGTGATGTCATCTGTTTTATCAATTTGACTTATGTTTGTTTAGCTTTACTTCTGAATGTTTTTGTCATATATATTTTTTATGTTACTTGCTGAGCTTCTTCAAGATTGTGCAGAACTAGAAACAGAATATAAACTAATTAAACATATAATAATATAATTCAAAGAAATGCCTCATTTTTCTACTTTGTTAATCTTTATTAAAAAATATATGTGTCAATGTTCTTATTAGATATGCATCGGAAAACATCAATGTAACGTTTCGCAGTGAAAAAAACATATTGTATTTTCTGCAGTAAAATTTAATTTTTCTTGATTAGGTACTGAGACAAATTCACTCGAGTAAAAATATGGTTCGAATCGCATCACTTATAGATTTTATGAAAAGTAACAAACGTCCAAAATAAATTACCAACTTCTGTCATTATTTTGTTAATTACATAATAATATTTTAAACTCTCTTATTGCATTAAATCCTGGCATGAAATTACATACATAAATCTTAGAAAAACATGTAATACCTGAACTTCCGGAAGCAACTTCTTCAAAATCGATACATTCTGTAACCATACTACTTTCTTCTAATTGCTTTTCACATAATTCAAGAGCCATCGTTTTTCGCTTCTATGTATGTTCAGATATTCGTGTTGTTGGCAATTTGGCATGCAATTTTTTTGAGAATACACAGTTGGTTCATACGCACTTGTGATACCGACCCCATCAAATGATACTTCATAATATTATAGTTTTCCATATCATTAGGCAGCTGAAAGGAGAATAATAAGTCTATAAAAATTGATACATAACAAGAATGACAACTAAGTCCAAAACAAACATAACCTCAGTAAATTTCTTATCCATTACCTACTTTAATTATTTAATATGAAACAAAGATTTTGAGTTACATATCTATTCTATGAATCTATAGTAATTACTAATTACTTACATCAAAGTGGTCTTCACACATATTCGAACTCGTAGCTACATCTTTTGGGTCTCGCTGCGCGAGCTTTAGCCACGTATTTCTCACTTTTTTTCTTGTTTGGAACGTAAACAAACAATTTGTAGGTGTTGTTATTGTTGTGTTTTTGCACAGAGGGACCGCACATTGCACAACACTATAATAACCGTTGGAATTCATTTTCAACACACAAAATATTTGTTGACTTTCTTTGTTGAACATAGGCACGAGGCAATGCGCATGCATTCGTGACGTCACAAACAACGCCATGATATTTACCAGCGTTTTCGCGCGTAAGTCAAAATAGAAAGATAAAAATGCAACAATTTAGGTTAAAATTTAATTTATTGTTGAAATAATGTTTTTTTCGGAAATAGTAGACGTGTACCTACATCATAGAACGGGATTTCAAAATCTGTCACCATGCCTATTGCGTGCAAATGAGTCCTTATAGGCAAAATTGCTTTATATTACAAAGGCAAGTCTATTTACACTATAACATTCAGGTTTGGATCATTCTCTCATATGAAAATGCAAACTGCACATTTACTATCATTTTAACGCAGACAAGCAGTTTTTACATGCTTTATGACAATTAGGTGCAAATGAGTCCTTATAGGCAAAATTGCTATATTCTACAAAGGCAAGTCTATGTACACTATAACATTCAGGTTTGGATCATTCTCTCATAAGAAAATGCAAACTGCACATTTACTATCATTTTAACGCAGACAAGCAGTTTTTACATGCTTTACGACAATTAGGTGCAAATTAGTCCTTATAGGCAAAATTGCTATATTTTACAAAGGCAAGTCTATTTACACTATTGTAACGGGTCTAATTAGACACGTACATTTTAAAATTATAAAATAATAAATCATAATTACTGTTAAAAATATATTTAGTATAATACCTAAATACACGAGTTCAGTTTTAATAAACTTCTATAAAATAATTTAACCTGCACCTTCCTTCCACTGCGAAAGGGTCAGGTTATAAAAATGGTAGCAGAGCTATAGTTAAAACTTAAAATCTAAATAAATCATTTAAAACAAATTTAAAATACTATTAAAACTTAAAATCTAAATAAATTATTTAAAACAAATTCAAAATACATTAAAACTTAAAATCTAATAACACAATATAACTTGAAACGTTATACTTATTGCGTAATTAACAAATTATTACACAAGTCTCAATCTGAAATAAACATTTTAATAAAATTCATTACAATTTAAATTCTAACAACTAAAATAAAATATAGTGCTTATATATCCATCATGGCAAGCAGAAATACACGTCGCACGGTTCGTTCTGATTCGCCTCACGGTGAAGAGAATAATGCAGAACTGTCGGCACCTCAAAATTCATCAATGCATACAAATGAAAATCCAACAACGCAAGAAAGAAATCCTACTTCTCCCAGCACAAGAGAATTTCTTCGTGCTGGATTACACGTCGCAAGAAGTACTCACGAAACAGTTGTTAACATCAGCCAAGCGCTTCAACAAATTCAAACCGCATCGATGAGATCGCCTGAAAGACATGACCAAGTTATACCTGTTAAAATTAAAATGGACGTTGACAATATCACACGTCTAATACCTACCTGTGATGGATCTTCACCAGAAGCTTTGGTCAACTTCATGCAAGAAATTCAAAACGTTGTCGATACTAATCTGCTTCCTGAAAATCAATTAATATATTATTTACTAATGAAAACAACTGGTGAACTTAGAACCTGGTGGACAGCTGCAATGCAGACACACACATCATGGGCTTCTATAAAATATCAATTATTGAATACTTACCTGTCTCGAATTGACATCACGATATTGGTGGATCACCTTGTCCGCAGAAATCAACGCGAGAATGAAACATTTAGTCAGTTCACAAGAGACGTTGTAAAGAAACTCACAGTACTTAACGTTCAAATGTCGGAACTACAAATAATTGATACGATATGGGCTCACACCAACCGAAATACATTTGAATATATTAAATACCGCGCAATTCCTCAAACTATACGCGAACTGGAGCATATTGGCACGGAGATAGACCAAATTCAACGTCGTGAACGACAGTATCTAACTCCGGAGTCAAGTCAAGAACAATCTAGTTCTTCGTCAAACAAATCGTGCAACTATTGTAAGCGAACAGGTCACACCATTCAAGAATGCCGGAAAAGACAATCAAGAAATTCTCAGCCAAAAAACGAATAAATTCCAGTGTCGACAGAAACTATTCATCGATATCGCTTCCTGTTATAGAAATATTGATATCAAATAACAATTTTCTTGCATTACTCGACACTGGAGCATCATCAAACTACTGTTCTAAATCTATCGCACAAAAATTAAATCAAAGCGGCATCGGTTCGATTGTCAAAACTTACACAAATGCTACCTTGGCCGATGGAAGACAAGTACATGTTCGACAGCGATATTCTGCAATAATAAAAATTTTAAACTTTACGTGGAAAATGAATTTTTTGGTCATTAAGGAACTTCCATACGACTTTCTAATTGGCAGCAACACATTAAAGAAAACTCAAGTTCGTATTGACTTCAGTAATAAAACCCTTTCCTTCCCATTTAACACATCAAGCTCCATTCCATTTGTGTCTCATGAAAATATCATCAATAAAAATTACATTCACTGCGCTGTTGAAGAAAAATTCGCTCTTTCTGAAAAACAAGAAACGTCTTTATCACAATTAATCGACAAATACAATGAAATATTCTCCAACAAAGCTGGTCGCGTGAAAAACTATACATATCAAATCTACGTTAAAGATAATGTACCTGTCAGACAATCACCTTATCCATTAAATCCAATCAAGGCGCAAGAGATGCAAGATCATATCCAAGAATTACTCGAGCAAAAAATTGTCCGACCGAGTCGTTCACCGTACAGCGCACCCGCGTTTTTGATTAAGAAAAAGGACGGAGGCAAACGCTTATGCATTGATTATAGAAGAATAAATCAGAAGATAATATTCGACGCATTTCCACCTCCTCATATAGACAGCATCCTTCAGTCCCTTCACGGCTCATCTGTTTTTACCATTCTTGATCTGACCTCTGCATTCTATCAACTGAATTTATCACCGTCATCTAAAAGGTACACGGCCTTCACCACTCCATTGGGCCAATTTGAATTTAATCAAGTACCATTCGGACTCAATGTTTCACCGCAAGCATTAAATCGAATTATTCAAGATACGTTTGCTGATGTTCGATTTAAATTCGTCGTACCATACTTTGACGATTTATTGGTGCATTCATCTAATATCGAAGAACACTTGAAGCACTTAGAGATTGTTTTCAACCGTCTACGAGATGCAGGGTTTACAGTAAACCCTGAAAAAATGAAATTGTGCAGGTCAAGATTAAAATTTCTGGGGCACGTGATATCAGCCGAAGGCATGACGATAGATCCAGAACGAGCAAAAGCTATTCAGAATATGCCTATTCCCAAAAGTTTGCGACAAGTCCAATCGTTTCTCGGTATGGCAGGTTTCTTCGCAAGATACATTCCAGGATTTTCGACAATAGCGGCACCTCTTCATCACTTAAAGAAGAAAAACGTAAAATTCAAAATTTCCGACACAGAAACTGAGGCAATTAACAAAATTAAAAAGGCACTATTGTCATCTTCAATTTTAAAATTTCCCAACTTTAATAAAATGTTTACGGTGCAAACCGACGCAAGCTCACACGCTATGGGAGCTGTTCTACTACAGAAATATGAAGATGGTATGCATCCCATATATTATGCGAGCAAGAAGTTCGACGACGCTCAACTGAACTACACAACCTACGAACGCGAAGCATGCGCAATAATTTGGGCTCTGGAACGATTCAAACAGTTTCTACAAGGACAACATTTTATTTTGCAAACAGATAACGCAGCTTTAATGTGGCTTCACCGACACCCGAAAAATTTAGGAAGAGTGGGCAGATGGCTCCTAAAACTAACAAAATTTGATTATGAAGTTCAACACATCAAAGGCGAATCAAATGTTATTGCTGACGCGTTATCTAGGTTATATCAAGAAGAAGACAACCAACTACATCCTGAATCAGCGTCAGAACACTTAAATCTACTTCAAGACGTACCTTTATCATTCGTCTCCATCCAGCAACATCAGAGAACCGATCCAGATTGCGAACTCATCAGAACCAGGATTAACTCCGGTGAAGATGTCGATAACTTCGTGATCAAAGACGATCTTCTGGTGAAGCAAGTTGGTAGACGGAAGCTAAAACGAATCATGATTCCTCATAATTTGCAGCAAATGGTCATCTATTATTTTCACAACAGTTTAACAGGAGCGCATCAAGGGATAACGAAAACATACCGTCACATCAGCAAACGTTTCTGGTGGCAAAACTTATATCAAGACGTCCGAGACTACATCCGCAGCTGTGATCTGTGCCAACAATGCAAAGCTCCGAACCGCTATCAAAGAGCTCCACTAGCATCGACACCTCCGACTTCAGTTTGGTCCAAAATCTATATAGACCACATCGGTCCGCTAATCAATAGTTCTAAGAACAACAGATACTGTTTAGTTGTCATCGACGCCTTCTCCAAATGGTTAGACATCATTCCTGTCAGGAGGGCTACAGCAGCAGTTACTGTCAACAAACTTACCAATCTCTGGTCGCAATTTGGTCCACCAAATACTATAGTTTCCGATAATGCTCGTTGTTTTTCTAGCACTAGCTTCGCCAACATGTGTCTACAATGGGGTATTAAACACGTGACGACAACACCCTATCGGCCAGAAGGAAACATGGCAGAACGTCCTAACAGGGACATCAAGGCAGCACTTACCATTATACTTAAGCAGTACGAGGCAGCACACAAAGACTGGGATAGGTACACATCGTATGTAAAGTTTTCACACAATGCAGGCTATCACGAGAGCACTAAAACGTCACCAGCAGCGATATTCCTGGGAAGGGAACTTCCACAACCACTGGATAGACAGTGGAAACTCGACATTGCACTCGATGCCACCGAAAAACCCACCAATGCTGAAGTCGAACAAGCAATCCGTCAGAGTCGAAATAAATACGCCAAGTACTACAACCTTCGTCGTCCTCCGCATCACAATTTCACGGTGGGGCAGCTAGTTCTCCAGCGTCTTCACGGTCCACCAGGATTTAATGAAGACCAGAAATTTATACCTCGCTGGTCGACTCCAAGACGCATCATTCGTTTTTCAACCCCAGTATCGTGCGAAGTAGAAGACACCACTACTAGCCAAAGATTTCGTGCCCATATTGATCAGTTGAAGCCGTACTCACAACATCACCCGGAGTAAGCAATCTTTAAGGGAAGGAGCCTGTAACGGGTCTAATTAGACACGTACATTTTAAAATTATTTTATCATAAATCATAATTTATTAGACTCAGTACACCCCTGTTTTAGTATCAATTGAGTAGCTTTATCATTAATTATACAATCAACTTCAAAGATATTTTTAAACTATTTTTAAAAATTCTAAATTCAAAAATGCAATCTGGTTTTAGCTTTTAAAGAGTAAAGTTGGCTCGGAGTTTAAATCTACTTATTCATTTACAATTTCTTAATTATCATAAAATATCCGTCGTCGACACGCGCTTTAAATCAGTTTTAAAATAAGTCAATAAGAACTGGGTGAACTGAGGCTAATAAACCTATTTAATTATTAGATTAAATGTAACGACATAATTCAATCAATTATAAAATAATAAATCATAATTACTGTTAAAAATATATTTAGTATAATACCTAAATACACGAGTTCAGTTTTAATAAACTTCTATAAAATAATTTAACCTGCACCTTCCTTCCACTGCGAAAGGGTCAGGTTATACTATAACAGTCAGGTTTGGATCATTCTCTCATAAGAAAATTCAAACTGCACATTTACTATCATTTTAACGCAGACAAGCAGTTTTTACATACTTTACGACAATTAGGTGCAAATTAGTCCTTATAGGCAAAATTGCTATATTTTACAAAGGCAAGTCTATTTACACTATAATATTTAGGTTTGGATCATTCTCTCATAAGAAAATGCAAACTGCACAATTACTATCATTTTAACGCAGACAAGCAGTTTTTACATGCTTTACGACAATTAGGTGCAAATTAGTCCTTATATGCAAAATTGCTTTATTTCATAAAGGTGAGTCTACTTACACTATAACATTCAGGTTTAGATCATTCTCTCAGAAGAAAAAGCAAACTGCATATCAATAATTATTTTAACGCAGACAAGCAGTTTTTACATGCTTCACGACAATTAGGTGCAAATGAGTCCTTAAAGGCAAAATTGCTATATTTTACAAAGGCAAGTCTATTTACACTATATAATTCAGGTTTGGATCATTCTCTCATAAGAAAATGCAAACTGCATATTTACTATCATTCTCACGCTGACAAGCAGTTTTTACATGTTTTACGACAATTAGGTGCAAATAAGTCCTTAAAGGCAAAATTGTTTTATTTAACAAAGGTAAGTCTACTTTCACTATAACATTCAGGTTTGGATCATTCTCTCATAAGAAAATGCAAACTGCACATTTACTATCATTTTAACGCAGACAAGCAGTTTTTACATGCTTTACGACATTTAGGTGCAAATTAGTCCTTATAGGCAAAATTGCTTTGTTTCATGAAAGTAAGTCTACTTACACTATAACATTCAGGTTTGGTTCATTCTCTAATAAGAAAATGCAAACTGCATATTGACCATTATTTTAACGCATACAAGCAGTTTTTACATGCTTTATGACATTTAGGGGCAAATGAGTCCTTATAGGCAAACTTGCTTTATTTCATGAAGGTAAGTCTATTTACACTATAACATTCAGGTTTGGATCATTCTCTTATAAGAAAATGCAAACTGCATATTAACCATTATTTTAACGCAGACAAGCAGTTTTTACATGCTTTACGACAATTAGGTGCAAATAAGTCCTTATTGGCAAAATTGCTTTATTTCACAAAGGTAAGGTTACTTACACTATAACATTCAGGTTTGGATCATTCTCTCATAAGAAAATGCAAACTGCATATTAACTATTATTTTAACGCAGACAAGCAGTTTTTACATGCTTCACGACAATTGCGTGCATATAAGTCCTTATAGGCAAAATTGCTTTATTTTACAAAGGTAAGTCTATTTACACTATAACATTCAGGTTTGGATTATTTTCTCAAAAGATAATGCAAATTGATCATTCCCTATTATTTTCACGCAGACAAGCAGTTTTACATGCTTTACGACAATTAGGTGCAAATTAGTCCTTATAGGCAAAATTGCTTTATTTCATGAAGGTAAGTCTATTTACACTATAACATTCAGGTTTGGATCATTCTCTCATAAGAAAATGCAAACTGCATATTAACCATTATTTTAACGCAGACAAGCAGTTTTTACATGCTTTACGACAATTAGGTGCAAATAAGTCCTTATAGGCAAAATTGCTTTATTTCACAAAGGTAAGTTTACTTACACTATACCATTCAGGTTTGGATCATTCTCTCATAAAAAAATGCAAACTGCATATTAACTATTATTTTAACGCATAAAGCAGTTTTTACATGCTTTATGACAATTAGGTGCATATGAGTCCTTATAGGCAAAATTGCTTTATTTTACAAAGGCAAGTCAATTTACACTATAACATTCAGGTTTGGATCATTCTCTCATAAGAAAATGCAAACTGCACATTTACTATCATATTATCGCAGACAAGCAGTTTTTACATGCTTTACGACAATTAGGTGCAAATTAGTCCTTATAGGCAAAATTGCTTTATTTCATGAAGGTAAGTCTACTTACACTATAACATTCAGGTTTGGTTCATTCTCTCTTAAGAAAATGCAAACTGCATATTAACCATTATTTTAACGCATACAAGCAGTTTTTACATGCTTTATGACAATTAGGGGCAAATGAGTCCTTATAGGCAAAATTGCCTTATTTTATGAAGGTAAGTCTATTTACACTATAACATTCAGGTATGGATCATTCTCTCATAGGAAAATGCAAACTGCACATTTACTATCATTTTAACGCAGACAAGCAGTTTTTACATGCTTCACGACAATTAGGTGCAAATGAGTCCTTAAAGGCAAAAATGTTTTATTTCACAAAGGTAAGTCTACTTTCACTATAACATTGAGGTTTGGATCATTCTCTCATAAGAAAATGCAAACTGCATATAAACCATTATTTTATCGAGACAAGCAGTTTTTACATGCTTCACGACAATTGCGTGCAAATGAGTCTTTATAGGCAAAATTGCATTATTTTACAAAGGTAAGTCAATTTACACTATAACATTCAGGTTTGGATCATTTTCTCAAAAGATAATGCAAACTGATCATTTCCTATTATTTTCACGCAGACAAGCAGTATTTACATGCTTTATGACAATTGGGTGCAAATGTGTCCTTATAGGCAAAATTGCTTTATTTTACAAAGGCAAGTCTATTTACACTATAACATTCAGGTTTGGATCATTCTCTCATAAAAAAATGCAAACTGCACATTTACTATCATTTCAACGCAGACAAGCAGTTTTTACATGCTTTACGACAATTAGGTGCAAATTAGTCCTTATAGGCAAAATTGCTTTATTTCATGAAGGTAAGTCTACTTATACTATAACATTCAGGTTTGGATCATTCTCTCATAAGAAAATGCAAACTGCATATTAACCATTATTTCAACGCACACAAGCAGTTTTTACATGCTTTATGACAATTAGGGGCGAATGAGTCCTTATAGGCAAAATTGCTTTATTTCATGAATGTAAGTCTATTTACACTATAGCATTTAGGTGTGGATCATTCTCTCATAAGAAAATGCAAACTGCATATTAACCATTATTTTAACGCAGACAAGCAGTTTTTACATGCTTTATGACAATTAGGTGCAAATGAGTCCTTATAGGCAAAATTGCTATATTTTACAAAGGCAAGTCTACTTTCTCTATAACATTCAGGTTTGGATCATTCTCTGATATGAAAATGCAAACTGCATATTAACTATTATTTTAACGCATACAAGCAGTTTTTATTTGCTTTATGACAATTAGGTGCAAATGAGTCCTTATAGGCAAAATTGCTTTATTTCATGAGGGTAAGTCGATTTACACTATAACATTCAGGTTTGGATCATTCTCTTATAAGAAAATGCAAACTGCATATTAACCATTATTTTAACGCATACAAGCAGTTTTTACAAGCTTTATGACAATTAGGTGCAAATGAATCCTTATAGGCAAAATTGCTTTATTTAATGAGGGTAGGTCTATTTACACTATAACATTCAGGTTTAGATCATTCTCTCATAAGAAAATGCAAACTGCATATTAACTATCATTTTTACGCAGACAAGCAGTTTTTACATGTTTTACGACAATTAAGTGCAAATAAGTCCTTAAAGGCAAAATTGTTTTATTTCACAAAGGTAAGTCTACTTTCACTATAACATTCAGGTTTGCATCATTCTCACATAAGAAAATGCAAACTGCATATTAACCATTATTTTAACGCAGACAAGCAGTTTTTACATGCTTCACGACAATTGCGTGCAAATGAGTCCTTATAGGCAAAATTGCTTTATATTACAAAGGCAAGTCTATTTACACTATAACATTCAGGTTTGGATCATTCTCTCATATGAAAATGCAAACTGCATATTTACTATCATTTTAACGCAGACAAGCAGTTTTTACATGCTTTATGACAATTAGGTGCAAATGAGTCCTTATAGGCAAAATTGCTATATTCTACAAAGGCAAGTCTATGTACACTATAACATTCAGGTTTGGATCATTCTCTCATAAGAAAATGCAAACTGCACATTTACTATCATTTTAACGCAGACAAGCAGTTTTTACATGCTTTACGACAATTAGGTGCAAATTAGTCCTTATAGGCAAAATTGCTATATTTTACAAAGGCAAGTCTATTTACACTATAACAGTCAGGTTTGGATCATTCTCTCATAAGAAAATTCAAACTGCACATTTACTATCATTTTAACGCAGACAAGCAGTTTTTACATGCTTTACGACAATTAGGTGCAAATTAGTCCTTACAGGCAAAATTGCTATATTTTACAAAGGCAAGTCTATTTACACTATAATATTTAGGTTTGGATCATTCTCTCATAAGAAAATGCAAACTGCACATTTACTATCATTTTAACACAGACAAGCAGTTTTTACATGCTTTACGACAATTAGGTGCAAATTAGTCCTTATATGCAAAATTGCTTTATTTCATGAAGGTGAGTCTACTTACACTATAACATTCAGGTTTGGATCATTCTCTCAGAAGAAAAAGCAAACTGCATATTCACCATTATTTTAACGCAGACAAGCAGTTTTCACATGCTTCACGACAATTAGGTGCAAATGAGTCCTTAAAGGCAAAATTGCTATATTTTACAAAGGCAAGTCTATTTACACTATATAATCCAGGTTTGGATCATTCTCTCATAAGAAAATGCAAACTGCATATTTACTATCATTTTCACGCTGACAAGCAGTTTTTACATGTTTTACGACAATTAGGTGCAAATAAGTCCTTAAAGGCAAAATTGTTTTATTTAACAAAGGTAAGTCTACTTTCACTATAACATTCAGGTTTGGATCATTCTCTCATAAGAAAATGCAAACTGCACATTTACTATCATTTTAACGCAGACAAGCAGTTTTTACATGCTTTACGACAATTAGGTGCAAATTAGTCCTTATAGGCAAAATTGCTTTATTTCATGAAGGTAAGTCTACTTACACTATAACATTCAGGTTTGGTTCATTCTCTCATAAGAAAATGCAAACTGCATATTCACCATTATTTTAACGCATACAAGCAGTTTTAACATGCTTTATGACAATTAGGGGCAAATGAGTCCTTATAGGCAAAATTGCTTTATTTCATGAAGGTAAGTCTATTTACACTATAACATTCAGGTTTGGATCATTCTCTCATAAGAAAATGCAAACTGCATATTAACCATTATTTTAACGCAGACAAGCAGTTTTTACATGCTTTACGACAATTAGGTGCAAATAAGTCCTTATAGGCAAAATTGCTTTATTTCACAAAGGTAAGTTTACTTACACTTTACCATTCAGGTTTGGTTCATTCTCTCATAAGAAAATGCAAACTGCATATTAACCATTATTTTAACGCATACAAGCAGTTTTTACATGCTTTATGACAATTAGGGGCAAATGAGTCCTTATAGGCAAAATTGCTTTATTTTATGAAGGTAAGTCTATTTACACTATAACATTCAGGTATGGATCATTCTCTCATAGGAAAATGCAAACTGCACATTTACTATCATTTTAACGCAGACAAGCAGTTTTTACATGCTTCACGACAATTAGGTGCAAATGAGTCCTTAAAGGCAAAAATGTTTTATTTCACAAAGGTAAGTCTACTTTCACTATAACATTGAGGTTTGGATCATTCTCTCATAAGAAAATGCAAACTGCATATAAACCATTATTTTATCGCAGACAAGCAGTTTTTACATGCTTCACGACAATTGCGTGCAAATGAGTCTTTATAAGCAAAATTGCATTATTTTACAAAGGTAAGTCAATTTACACTATAACATTCAGGTTTGGATCATTTTCTCAAAAGATAATGCAAACTGATCATTTCCTATTATTTTCACGCAGACAAGCAGTATTTACATGCTTTATGACAATTGGGTGCAAATATGTCCTTATAGGCAAAATTGCTTTATTTTACAAAGGCAAGTCTATTTACACTATAACATTCAGGTTTGGATCATTCTCTCATAAAAAAATGCAAACTGCACATTTACTATCATTTCAACGCAGACAAGCAGTTTTTACATGCTTTACGACAATTAGGTGCAAATTAGTCCTTATAGGCAAAATTGCTTTATTTCATGAAGGTAAGTCTACTTATACTATAACATTCAGGTTTGGATCATTCTCTCATAAGAAAATGCAAACTGCATATTAACCATTATTTCAACGCACACAAGCAGTTTTTACATGCTTTATGACAATTAGGGGCGAATGAGTCCTTATAGGCAAAATTGCTTTATTTCATGAATGTAAGTCTATTTACACTATAACATTTAGGTGTGGATCATTCTCTCATAAGAAAATGCAAACTGCATATTAACCATTATTTTAACGCAGACAAGCAGTTTTTACATGCTTTACGACAATTAGGTGCAAATGAGTCCTTATAGGTAAAATTGCTTTATTTCACAAAGGAAAGTTTACTTATACTATAACAATCAGGTTTGGATCATTCTCTCATAAGAAAATGCAAACTGCATAATATTAACTTTTATTTTAACGCATACAAGCAATTTTTACATGCTTTATGACGATTCGGTGCAAATGAGTCCTTATAGGCAAAATTGCTTTATTTTATGAGGGTAAGTCTACTTACACTATAACATTCAGGTTTGGATCATTCTCTCATAAGAAAATGCAAACTGCATATTTACTATCATTTTCACGCAGGCAAGCAGTTTTTACATGTTTTACGACAATTAGGTGCAAATAAGTCCTTAAAGGCAAAATTGTTTTATTTCACAAAGGTAAGTCTACTTTCACTATAACATTCAGGTTTGGATCATTCTCTCATAAGAAAATGCAAACTGTATATTAACCATTATTTTAACGCAGACAAGCAGTTTTTACAAGCTTTATGACAATTAGGTGCAAATGAGTCCATATAGGCAAAATTGCTTTATTTCATGAGGGCAAGTCTATTTACACTATTACATTCAGGTTTGGATCATTCTCTCATAAAAAAATGCAAACTGAATATTTACTATCATTTTAACGCAGACAAGCAGTTTTTACATGTTTTACGACAATTAAGTGCAAATGAGTCCTTATAGGCAAAATTGCTATATTTTACAAAGGTAAGTCTATTTACACTATAACATTCAGGTTTGGATCATTCTCTTATAATAAAATGCAAACTGCATATTAACCATTATTTTAACGCAAACAAGCAGTTTTTACAAGCTTTATGACAATTAGGTGCAAATGAGTCCTTATAGGCAAAATTGCTTTATTTCATGAGGGTAAGTCTATTTACACTATTACATTCAGGTTTGGATCATTCTCTCATAAGAAAATGCAAACTGCATATTTACTATCATTTTAACGCAGACAAGCAGTTTTTACATGTTTTACGACAATTAAGTGCAAATAAGTCCTTAAAGGCAAAATTGTTTTATTTCACAAAGGTAAGCCTACTTTCACTATAACATTCAGGTTTGGATCATTCTCTCATAAGAAAATGCAAACTGCATATTAACCATTATTTTAACGCAGACAAGCAGTTTTTACATGCTTTACGACAATTGCGTGCAAATGAGTCCTCATGGGCAAAATTGCTTTATATTACAAAGGTAAGTCTATTTACACTATAACATTCAGGTTTGGATCATTTTCTTAAAAGATAATGCGAACTGATCATTTCCTATTATTTTCACGCAGACAAGCAGTATTTACATGCTTTATGACAATTAGGTGCAAATGTGTCCTTATAGGCAAAATTGCTTTATTTTACAATGGCAAGTCTATTTACACTATAACATTCAGGTTTGGATCATTCTTTCATAAGAAAATGCAAACTGCACATTTACTATCATTTTAACGCAGACAAGCAGTTTTTACATGCTTTATGACAATTAGGTGCAAATGAGTCCTTATAGGCAAAATTGCTATATTTTAAAAAGGCAAGTCTATTTACACTATAACATTCAGGTTTGGATCATTCTCTCATAAGAAAATGCAAACTGCACATTTACTATCATTTTAACGCAGAAAAGCAGATTTTACATGCTTTACGACAATTAGGTGCAAATAAGTCCTTATAGGCAAAATTGCTTTATTTCATGAAGGTGAGTCTACTTACACTATAACATTCAGGTCTGGATCATTCTCACATAAGAAAATGCAAACTGCATATTTACTATCATTTTCACGCAGAGAAGTAGTTTTTATATGTTTTACGACAATTAGGTGCAAATAAGTCCTTAAAGGCAAAATTGTTTTATTTCACAAAGGTAAGTCTACTTTCACTATAACATTCAGGTTTGGATCATTCTCCCATAAGAAAATGCAAACTGCATATTAACCATAATTTTAACGCAGACAAGCAGTTTTTACATACTTCACGACAATTGCGTGCAAATAAGTCCTTATAGGCAAAATTGCTTTATTTTACAAAGGTACGTCTAATTACACTATAACATTCAGGTTTGGATCATTCTCTCGTAAGAAAATGCAAACTGCATATTAACCATTATTTTAACGCATACAAGCAGTTTTTACATGCTTTATGACAATTAGGGTCAAATGAGTCCTTATAGGCAAAATTGCTTTATTTCATGAAGGTAAGTCTATTTACACTATAACATTCAGGTTTGGATCATTCTCTCATAAGAAAATGCAAACTGCATATTAACCAATATTTTAACGCAGACAAGCAGTTTTTACATGCTTTATGACATTTAGGGGCAAATGAGTCCTTATAGGCAAAATTGCTTTATTTCATGAAGGTAAGTCTATTTACACTATAACATTCAGGTTTGGATCATTCTCTTATAAGAAAATGCAAACTGCATATTAACCATTATTTTAACGCAGACAAGCAGTTTTTACATGCTTTACGACAATTAGGTGCAAATAAGTCCTTATTGGCAAAATTGCTTTATTTCACAAAGGTAAGTTTACTTACACTATAACATTCAGGTTTGGATCATTCTCTCATAAGAAAATGCAAACTGCATATTAACTATTATTTTAACGCAGACAAGCAGTTTTTATATGCTTCACGACAATTGCGTGCATATAAGTCCTTATAGGCAAAATTGCTTTATTTTACAAAGGTAAGTCTATTTACACTATAACATTCAGGTTTGGATTATTTTCTCAAAAGATAATGCAAATTGATCATAACCCTATTATTTTCACGCAGACAAGCAATATTTACATGCTTTATGACAATTAAGTGCAAATGTGTCCTTATAGGCAAAATTGCTTTATTTTACAAAGGCAAGTCTATTTACACTATAACATTCAGGTTTGGATCATTCTCTCCTAAGAAAATGCTAACTGCACATTTACTATCATTTTAACGCAGACAAGCAGTTTTACATGCTTTACGACAATAAGGTGCAAATTAGTCCTTATAGGCAAAATTGCATTATTTCATGAAGGTAAGTCTACTTACACTATAACATTCAGGTTTGGTTCATTCTCTCATAAGAAAATGCAAACTGCATATTCACCATTATTTTAACGCAGACAAGCAGTTTTTACATGCTTTACGACAATTAGGTGCAAATGAGCCCTTATAGGCAAAATTGCTTTATTTCACAAAGGTAATTTTACTTACACTATAACATTCAGGTTTTAGATCATTCTCTCATAAGAAAATGCAAACTGCATATTAACCATTATTTTAACGCAGACAAGCAGTTTTTACATGCTTTACGACAATTAGGTGCAAATAAGTTCTTATAGGCAAAATTGCTTTATTTCACAAAGGTAAGTTTACTTACACTATACCATTCAGGTTTGGATCATTCTCTCATAAAAAAATGCAAACTGCATATTAACTATTATTTTAACGCATAAAGCAGTTTTTACATGCTTTATGACAATTAGGTGCATATGAGTCCTTATAGGCAAAATTGCTTTATTTCATGAGGGTAAGTCTATTTACACTATAACATTCAGGTTTGGATCATTCTCTCATAAGAAAATGCAAACTGCATATTTACTATCATTTTAACGCAGACAAGCAGTTTTTACATGTTTTCGACAATTAGGTGCAAATAAGTCCTTAAAAGCAAAATTGTTTTAATTAACAAAGGTAAGTCTACCTTCACTATAACATTCAGGTTTGGATCATTCTCTCATAAGAAATTGCAAACTGCATATTAACCATTATTTTAACGCAGACAAGCAGTTTTTACATGCTTCACGACAATTGCGTGCATATGAGTCCTAATAGGCAAAATTGCTTTATTTTACAAAGGAAAGTCTATTTACACTATAACATTCAGGTTTGGATCATTTTCTCAAAAGATAATGCGAACTGATCATTTCCTATTATTTTCACGCAGACAAGCAGTATTTACATGCTTTATGACAATTAGGTGCAAATGTGTCCTTATAGGCAAAATTGCTTTATTTCATGAGGGTAAGTCTATTTACACTATAACATTCAGGTTTGGATCTTTCTCTCATAAGAAAATGCAAACTGCACATTTTCTATCATTTTAACGCAGACAAGCAGTTTTTACATGCTTTATGACAATTAGGTGCAAATGAGTCCTTATAGGCAAAATTGCTATATTTTACAAAGGCAAGTCTATTTACACTATAACATTCAGGTTTGGATCAGTCTCTCATAAGAAAATGCAAACTGCACATTTACTATCATATTATCGCAGACAAGCAGTTTTTACATGCTTTACGACAATTAGGTGCAAATTAGTCCTTATATGCAAAATTGCTTTATTTCATGAAGGTGAGTCTACTTACACTATAACATTCAGGTTTGGATCATTCTCTCAGAAGAAAAAGCAAACTGCATATCAACCATTATTTTAACGCAGACAAGCAGTTTTTACATGCTTCACGACAATTAGGTGCAAATGAGTCCTTAAAGGCAAAATTGCTATATTTTACAAAGGCAAGTCTATTTACACTATATAATCCAGGTTTGGATCATTCTCTCATAAGAAAATGCAAACTGCATATTTACTATCATTTTCACGCTGACAAGCAGTTTTTACATGTTTTACGACAATTAGGTGCAAATAAGTCCTTAAAGGCAAAATTGTTTTATTTAACAAAGGTAAGTCTACTTTCACTATAACATTCAGGTTTGGATCATTCTCTCATAAGAAAATGCAAACTGCACATTTACTATCATTTTAACGCAGACAAGCAGTTTTTACATGCTTTACGACAATTAGGTGCAAATTAGTCCTTATAGGCAAAATTGCTTTATTTCATGAAGGTAAGTCTACTTACACTATAACATTCAGGTTTGGTTCATTCTCTCATAAGAAAATGCAAACTGCATATTCACCATTATTTTAACGCATACAAGCAGTTTTAACATGCTTTATGACAATTAGGGGCAAATGAGTCCTTATAGGCAAAATTGCTTTATTTCATGAAGGTAAGTCTATTTACACTATAACATTCAGGTTTGGATCATTCTCTCATAAGAAAATGCAAACTGCATATTAACCATTATTTTAACGCAGACAAGCAGTTTTTACATGCTTTACGACACTTAGGTGCAAATAAGTCCTTATGAGCAAAATTGCTTTATTTCACAAAGGTAAGTTTACTTACACTATACCATTCAGGTTTGGATCATTCTCTCATAAAAAAATGCAAACTGCATATTAACTATTATTTTAACGCATAAAGCAGTTTTTACATGCTTTATGACAATTAGTTGCATATGAGTCCTTATAGGCAAAATTGTTTTATTTCATGAGGGTAAGTCTATTTACACTATAATATTCAGGTTTGGATCATTCTCTCATAAGAAAATGCAAACTGCATATTTACTATAATTTTCACGCAGACAAGCAGTTTTTACATGTTTTCGACAATTAGGTGCAAATAAGTCCTTAAAGGCAAAATTGTTTTATTTAACAAAGGTAAGTCTACCTTCACTATAACATTCAGGTTTGGATCATTCTCTCATAAGAAAATGCAAACTGCATATTAACCATTATTTTAACGCAGACAAGCAGTTTTTACATGCTTCACGACAATATCGTGCATATAGGTCCTTATAGGCAAAATTGCTTTATTTTACAAAGGAAAGTCTATTTACACTATAACATTCAGGTTTGGATCATTTTCTCAAAAGATAATGCAAATTGATCATTTCCTACTCTTTTCACGCAGACAAGCAGTATTTACATGCTTTATGACAATTGGGTGCAAATATGTCCTTATAGGCAAAATTGCTTTATTTTACAAAGGCAAATCTATTTACACTATAACATTCAGGTTTGGATCATTCTCTCATAAAAAAATGCAAACTGCACATTTACTATCATTTCAACGCAGACAAGCAGTTTTTACATGCTTTACGACAATTAGGTGCAAATTAGTCCTTATAGGCAAAATTGTTTTATTTCATGAAGGTAAGTCTACTTATACTATAACATTCAGGTTTGGATCATTCTCTCATAAGAAAATGCAAACTGCATATTAACCATTATTTCAACGCACACAAGCAGTTTTTACATGCTTTATGACAATTAGGGGCGAATGAGTCCTTATAGGCAAAATTGCTTTATTTCATGAATGTAAGTCTATTTACACTATAACATTTAGGTGTGAATCATTCTCTCATAAGAAAATGCAAACTGCATATTAACCATTATTTTAACGCAGACAAGCAGTTTTTACATGCTTTACGACAATTAGGTGCAAATGAGTCCTTATAGGCAAAATTGCTTTATTTCACAAAGGAAAGTTTACTTATACTATAACATTCAGGTTTGGATCATTCTCTCATAAGAAAATGCAAACTGCATAATATTAACTTTTATTTTAACGCATACAAGCAATTTTTACATGCTTTATGACGATTCGGTGCAAATGAGTCCTTATAGGCAAAATTGCTTTATTTTATGAGGGTAAGTCTACTTACACTATAACATTCAGGTTTGGATCATTCTCTCATAAGAAAATGCAAACTGCATATTTACTATCATTTTCACGCAGGCAAGCAGTTTTTACATGTTTTACGACAATTAAGTGCAAATGAGTCCTTATAGGCAAAATTGTTTTATTTCACAAAGGTAAGTCTACTTTCACTATAACATTCAGGTTTGGATCATTCTCTCATAAGAAAATGCAAACTGTATATTAACCATTATTTTAACGCAGACAAGCAGTTTTTACATGCTTTACGACAATTAGGTGCAAATGAGTCCTTATAGGCAAAATTGTTATATTTCACAAAGGTAAGTCTACTTTCACTATAACATTCAGGTTTGGATCATTCTCTCATAAGAAAATGCAAACTGTATATTAACCATTATTTTAACGCAGACAAGCAGTTTTTACAAGCTTTATGACAATTAGGTGCAAATGAGTCCTTATAGGCAAAATTGCTTTATTTCATGAGGGCAAGTCTGTTTACACTATTACATTCAGGTTTGGATCATTCTCTCATAAGAAAATGCAAACTGCATATTTACTATCATTTTAACGCAGACAAGCAGTTTTTACATGTTTTACGACAATTAAGTGCAAATGAGTCCTTATAGGCAAAATTGCTATATTTTACAAAGGTAAGTCTATTTACACTATACCATTCAGGTTTGGATCATTCTCTTATAATAAAATGCAAACTGCATATTAACCATTATTTTAACGCAAACAAGCAGTTTTTACAAGCTTTATGACAATTAGGTGCAAATGAGTCCTTATAGGCAAAATTGCTTTATTTCATGAGGGTAAGTCTATTTACACTATTACATTCAGGTTTGGATCATTCTCTCATAAGAAAATGCAAACTGCATATTTACTATCATTTTAACGCAGACAAGCAGTTTTTACATGTTTTACGACAATTAAGTGCAAATAAGTCCTTAAAGGCAAAATTGTTTTATTTCACAAAGGTAAGTCTACTTTCACTATAACATTCAGGTTTGGATCATTCTCTCATAAGAAAATGCAAACTGCATATTAACCATTATTTTAACGCAGACAAGCAGTTTTTACATGCTTTACGACAATTGCGTGCAAATGAGTCCTTATAGGCAAAATTGCTTTATTTCATGAGGGCAAGTCTATTTACACTATTACATTCAGGTTTGGATCATTCTCTCATAAGAAAATGCAAACTGCATATTTACTATCATTTTAACGCAGACAAGCAGTTTTTACATGTTTTACGACAATTAAGTGCAAATGAGTCCTTATAGGCAAAATTGCTATATTTTACAAAGGTAAGTCTATTTACACTATAACATTCAGGTTTGGATCATTCTCTTATAATAAAATGCAAACTGCATATTAACCATTATTTTAACGCAAACAAGCAGTTTTTACAAGCTTTATGACAATTAGGTGCAAATGTGTCCTTATAGGCAAAATTGCTTTATTTCATGAGGGAAAGTCTATTTACACTATAACATTCAGGTTTGGATCTTTCTCTCATAAGAAAATGCAAACTGCACATTTACTATCATATTATCGCGGACAAGCAGTTTTTACATGCTTTACGACAATTAGGTGCAAATTAGTCCTTATATGCAAAATTGCTTTATTTCATGAAGGTGAGTCTACTTACACTATAACATTCAGGTTTGGATCATTCTCTCAGAAGAAAAAGCAAACTGCATATCAACCATTATTTTAACGCAGACAAGCAGTTTTTACATGCTTCACGACAATTAGGTGCAAATGAGTCCTTAAAGACAAAATTGCTATATTTTACAAAGGCAAGTCTATTTACACTATATAATCCAGGTTTGGATCATTCTCTCATAAGAAAATGCAAACTGCATATTTACTATCATTTTCACGCTGACAAGCAGTTTTTACATGTTTTACGACAATTAGGTGCAAATAAGTCCTTAAAGGCAAAATTGTTTTATTTAACAAAGGTAAGTCTACTTTCACTATAACATTCAGGTTTGGATCATTCTCTCATAAGAAAATGCAAACTGCACATTTACTATCATTTTAACGCAGACAAGCAGTTTTTACATGCTTTACGACAATTAGGTGCAAATTAGTCCTTATAGGCAAAATTGCTTTATTTCATGAAGGTAAGTCTACTTACACTATAACATTCAGGTTTGGTTCATTCTCTCATAAGAAAATGCAAACTGCATATTCACCATTATTTTAACGCATACAAGCAGTTTTAACATGCTTTATGACAATTAGGGGCAAATGAGTCCTTATAGGCAAAATTGCTTTATTTCATGAAGGTAAGTCTATTTACACTATAACATTCAGGTTTGGATCATTCTCTCATAAGAAAATGCAAACTGCATATTAACCATTATTTTAACGCAGACAAGCAGTTTTTACATGCTTTACGACAATTAGGTGCAAATAAGTCCTTATGAGCAAAATTGCTTTATTTCACAAAGGTAAGTTTACTTACACTATACCATTCAGGTTTGGATCATTCTCTCATAAAAAAATGCAAACTGCATATTAACTATTATTTTAACGCATAAAGCAGTTTTTACATGCTTCACGACAATTGCGTGCATATAGGTCCTTATAGGCAAAATTGCTTTATTTTACAAAGGAAAGTCTATTTACACTATAACATTCAGGTTTGGATCATTTTCTCAAAAGATAATGCAAATTGATCATTTCCTACTCTTTTCACGCAGACAAGCAGTATTTACATGCTTTATGACAATTGGGTGCAAATATGTCCTTATAGGCAAAATTGCTTTATTTTACAAAGGCAAGTCTATTTACACTATAACATTCAGGTTTGGATCATTCTCTCATAAAAAAATGCAAACTGCACATTTACTATCATTTCAACGCAGACAAGCAGTTTTTACATGCTTTACGACAATTAGGTGCAAATTAGTCCTTATAGGCAAAATTGTTATATTTCATGAAGGTAAGTCTACTTATACTATAACATTCAGGTTTGGATCATTCTCTCATAAGAAAATGCAAACTGCATATTAACCATTATTTCAACGCACACAAGCAGTTTTTACATGCTTTATGACAATTAGGGGCGAATGAGTCCTTATAGGCAAAATTGCTTTATTTCATGAATGTAAGTCTATTTACACTATAACATTTAGGTGTGGATCATTCTCTCATAAGAAAATGCAAACTGCATATTAACCATTATTTTAACGCAGACAAGCAGTTTTTACATGCTTTACGACAATTAGGTGCAAATGAGTCCTTATAGGCAAAATTGCTTTATTTCACAAAGGAAAGTTTACTTATACTATAACATTCAGGTTTGGATCATTCTCTCATAAGAAAATGCAAACTGCATAATATTAACTTTTATTTTAACGCATACAAGCAATTTTTACATGCTTTATGACGATTCGGTGCAAATGAGTCCTTATAGGCAAAATTGCTTTATTTTATGAGGGTAAGTCTACTTACACTATAACATTCAGGTTTGGATCATTCTCTCATAAGAAAATGCAAACTGCATATTTACTATCATTTTCACGCAGGCAAGCAGTTTTTACATGTTTTACGACAATTAGGTGCAAATAAGTCCTTAAAGGCAAAATTGTTTTATTTCACAAAGGTAAGTCTACTTTCACTATAACATTCAGGTTTGGATCATTCTCTCATAAGAAAATGCAAACTGTATATTAACCATTATTTTAACGCAGACAAGCAGTTTTTACAAGCTTTATGACAATTAGGTGCAAATGAGTCCTTATAGGCAAAATTGCTTTATTTCATGAGGGCAAGTCTATTTACACTATTACATTCAGGTTTGGATCATTCTCTCATAAGAAAATGCAAACTGCATATTTACTATCATTTTAACGCAGACAAGCAGTTTTTACATGTTTTACGACAATTAAGTGCAAATGAGTCCTTATAGGCAAAATTGCTATATTTTACAAAGGTAAGTCTATTTACACTATAACATTCAGGTTTGGATCATTCTCTTATAATAAAATGCAAACTGCATATTAACCATTATTTTAACGCAAACAAGCAGTTTTTACAAGCTTTATGACAATTAGGTGCAAATGAGTCCTTATAGGCAAAATTGCTTTATTTCATGAGGGTAAGTCTATTTACACTATTACATTCAGGTTTGGATCATTCTCTCATAAGAAAATGCAAACTGCATATTTACTATTATTTTAACGCAGACAAGCAGTTTTTACATGTTTTACGACAATTAAGTGCAAATGAGTCCTTATAGGCAAAATTGCTATATTTTACAAAGGTAAGTCTATTTACACTATAACATTCAGGTTTGGATCATTCTCTTATAATAAAATGCAAACTGCATATTAACCATTATTTTAACGCAAACAAGCAGTTTTTACAAGCTTTATGACAATTAGGTGCAAATGTGTCCTTATAGGCAAAATTGCTTTATTTCATGAGGGTAAGTCTATTTACACTATAACATTCAGGTTTGGGTCTTTCTCTCATAAGAAAATGCAAACTGCACATTTACTATCATTTTAACGCAGACAAGCAGTTTTTACATGCTTTATGACAATTAGGTGCAAATGAGTCCTTATAGGCAAAATTGCTATATTTTACAAAGGCAAGTCTATTTACACTATAACATTCAGGTTTGGATCAGTCTCTCATAAGAAAATGCAAACTGCACATTTACTATCATATTATCGCAGACAAGCAGTTTTTACATGCTTTACGACAATTAGGTGCAAATTAGTCCTTATATGCAAAATTGCTTTATTTCATGAAGGTGAGTCTACTTACACTATAACATTCAGGTTTGGATCATTCTCTCAGAAGAAAAAGCAAACTGCATATCAACCATTATTTTAACGCAGACAAGCAGTTTTTACATGCTTCACGACAATTAGGTGCAAATGAGTCCTTAAAGGCAAAATTGCTATATTTTACAAAGGCAAGTCTATTTACACTATATTAACCAGGTTTGGATCATTCTCTCATAAGAAAATGCAAACTGCATATTTACTATCATTTTCACGCTGACAAGCAGTTTTTACATGTTTTACGACAATTAGGTGCAAATAAGTCCTTAAAGGCAAAATTGTTTTATTTAACAAAGGTAAGTCTACTTTCACTATAACATTCAGGTTTGGATCATTCTCTCATAAGAAAATGCAAACTGCACATTTACTATCATTTTAACGCAGACAAGCAGTTTTTACATGCTTTACGACAATTAGGTGCAAATTAGTCCTTATAGGCAAAATTGCTTTATTTCATGAAGGTAAGTCTACTTACACTATAACATTCAGGTTTGGTTCATTCTCTCATAAGAAAATGCAAACTGCATATTCACCATTATTTTAACGCATACAAGCAGTTTTAACATGCTTTATGACAATTAGGTGCAAATAAGTCCTTATGAGCAAAATTGCTTTATTTCA
Source organism: Xanthostigma xanthostigma (assembly GCA_963575645.1). Taxonomy (NCBI): domain Eukaryota; kingdom Metazoa; phylum Arthropoda; class Insecta; order Raphidioptera; family Raphidiidae; genus Xanthostigma; species Xanthostigma xanthostigma. The sequence continues at coordinate 19,659,394 of OY754473.1, read as the reverse complement.
CAAAGGTAAGTTTACTTACACTATACCATTCAGGTTTGGATCATTCTCTCATAAAAAAATGCAAACTGCATATTAACTATTATTTTAACGCATAAAGCAGTTTTTACATGCTTTATGACAATTAGTTGCATATGAGTCCTTATAGGCAAAATTGTTTTATTTCATGAGGGTAAGTCTATTTACACTATAATATTCAGGTTTGGATCATTCTCTCATAAGAAAATGCAAACTGCATATTTACTATAATTTTCACGCAGACAAGCAGTTTTTACATGTTTTCGACAATTAGGTGCAAATAAGTCCTTAAAGGCAAAATTGTTTTATTTAACAAAGGTATATCTACCTTCACTATAACATTCAGGTTTGGATCATTCTCTCATAAGAAAATGCAAACTGCATATTAACCATTATTTTAACGCAGACAAGCAGTTTTTACATGCTTCACGACAATTGCGTGCATATAGGTCCTTATAGGCAAAATTGCTTTATTTTACAAAGGAAAGTCTATTTACACTATAACATTCAGGTTTGGATCATTTTCTCAAAAGATAATGCAAATTGATCATTTCCTACTCTTTTCACGCAGACAAGCAGTATTTACATGCTTTATGACAATTGGGTGCAAATATGTCCTTATAGGCAAAATTGCTTTATTTTACAAAGGCAAGTCTATTTACACTATAACATTCAGGTTTGGATCATTCTCTCATAAAAAAATGCAAACTGCACATTTACTATCATTTCAACGCAGACAAGCAGTTTTTACATGCTTTACGACAATTAGGTGCAAATTAGTCCTTATAGGCAAAATTGTTTTATTTCATGAAGGTAAGTCTACTTATACTATAACATTCAGGTTTGGATCATTCTCTCATAAGAAAATGCAAACTGCATATTAACTATTATTTCAACGCACACAAGCAGTTCTTACATGCTTTATGACAATTAGGGGCGAATGAGTCCTTATAGGCAAAATTGCTTTATTTCATGAATGTAAGTCTATTTACACTATAACATTTAGGTGTGGATCATTCTCTCATAAGAAAATGCAAACTGCATATTAACCATTATTTTAACGCAGACAAGCAGTTTTTACATGCTTTACGACAATTAGGTGCAAATGAGTCCTTATAGGCAAAATTGCTTTATTTCACAAAGGAAAGTTTACTTATACTATAACATTCAGGTTTGGATCATTCTCTCATAAGAAAATGCAAACTGCATAATATTAACTTTTATTTTAACGCATACAAGCAATTTTTACATGCTTTATGACGATTCGGTGCAAATGAGTCCTTATAGGCAAAATTGCTTTATTTTATGAGGGTAAGTCTACTTACACTATAACATTCAGGTTTGGATCATTCTCTCATAAGAAAATGCAAACTGCATATTTACTATCATTTTCACGCAGGCAAGCAGTTTTTACATGTTTTACGACAATTAGGTGCAAATAAGTCCTTAAAGGCAAAATTGTTTTATTTCACAAAGGTAAGTCTACTTTCACTATAACATTCAGGTTTGGATCATTCTCTCATAAGAAAATGCAAACTGTATATTAACCATTATTTTAACGCAGACAAGCAGTTTTTACAAGCTTTATGACAATTAGGTGCAAATGAGTCCTTATAGGCAAAATTGCTTTATATTACAAAGGTATTTACACTATAACATTCAGGTTTGGATCATTTTCTCAAAAGATAATGCGAACTGATCATTTCCTATTATTTTCACGCAGACAAGCAGTATTTACATGCTTTATGACAATTAGGTGCAAATGTGTCCTTATAGGCAAAATTGCTTTATTTCATGAAGGTGAGTCTACTTACACTATAACATTCAGGTCTGGATCATTCTCACATAAGAAAATGCAAACTGCATATTTACTATCATTTTCACGCAGACAAGTAGTTTTTATATGTTTTACGACAATTAGGTGCAAATAAGTCCTTAAAGGCAAAATTGTTTTATTTCACAAAGGTAAGACTACTTTCACTATAACATTCAGGTTTGGATCATTCTCCCATAAGAAAATGCAAACTGCATATTAACCATAATTTTAACGCAGACAAGCAGTTTTTACATACTTCACGACAATTGCGTGCAAATAAGTCCTTATAGGCAAAATTGCTTTATTTTACAAAGGTACGTCTAATTACACTATAACATTCAGGTTTGGATCATTCTCTCGTAAGAAAATGCAAACTGCATATTAACCATTATTTTAACGCATACAAGCAGTTTTTACATGCTTTATGACAATTAGGGGCAAATGAGTCCTTATAGGCAAAATTGCTTTATTTCATGAAGGTAAGTCTATTTACACTATAATATTCAGGTTTGGATCATTCTCTCATAAGAAAATGCAAACTGCATATTAACCAATATTTTAACGCAGACAAGCTGTTTTTACATGCTTTACGACAATTAAGTGCAAATGAGTCCTTATAGGCAAAATTGCTTTATTTTACAAAGGTAAGTTTACTTTCACTATAACATTCAGGTTAGGATCATTCTCTCATAAGAAAATGCAAACTGCATATTAACCATTATTTTAACGCATACAAGCAGTTTTTATATGCTTTATGACAATTAGGGGCAAATGAGTCCTTATAGGCAAAATTGCTTTATTTTACAAAGGTAAATCTATTTACACTATAACATTCAGGTTTGCATCATTTTCTCAAAAAATAATTAAAACTGATCATTTCCTATTATTTTCACGCAGACAAGCAGTATTTACATGCTTTATGACAATTAGGTGCAAATGGTTCCTTATAGGCAAAATTGCTTTCTTTTACAAAGGCAAGTCTATTTACACTATCACATTCAGGTTTGGATCATTCTCTCATAAGAAAATGCAAACTGCAGATTTACTATCATTTTAACGCAGACAAGCAGTTTTACATGCTTTATGACATTTAAGGGCAAATGAGTCCTTATAGGCAAAATTGCTTTATTTCATGAAGGTAAGTCTACTTACACTATAACATTCAGGTTTGGTTCATTCTCTCATAAGAAAATGCAAACTGCATATTAACCATTATTTCAACGCATACAAGCAGTTTTTACATGCTTTATGACATTTAGGGGCAAATGAGTCCTTATAGGCAAAATTGCTTTATTTCATGAAGGTAAGTCTACTTACACTATAACATTCAGGTTTGGTTCATTCTCTCATAAGAAAATGCAAACTGCATATTCACCATTATTTTAACGCAGACAAGCAGTTTTTACATGCTTTACGACAATTAGGTGCAAATGAGCCCTTATAGGCAAAATTGCTTTATTTCACAAAGGTAATTTTACTTACACTATAACATTCAGGTTTTAGATCATTCTCTCATAAGAAAATGCAAACTGCATATTAACCATTATTTTAACGCAGACAAGCAGTTTTTACATGCTTTACGACAATTAGGTGCAAATAAGTCCTTATAGGCAAAATTGCTTTATTTCACAAAGGTAAGTTTACTTACACTATACCATTCAGGTTTGGATCATTCTCTCATAAAAAAATGCAAACTGCATATTAACTATTATTTTAACGCATAAAGCAGTTTTTACATGCTTTATGACAATTAGGTGCATATGAGTCCTTATAGACAAAATTGCTTTATTTCATGAGGGTAAGTCTATTTACACTATAACATTCAGGTTTGGATCATTCTCTCATAAGAAAATGCAAACTGCGTATTTACTATCATTTTAACGCAGACAAGCAGTTTTTACATGTTTTCGACAATTAGGTGCAAATAAGTCCTTAAAAGCAAAATTGTTTTAATTAACAAAGGTAAGTCTACCTTCACTATAACATTCAGGTTTGGATCATTCTCTCATAAGAAATTGCAAACTGCATATTAACCATTATTTTAACGCAGACAAGCAGTTTTTACATGCTTCACGACAATTGCGTGCATATGAGTCCTAATAGGCAAAATTGCTTTATTTTACAAAGGAAAATCTATTTACACTATAACATTCAGGTTTGGATCATTTTCTCAAAAGAAAATGCAAATTGATCATTTCCTACTCTTTTCACGCAGACAAGCAGTATTTACATGCTTTATGACAATTAAGTGCAAATGTGTCCTTATAGGCAAAATTGCTTTATTTCATGAGGGTAAGTCTATTTACACTATAACATTCAGGTTTGGATCATTCTCTCATAAGAAAATGCAAACTGCATATTTACTATCATTTTAACGCAGACAAGCAGTTTTTACATGTTTTACGACAATTAAGTGCAAATAAGTCCTCATAGGCAAAATTGCTTTATATTACAAAGGTAAGTCTATTTACACTATAACATTCAGGTTTGGATCATTTTCTCAAAAGATAATGCGAACTGATCATTTCCTATTATTTTCACGCAGACAAGCAGTACTTACATGCTTTATGACAATTAGGTGCAAATGTGTCCTTATAAGCAAAATTGCTTTATTTTACAATGGCAAGTCTATTTACACTATAACATTCAGGTTTGGATCTTTCTCTCATAAGAAAATGCAAACTGCACATTTACTATCATTTTAACGCAGACAAGCAGTTTTTACATGCTTTATGACAATTAGGTGCAAATGAGTCCTTATAGGCAAAATTGCTATATTTTACAAAGGCAAGTCTATTTACACTATAACATTCAGGTTTGGATCAGTCTCTCATAAGAAAATGCAAACTGCACATTTACTATCATATTATCGCAGACAAGCAGTTTTTACATGCTTTACGACAATTAGGTGCAAATTAGTCCTCATAGGCAAAATTGTTTTATTTCATGAAGGTTGGTCTACTTACACTATAACATTCAGGTTTGGTTCATTCTCTCATAAGAAAATGCAAACTGCATATTAACCATTATTTTAACGCATACAAGCAGTTTTTACATGCTTTATGACAATTAGGGGCAAATGAGTCCTTATAAGCAAAATTGCTTTATTTCATGAAGGTAAGTCTATTTACACTATAACATTCAGGTTTGGATCATTCTCTCATAAGAAAATGCAAACTGCACATTTACAAACATCATTTTAACGCAGACAAGCAGTTTTTACATGCTTCACGACAATTAGGTGAAAATGAGTCCTTAAAAGCAAAAATGTTTTATTTCACAAAGGTAAGTCTACTTTCACTATAACATTGAGGTTTGGATCATTCTCTCATAAGAAAATGCAAACTGCATATAAACCTTTATTTTATCGCAGACAAGCAGTTTTTACATGCTTCACGACAATTGCGTGCAAATGAGTCTTTATAGGCAAAATTGCATTATTTTACAAAGGTAAGTCAATTTACACTATCACATTCAGTTTTGGATCATTCCCTCATAAGAAAATGCAAACTGCACATTTACTATCATTTTAACGCAGACAAGCAGTTTTTACATGCTTTATGACAATTAGGTGCAAATGAGTCCTTATAGGCAAAATTGCTATATTTTACAAAGGCAAGTCTATTTACACTATAACATTCAGGTTTGGATCATTCTCTCATAAAAAAATGCAAACTGCACATTTTCTATCATTTCAACGCAGACAAGCAGTTTTTACATGCTTTACGACAATTAGGTGCAAAATAGTCCTTATAGGCAAAATTGCTTTATTTCATGAAGGTAAGTCTACTTATACTATAACATTCAGGTTTGGATCATTCTCTCATAAGAAAATGCAAACTGCATTTTAACCGTTATTTTAACGCATGCAAGCAGTTTTTACATGCTTTATGACAATTAGGGGCGAATGAGTCCTTATAGGCAAAATTGCTTTATTTCATGAAGGTAAGTCTATTTACACTATAACATTCAGGTTTGGATCATTCTCTCATAAGAAAATGCAAACTGCATATTAACCATTATTTTAACGCAGACAAGCAGTTTTTACATGCTTTACGACAATTAGGTGCAAAAGAGTCCTTATAGGCAAAACTGCTTTATTTCACAAAGGAAAGTTTACTTATACTATAACATTCAGGTTTGGATCATTCTCTCATAAGAAAATGCAAACTGCATAATATTAACTTTTATTTTAACGCATACAAGCAGTTTTTACATGCTTTATGACAATTCGGTGCAAATGAGTCCTTATAGGCAAAATTGCTTTATTTTATGAGGGTAAGTCTATTTACACTATAACATTCAGGTTTGGATCATTCTCTCATAAGAAAATGCATACTGCATATTTACTATTATTTTCACGCAGACAAGCAGTTTTTACATGTTTTACGACAATTAGGTGCAAATAAGTCCTTAAAGGCAAAATTGTTTTATTTCACAAAGGTAAGTCTACTTTCACTATAACATTCAGGTTTGGATCATTCTCTCATAACAAAATGCAAACTGTATATTAACCATTATTTTAACGCAGACAAGCAGTTTTTACATGCTTCACGACAATTGCGTGCAAATGAGTCCTTATAGGCAAAATTGCTTTATTTCATGAAGGTAAGTCTATTTACACTATAACATTCAGGTTTGGATCATTCTCTCATAAGAAAATGCAAAGTGCATATTTACTATCATTTTAACGCAGACAAGCAGTTTTTACATGTTTTACGACAATTAAGTGCAAATAAGTCCTTAAAGGCAAAATTGTTTTATTGCACAAAGGTAAGTCTACTTTCACTATAACATTCAGGTTTGGATCATTCTCTCATAAGAAAATGCAAACTGCATATTAACCATTATTTTAACGCAAACAAGCAGTTTTTACAAGCTTTATGACAATTAGGTGCAAATGAGTCCTTATGAGCAAAATTGCTTTATTTCATGAGGGTAAGTCTATTTACACTATAACATTCAGGTTTGGATCATTCTCTCATAAGAAAATGCAAAGTGCATATTTACTATCATTTTAACGCAGACAAGCAGTTTTTACATGTTTTACGACAATTAAGTGCAAATAAGTCCTTAAAGGCAAAATTGTTTTATTTCACAAAGGTAAGTCTACTTTCACTATAACATTCAGGTTTGGATCATTCTCTCATAAGAAAATGCCAACTGCATATTAAACATTATTTTAACGCAGACAAGCAGTTTTTACATGCTTCACGACAATTGCGTGCAAATGAGTCCTCATAGGCAAAATTGCTTTATATTACAAAGGTAAGTCTATTTACACTATAACATTCAGGTTTGGATCATTTTCTCAAAAGATAATGCGAACTGATCATTTCCTATTATTTTCACGCAGACAAGCAGTATTTACATGCTTTATGACAATTAGGTGCAAATGTGTCCTTATAGGCAAAATTGCTTTATTTTACAATGGCAAGTCTATTTACACTATAACATTCAGGTTTGGATCATTCTCTCATAAGAAAATGCAAACTGAACATTTACTATCATTTTAACGCAGACAAGCAGTTTTTACATGCTTTATGACAATTAGGTGCAAATGAGTCCTTATAGGCAAAATTGCTATATTTTACAAAGGCAAGTCTACTTTCTCTATAACATTCAGGTTTGGATCATTCTCTCATAAGAAAATGCAAACTGCACATTTACTATCATTTTAACGCAGAAAAGCAGTTTTTACATGCTTTACGACAATTAGGTGCAAATTAGTCCTTATAGGCCAAATTGTTTTATTTCATGAAGGTGAGTCTACTTACACTATATCATTCAGGTTTGGATCATTCTCTTATAAGAAAATGCAAACTGCATATTAACTATTATTTCAACGCATACAAGCAGTTTTTACATGCTTTACGACAATTAGGTGCAAATGAGTCCTTATAGGCAAAATTGCTATATTTTACAAAGGCAAGTCTACTTTCTCTATAACAATCAGGTTTGGATCATTCTCTCATAAGAAAATGCAAACTGCATATTAACTATTATTTTAACGCATACAAGCAGTTTTTACATGCTTTATTACAATTAGGTGCAAATGAGTCCTTATAGGCAAAATTGCTTTATTTCATGAGGGTAAGTCTATTTACACTATACCATTCAGGTTTGGATCATTCTCTCATAAGAAAATGCAAACTGCATATTAACCATTATTTTAACGCATACAAGCAGTTTTTACAAGCTTTATGACAATTAGGTGCAAATGAATCCTTATAGGCAAAATTGCTTTATTTCATGAGGGTAGGTCTATTTACACTATAACATTCAGGTTTGGATTATTCTCTCATAAGAAAATGCAAACTGCATATTAACTATCATTTTCACGCAGACAAGCAGTTTTTACATGTTTTACGACAATTAAGTGCAAATGAGTCCTTATATGCAAAATTGCTATATTTTACAAAGGTAAGTCTATTTACACTATAACATTCAGGTTTGGATCATTCTCTTATAATAAAATGCAAACTGCATATTAACCATTATTTTAACGCAAACAAGCAGTTTTTACAAGCTTTATGACAATTAGGTGCAAATGAGTCCTTATAGGCAAAATTGCTTTATTTCATGAGGGTAAGTCTATTTACACTATTACATTCAGGTTTGGATCATTCTCTCATAAGAAAATGCAAACTGCATATTTACTATCATTTTAACGCAGACAAGCAGTTTTTACATGCTTTATGACAATTAGGTGCAAATGAGTCCTTATAGGCAAAATTGCTATATTTTACAAAGGCAAGTCTATTTACACTATAACATTCAGGTTTGGATCAGTCTCTCATAAGAAAATGCAAACTGCACATTTACTATCATATTATCGCAGACAAGCAGTTTTTACATGCTTTACGACAATTAGGTGCAAATTAGTCCTTATATGCAAAATTGCTTTATTTCATGAAGGTGAGTCTACTTACACTATAACATTCAGGTTTGGATCATTCTCTCAGAAGAAAAAGCAAACTGCATATCAACCATTATTTTAACGCAGACAAGCAGTTTTTACATGCTTCACGACAATTAGGTGCAAACGAGTCCTTAAAGGCAAAATTGCTATATTTTACAAAGGCAAGTCTATTTACACTATATAATCCAGGTTTGGATCATTCTCTCATAAGAAAATGCAAACTGCATATTTACTATCATTTTCACGCTGACAAGCAGTTTTTACATGTTTTACGACAATTAGGTGCAAATAAGTCCTTAAAGGCAAAATTGTTTTATTTAACAAAGGTAAGTCTACTTTCACTATAACATTCAGGTTTGGATCATTCTCTCATAAGAAAATGCAAACTGCACATTTACTATCATTTTAACGCAGACAAGCAGTTTTTACATGCTTTACGACAATTAGGTGCAAATTAGTCCTTATAGGCAAAATTGCTTTATTTCATGAAGGTAAGTCTACTTACACTATAACATTCAGGTTTGGTTCATTCTCTCATTAGAAAATGCAAACTGCATATTCACCATTATTTTAACGCATACAAGCAGTTTTAACATGCTTTATGACAATTAGGGGCAAATGAGTCCTTATAGGCAAAATTGCTTTATTTCATGAAGGTAAGTCTATTTACACTATAACATTCAGGTTTGGATCATTCTCTCATAAGAAAATGCAAACTGCATATTAACCATTATTTTAACGCAGACAAGCAGTTTTTACATGCTTTACGACAATTAGGTGCAAATAAGTCCTTATGAGCAAAATTGCTTTATTTCACAAAGGTAAGTTTACTTACACTATACCATTCAGGTTTGGATCATTCTCTCATAAAAAAATGCAAAGCATATTAACTATTATTTTAACGCATAAAGCAGTTTTTACATGCTTTATGACAATTAGTTGCATATGAGTCCTTATAGGCAAAATTGTGTTATTTCATGAGGGTAAGTCTATTTACACTATAATATTCAGGTTTGGATCATTCTCTCATAAGAAAATGCAAACTGCATATTTACTATAATTTTCACGCAGACAAGCAGTTTTTACATGTTTTCGACAATTAGGTGCAAATAAGTCCTTAAAGGCAAAATTGTTTTATTTAACAAAGGTAAGTCTACCTTCACTATAACATTCAGGTTTGGATCATTCTCTCATAAGAAAATGCAAACTGCATATTAACCATTATTTTAACGCAGACAAGCAGTTTTTACATGCTTCACGACAATTGCGTGCATATAGGTCCTTATAGGCAAAATTGCTTTATTTTACAAAGGAAAGTCTATTTACACTATAACATTCAGGTTTGGATCATTTTCTCAAAAGATAATGCATATTGATCATTTCCTACTCTTTTCACGCAGACAAGCAGTATTTACATGCTTTATGACAATTGGGTGCAAATATGTCCTTATAGGCAAAATTGCTTTATTTTACAAAGGCAAGTCTATTTACACTATAACATTCAGGTTTGGATCATTCTCTCATAAAAAAAATACAAACTGCACATTTACTATCATTTCAACGCAGACAAGCAGTTTTTACATGCTTTACGACAATTAGGTGCAAATTAGTCCTTATAGGCAAAATTGTTTTATTTCATGAAGGTAAGTCTACTTATACTATAACATTCAGGTTTGGATCATTCTCTCATAAGAAAATGCAAACTGCATATTAACCATTATTTCAACGCACACAAGCAGTTTTTACATGCTTTATGACAATTAGGGGCGAATGAGTCCCTTATAGGCAAAATTGCTTTATTTCATGAATGTAAGTCTATTTATACTATAACATTTAGGTGTGGATCATTCTCTCATAAGAAAATGCAAACTGCATATTAACCATTATTTTAACGCAGACAAGCAGTTTTTACATGCTTTACGACAATTAGGTGCAAATGAGTCCTTATAGGCAAAATTGCTTTATTTCACAAAGGAAAGTTTACTTATACTTTAACATTCAGGTTTGGATCATTCTCTCATAAGAAAATGCAAACTGCATAATATTAACTTTTATTTTAACGCATACAAGCAATTTTTACATGCTTTATGACGATTCGGTGCAAATGAGTCCTTATAGGCAAAATTGCTTTATTTTATGAGGGTAAGTCTACTTACACTATAACATTCAGGTTTGGATCATTCTCTCATAAGAAAATGCAAACTGCATATTTACTATCATTTTCACGCAGGCAAGCAGTTTTTACATGTTTTACGACAATTAGGTGCAAATAAGTCCTTAAAGGCAAAATTGTTTTATTTCACAAAGGTAAGTCTACTTTCACTATAACATTCAGGTTTGGATCATTCTCTCATAAGAAAATGCAAACTGTATATTAACCATTATTTTAACGCAGACAAGCAGTTTTTACAAGCTTTATGACAATTAGGTGCAAATGAGTCCTTATAGGCAAAATTGCTTTATATTACAAAGGTATTTACACTATAACATTCAGGTTTGGATCATTTTCTCAAAAGATAATGCGAACTGATCATTTCCTATTATTTTCACGCAGACAAGCAGTATTTACATGCTTTATGACAATTAGGTGCAAATGTGTCCTTATAGGCAAAATTGCTTTATTTCATGAAGGTGAGTCTACTTACACTATAACATTCAGGTTTGGATCATTCTCTCATAAGAAAATGCAAACTGCATATTTACTATTATTTTAACGCAGACAAGCAGTTTTTACATGTTTTACGACAATTAAGTGCAAATGAGTCCTTATAGGCAAAATTGCTATATTTTACAAAGGTAAGTCTATTTACACTATACATTCAGGTTTGGATCATTCTCTTATAATAAAATGCAAACTGCATATTAACCATTATTTTAACGCAAACAAGCAGTTTTTACAAGCTTTATGACAATTAGGTGCAAATGTGTCCTTATAGGCAAAATTGCTTTATTTCATGAGGGTAAGTCTATTTACACTATAACATTCAGGTTTGGGTCTTTCTCTCATAAGAAAATGCAAACTGCACATTTACTATCATTTTAACGCAGACAAGCAGTTTTTACATGCTTTATGACAATTAGGTGCAAATGAGTCCTTATAGGCAAAATTGCTATATTTTACAAAGGCAAGTCTATTTACACTATAACATTCAGGTTTGGATCAGTCTCTCATAAGAAAATGCAAACTGCACATTTACTATCATATTATCGCAGACAAGCAGTTTTTACATGCTTTACGACAATTAGGTGCAAATTAGTCCTTATATGCAAAATTGCTTTATTTCATGAAGGTGAGTCTACTTACACTATAACATTCAGGTTTGGATCATTCTCTCAGAAGAAAAAGCAAACTGCATATCAACCATTATTTTAACGCAGACAAGCAGTTTTTACATGCTTCACGACAATTAGGTGCAAATGAGTCCTTAAAGGCAAAATTGCTATATTTTACAAAGGCAAGTCTATTTACACTATATTAACCAGGTTTGGATCATTCTCTCATAAGAAAATGCAAACTGCATATTTACTATCATTTTCACGCTGACAAGCAGTTTTTACATGTTTTACGACAATTAGGTGCAAATAAGTCCTTAAAGGCAAAATTGTTTTATTTAACAAAGGTAAGTCTACTTTCACTATAACATTCAGGTTTGGATCATTCTCTCATAAGAAAATGCAAACTGCACATTTACTATCATTTTAACGCAGACAAGCAGTTTTTACATGCTTTACGACAATTAGGTGCAAATTAGTCCTTATAGGCAAAATTGCTTTATTTCATGAAGGTAAGTCTACTTACACTATAACATTCAGGTTTGGTTCATTCTCTCATAAGAAAATGCAAACTGCATATTCACCATTATTTTAACGCATACAAGCAGTTTTAACATGCTTTATGACAATTAGGTGCAAATAAGTCCTTATGAGCAAAATTGCTTTATTTCACAAAGGTAAGTTTACTTACACTATACCATTCAGGTTTGGATCATTCTCTCATAAAAAAATGCAAACTGCATATTAACTATTATTTTAACGCATAAAGCAGTTTTTACATGCTTTATGACAATTAGTTGCATATGAGTCCTTATAGGCAAAATTGTTTTATTTCATGAGGGTAAGTCTATTTACACTATAATATTCAGGTTTGGATCATTCTCTCATAAGAAAATGCAAACTGCATATTTACTATAATTTTCACGCAGACAAGCAGTTTTTACATGTTTTCGACAATTAGGTGCAAATAAGTCCTTAAAGGCAAAATTGTTTTATTTAACAAAGGTATATCTACCTTCACTATAACATTCAGGTTTGGATCATTCTCTCATAAGAAAATGCAAACTGCATATTAACCATTATTTTAACGCAGACAAGCAGTTTTTACATGCTTCACGACAATTGCGTGCATATAGGTCCTTATAGGCAAAATTGCTTTATTTTACAAAGGAAAGTCTATTTACACTATAACATTCAGGTTTGGATCATTTTCTCAAAAGATAATGCAAATTGATCATTTCCTACTCTTTTCACGCAGACAAGCAGTATTTACATGCTTTATGACAATTGGGTGCAAATATGTCCTTATAGGCAAAATTGCTTTATTTTACAAAGGCAAGTCTATTTACACTATAACATTCAGGTTTGGATCATTCTCTCATAAAAAAATGCAAACTGCACATTTACTATCATTTCAACGCAGACAAGCAGTTTTTACATGCTTTACGACAATTAGGTGCAAATTAGTCCTTATAGGCAAAATTGTTTTATTTCATGAAGGTAAGTCTACTTATACTATAACATTCAGGTTTGGATCATTCTCTCATAAGAAAATGCAAACTGCATATTAACTATTATTTCAACGCACACAAGCAGTTCTTACATGCTTTATGACAATTAGGGGCGAATGAGTCCTTATAGGCAAAATTGCTTTATTTCATGAATGTAAGTCTATTTACACTATAACATTTAGGTGTGGATCATTCTCTCATAAGAAAATGCAAACTGCATATTAACCATTATTTTAACGCAGACAAGCAGTTTTTACATGCTTTACGACAATTAGGTGCAAATGAGTCCTTATAGGCAAAATTGCTTTATTTCACAAAGGAAAGTTTACTTATACTATAACATTCAGGTTTGGATCATTCTCTCATAAGAAAATGCAAACTGCATAATATTAACTTTTATTTTAACGCATACAAGCAATTTTTACATGCTTTATGACGATTCGGTGCAAATGAGTCCTTATAGGCAAAATTGCTTTATTTTATGAGGGTAAGTCTACTTACACTATAACATTCAGGTTTGGATCATTCTCTCATAAGAAAATGCAAACTGCATATTTACTATCATTTTCACGCAGGCAAGCAGTTTTTACATGTTTTACGACAATTAGGTGCAAATAAGTCCTTAAAGGCAAAATTGTTTTATTTCACAAAGGTAAGTCTACTTTCACTATAACATTCAGGTTTGGATCATTCTCTCATAAGAAAATGCAAACTGTATATTAACCATTATTTTAACGCAGACAAGCAGTTTTTACAAGCTTTATGACAATTAGGTGCAAATGAGTCCTTATAGGCAAAATTGCTTTATATTACAAAGGTATTTACACTATAACATTCAGGTTTGGATCATTTTCTCAAAAGATAATGCGAACTGATCATTTCCTATTATTTTCACGCAGACAAGCAGTATTTACATGCTTTATGACAATTAGGTGCAAATGTGTCCTTATAGGCAAAATTGCTTTATTTCATGAAGGTGAGTCTACTTACACTATAACATTCAGGTCTGGATCATTCTCACATAAGAAAATGCAAACTGCATATTTACTATCATTTTCACGCAGACAAGTAGTTTTTATATGTTTTACGACAATTAGGTGCAAATAAGTCCTTAAAGGCAAAATTGTTTTATTTCACAAAGGTAAGTCTACTTTCACTATAACATTCAGGTTTGGATCATTCTCCCATAAGAAAATGCAAACTGCATATTAACCATAATTTTAACGCAGACAAGCAGTTTTTACATACTTCACGACAATTGCGTGCAAATAAGTCCTTATAGGCAAAATTGCTTTATTTTACAAAGGTACGTCTAATTACACTATAACATTCAGGTTTGGATCATTCTCTCGTAAGAAAATGCAAACTGCATATTAACCATTATTTTAACGCATACAAGCAGTTTTTACATGCTTTATGACAATTAGGGGCAAATGAGTCCTTATAGGCAAAATTGCTTTATTTCATGAAGGTAAGTCTATTTACACTATAATATTCAGGTTTGGATCATTCTCTCATAAGAAAATGCAAACTGCATATTAACCAATATTTTAACGCAGACAAGCTGTTTTTACATGCTTTACGACAATTAAGTGCAAATGAGTCCTTATAGGCAAAATTGCTTTATTTTACAAAGGTAAGTTTACTTTCACTATAACATTCAGGTTAGGATCATTCTCTCATAAGAAAATGCAAACTGCATATTAACCATTATTTTAACGCATACAAGCAGTTTTTATATGCTTTATGACAATTAGGGGCAAATGAGTCCTTATAGGCAAAATTGCTTTATTTTACAAAGGTAAATCTATTTACACTATAACATTCAGGTTTGCATCATTTTCTCAAAAAATAATTAAAACTGATCATTTCCTATTATTTTCACGCAGACAAGCAGTATTTACATGCTTTATGACAATTAGGTGCAAATGGTTCCTTATAGGCAAAATTGCTTTCTTTTACAAAGGCAAGTCTATTTACACTATCACATTCAGGTTTGGATCATTCTCTCATAAGAAAATGCAAACTGCAGATTTACTATCATTTTAACGCAGACAAGCAGTTTTACATGCTTTATGACATTTAAGGGCAAATGAGTCCTTATAGGCAAAATTGCTTTATTTCATGAAGGTAAGTCTACTTACACTATAACATTCAGGTTTGGTTCATTCTCTCATAAGAAAATGCAAACTGCATATTAACCATTATTTCAACGCATACAAGCAGTTTTTACATGCTTTATGACATTTAGGGGCAAATGAGTCCTTATAGGCAAAATTGCTTTATTTCATGAAGGTAAGTCTACTTACACTATAACATTCAGGTTTGGTTCATTCTCTCATAAGAAAATGCAAACTGCATATTCACCATTATTTTAACGCAGACAAGCAGTTTTTACATGCTTTACGACAATTAGGTGCAAATGAGCCCTTATAGGCAAAATTGCTTTATTTCACAAAGGTAATTTTACTTACACTATAACATTCAGGTTTTAGATCATTCTCTCATAAGAAAATGCAAACTGCATATTAACCATTATTTTAACGCAGACAAGCAGTTTTTACATGCTTTACGACAATTAGGTGCAAATAAGTCCTTATAGGCAAAATTGCTTTATTTCACAAAGGTAAGTTTACTTACACTATACCATTCAGGTTTGGATCATTCTCTCATAAAAAAATGCAAACTGCATATTAACTATTATTTTAACGCATAAAGCAGTTTTTACATGCTTTATGACAATTAGGTGCATATGAGTCCTTATAGACAAAATTGCTTTATTTCATGAGGGTAAGTCTATTTACACTATAACATTCAGGTTTGGATCATTCTCTCATAAGAAAATGCAAACTGCGTATTTACTATCATTTTAACGCAGACAAGCAGTTTTTACATGTTTTCGACAATTAGGTGCAAATAAGTCCTTAAAAGCAAAATTGTTTTAATTAACAAAGGTAAGTCTACCTTCACTATAACATTCAGGTTTGGATCATTCTCTCATAAGAAATTGCAAACTGCATATTAACCATTATTTTAACGCAGACAAGCAGTTTTTACATGCTTCACGACAATTGCGTGCATATGAGTCCTAATAGGCAAAATTGCTTTATTTTACAAAGGAAAATCTATTTACACTATAACATTCAGGTTTGGATCATTTTCTCAAAAGAAAATGCAAATTGATCATTTCCTACTCTTTTCACGCAGACAAGCAGTATTTACATGCTTTATGACAATTAAGTGCAAATGTGTCCTTATAGGCAAAATTGCTTTATTTCATGAGGGTAAGTCTATTTACACTATAACATTCAGGTTTGGATCATTCTCTCATAAGAAAATGCAAACTGCATATTTACTATCATTTTAACGCAGACAAGCAGTTTTTACATGTTTTACGACAATTAAGTGCAAATAAGTCCTCATAGGCAAAATTGCTTTATATTACAAAGGTAAGTCTATTTACACTATAACATTCAGGTTTGGATCATTTTCTCAAAAGATAATGCGAACTGATCATTTCCTATTATTTTCACGCAGACAAGCAGTACTTACATGCTTTATGACAATTAGGTGCAAATGTGTCCTTATAAGCAAAATTGCTTTATTTTACAATGGCAAGTCTATTTACACTATAACATTCAGGTTTGGATCTTTCTCTCATAAGAAAATGCAAACTGCACATTTACTATCATATTATCGCAGACAAGCAGTTTTTACATGCTTTACGACAATTAGGTGCAAATTAGTCCTCATAGGCAAAATTGTTTTATTTCATGAAGGTTGGTCTACTTACACTATAACATTCAGGTTTGGTTCATTCTCTCATAAGAAAATGCAAACTGCATATTAACCATTATTTTAACGCATACAAGCAGTTTTTACATGCTTTATGACAATTAGGGGCAAATGAGTCCTTATAAGCAAAATTGCTTTATTTCATGAAGGTAAGTCTATTTACACTATAACATTCAGGTTTGGATCATTCTCTCATAAGAAAATGCAAACTGCACATTTACAAACATCATTTTAACGCAGACAAGCAGTTTTTACATGCTTCACGACAATTAGGTGAAAATGAGTCCTTAAAAGCAAAAATGTTTTATTTCACAAAGGTAAGTCTACTTTCACTATAACATTGAGGTTTGGATCATTCTCTCATAAGAAAATGCAAACTGCATATAAACCTTTATTTTATCGCAGACAAGCAGTTTTTACATGCTTCACGACAATTGCGTGCAAATGAGTCTTTATAGGCAAAATTGCATTATTTTACAAAGGTAAGTCAATTTACACTATCACATTCAGTTTTGGATCATTCCCTCATAAGAAAATGCAAACTGCACATTTACTATCATTTTAACGCAGACAAGCAGTTTTTACATGCTTTATGACAATTAGGTGCAAATGAGTCCTTATAGGCAAAATTGCTATATTTTACAAAGGCAAGTCTATTTACACTATAACATTCAGGTTTGGATCATTCTCTCATAAAAAAATGCAAACTGCACATTTTCTATCATTTCAACGCAGACAAGCAGTTTTTACATGCTTTACGACAATTAGGTGCAAAATAGTCCTTATAGGCAAAATTGCTTTATTTCATGAAGGTAAGTCTACTTATACTATAACATTCAGGTTTGGATCATTCTCTCATAAGAAAATGCAAACTGCATTTTAACCGTTATTTTAACGCATGCAAGCAGTTTTTACATGCTTTATGACAATTAGGGGCGAATGAGTCCTTATAGGCAAAATTGCTTTATTTCATGAAGGTAAGTCTATTTACACTATAACATTCAGGTTTGGATCATTCTCTCATAAGAAAATGCAAACTGCATATTAACCATTATTTTAACGCAGACAAGCAGTTTTTACATGCTTTACGACAATTAGGTGCAAAAGAGTCCTTATAGGCAAAACTGCTTTATTTCACAAAGGAAAGTTTACTTATACTATAACATTCAGGTTTGGATCATTCTCTCATAAGAAAATGCAAACTGCATAATATTAACTTTTATTTTAACGCATACAAGCAGTTTTTACATGCTTTATGACAATTCGGTGCAAATGAGTCCTTATAGGCAAAATTGCTTTATTTTATGAGGGTAAGTCTATTTACACTATAACATTCAGGTTTGGATCATTCTCTCATAAGAAAATGCATACTGCATATTTACTATTATTTTCACGCAGACAAGCAGTTTTTACATGTTTTACGACAATTAGGTGCAAATAAGTCCTTAAAGGCAAAATTGTTTTATTTCACAAAGGTAAGTCTACTTTCACTATAACATTCAGGTTTGGATCATTCTCTCATAACAAAATGCAAACTGTATATTAACCATTATTTTAACGCAGACAAGCAGTTTTTACATGCTTCACGACAATTGCGTGCAAATGAGTCCTTATAGGCAAAATTGCTTTATTTCATGAAGGTAAGTCTATTTACACTATAACATTCAGGTTTGGATCATTCTCTCATAAGAAAATGCAAAGTGCATATTTACTATCATTTTAACGCAGACAAGCAGTTTTTACATGTTTTACGACAATTAAGTGCAAATAAGTCCTTAAAGGCAAAATTGTTTTATTTCACAAAGGTAAGTCTACTTTCACTATAACATTCAGGTTTGGATCATTCTCTCATAAGAAAATGCCAACTGCATATTAAACATTATTTTAACGCAGACAAGCAGTTTTTACATGCTTCACGACAATTGCGTGCAAATGAGTCCTCATAGGCAAAATTGCTTTATATTACAAAGGTAAGTCTATTTACACTATAACATTCAGGTTTGGATCATTTTCTCAAAAGATAATGCGAACTGATCATTTCCTATTATTTTCACGCAGACAAGCAGTATTTACATGCTTTATGACAATTAGGTGCAAATGTGTCCTTATAGGCAAAATTGCTTTATTTTACAATGGCAAGTCTATTTACACTATAACATTCAGGTTTGGATCATTCTCTCATAAGAAAATGCAAACTGAACATTTACTATCATTTTAACGCATACAAGCAGTTTTTACATGCTTTATGACATTTAGGGGCAAATGAGTCCTTATAGGCAAAATTGCTTTATTTCATGAAGGTAAGTCTATTTACACTATAACATTCAGGTTTGGATCATTCTCTTATAAGAAAATGCAAACTGCATATTAACCATTATTTTAACGCAGACAAGCAGTTTTTACATGCTTTACGACAATTAGGTGCAAATAAGTCCTTATTGGCAAAATTGCTTTATTTCACAAAGGTAAGTTTACTTACACTATAACATTCAGGTTTGGATCATTCTCTCATAAGAAAATGCAAACTGCATATTAACTATTATTTTAACGCAGACAAGCAGTTTTTACATGCTTTATGACGATTCGGTGCAAATGAGTCCTTATAGGCAAAATTGCTTTATATTACAAAGGTATTTACACTATAACATTCAGGTTTGGATCATTTTCTCAAAAGATAATGCGAACTGATCATTTCCTATTATTTTCACGCAGACAAGCAGTATTTACATGCTTTATGACAATTAGGTGCAAATGTGTCCTTATAGGCAAAATTGCTTTATTTCATGAAGGTGAGTCTACTTACACTATAACATTCAGGTCTGGATCATTCTCACATAAGAAAATGCAAACTGCATATTTACTATCATTTTCACGCAGACAAGTAGTTTTTATATGTTTTACGACAATTAGGTGCAAATAAGTCCTTAAAGGCAAAATTGTTTTATTTCACAAAGGTAAGTCTACTTTCACTATAACATTCAGGTTTGGATCATTCTCCCATAAGAAAATGCAAACTGCATATTAACCATAATTTTAACGCAGACAAGCAGTTTTTACATACTTCACGACAATTGCGTGCAAATAAGTCCTTATAGGCAAAATTGCTTTATTTTACAAAGGTACGTCTAATTACACTATAACATTCAGGTTTGGATCATTCTCTCGTAAGAAAATGCAAACTGCATATTAACCATTATTTTAACGCATACAAGCAGTTTTTACATGCTTTATGACAATTAGGGGCAAATGAGTCCTTATAGGCAAAATTGCTTTATTTCATGAAGGTAAGTCTATTTACACTATAACATTCAGGTTTGGATCATTCTCTCATAAGAAAATGCAAACTGCATATTAACCAATATTTTAACGCAGACAAGCTGTTTTTACATGCTTTACGACAATTAGGTGCAAATGAGTCCTTATAGGCAAAATTGCTTTATTTTACAAAGGTAAGTTTACTTTCACTATAACATTCAGGTTAGGATCATTCTCTCATAAGAAAATGCAAACTGCATATTAACCATTATTTTAACGCATACAAGCAGTTTTTATATGCTTTATGACAATTAGGGGCAAATGAGTCCTTATAGGCAAAATTGCTTTATTTTACAAAGGTAAATCTATTTACACTATAACATTCAGGTTTGCATCATTTTCTCAAAAAATAATTAAAACTGATCATTTCCTATTATTTTCACGCAGACAAGCAGTATTTACATGCTTTATGACAATTAGGTGCAAATTGTTCCTTATAGGCAAAATTGCTTTCTTTTACAAAGGCAAGTCTATTTACACTATCACATTCAGGTTTGGATCATTCTCTCATAAGAAAATGCAAACTGCAGATTTACTATCATTTTAACGCAGACAAGCAGTTTTACATGCTTTATGACATTTAAGGGCAAATGAGTCCTTATAGGCAAAATTGCTTTATTTCATGAAGGTAAGTCTACTTACACTATAACATTCAGGTTTGGTTCATTCTCTCATAAGAAAATGCAAACTGCATATTAACCATTATTTCAACGCATACAAGCAGTTTTTACATGCTTTATGACATTTAGGGGCAAATGAGTCCTTATAGGCAAAATTGCTTTATTTCATGAAGGTAAGTCTATTTACACTATAACATTCAGGTTTGGATCATTCTCTTATAAGAAAATGCAAACTGCATATTAACCATTATTTTAACGCAGACAAGCAGTTTTTACATGCTTTACGACAATTAGGTGCAAATAAGTCCTTATTGGCAAAATTGCTTTATTTCACAAAGGTAAGTTTACTTACACTATAACATTCAGGTTTGGATCATTCTCTCATAAGAAAATGCAAACTGCATATTAACTATTATTTTAACGCAGACAAGCAGTTTTTATATGCTTCACGACAATTGCGTGCATATAAGTCCTTATAGGCAAAATTGCTTTATTTTACAAAGGTAAGTCTATTTACACTATAACATTCAGGTTTAGATTATTTTCTCAAAAGATAATGCAAATTGATCATAACCCTATTATTTTCACGCAGACAAGCAGTATTTACATGCTTTATGACAATTAAGTGCAAATGTGTCCTTATAGGCAAAATTGCTTTATTTTACAAAGGCAAGTCTATTTACACTATAACATTCAGGTTTGGATCATTCTCTCCTAAGAAAATGCTAACTGCACATTTACTATCATTTTAACGCAGACAAGCAGTTTTACATGCTTTACGACAATAAGGTGCAAATTAGTCCTTATAGGCAAAATTGCTTTATTTCATGAAGGTAAGTCTACTTACACTATAACATTCAGGTTTGGTTCATTCTCTCATAAGAAAATGCAAACTGCATATTCACCATTATTTTAACGCAGACAAGCAGTTTTTACATGCTTTACGACAATTAGGTGCAAATGAGCCCTTATAGGCAAAATTGCTTTATTTCACAAAGGTAATTTTACTTACACTATAACATTCAGGTTTTAGATCATTCTCTCATAAGAAAATGCAAACTGCATATTAACCATTATTTTAACGCAGACAAGCAGTTTTTACATGCTTTACGACAATTAGGTGCAAATAAGTCCTTATAGGCAAAATTGCTTTATTTCACAAAGGTAAGTTTACTTACACTATACCATTCAGGTTTGAATCATTCTCTCATAAGAAAATGCAAACTGCACATTTACTATCATTTTAACGCAGACAAGCAGTTTTTACATGCTTTACGACAATTAGGTGCAAATTAGTCCTTGTAGGCAAAATTTCTTAACTTCATGAAGGTGAGTCTTTTTACACTATAACATTCAGGTTTAGATCATTCTCTCACAAGAAATTGCAAACTGCATATTTACTATCATTTTCACGCAGACAAGTAGTTTTTATATGTTTTACGACAATTAGGTGCAAATAAGTCCTTAAAGGCAAAATTGTTTTATTTCACAAAGGTAAGTCTACTTTCACTATAACATTCAGGTTTGGATCATTCTCTCATAAGAAAATGCAAACTGCATATTAACCATTATTTTAACGCAGACAAGCAGTTTTTTCATGCTTCACGACAATTGCGTGCTAATGAGTCCTTATAGGCAAAATTACTTTATTTTACAAAGGTAAGTCTAATTACACTTTAACATTCAGGTTTGGATCATTCTCTCATAAGAAAATGCAAACTGCATATTAACCATTATTTTAACGCATACAAACAGTTTTTAAATGCTTTATGACAATTAGGGGCAAATGAGTCCTTATAGGCAAAATTGCTTTATTTTACAAAGGTAAGTCTATTTACTCTATAACATTCAGGTTTGCATCATTTTCTCAAAAAATAATGCAAACTGATCATTTCCTATTATTTTCACGCAGACAAGCAGTATTTACATGCTTTATGACAATTAGGTGCAAATGGTTCCTTATAGGCAAAATTTTTTTATTTCACAAAGGTAAGTCTACTTTCACTATACCATTCAGGTTTGGATCATTCTCTCATAAGAAAATGCAAACTGCATATTAACCATTATTTTAACGCAGAGAAGCAGTTTTTTCATGCTTCCGAACAATTGTGTGCCAATGAGTAAGCAAAATTGCTTTATTTTACAAAGGTAAGTCTATTTACACTATAACATTCAGGTTTGCATCATTTTCTCAAAAAATATTGCAAACTGATCATTTCCTATTATTTTCACGCAGACAAGCAGTATTTACATGCTTTATGACAATTAGGTGCAAATGGTTCCTTATAGGAAAAATTGCTTTATTTTACAAAGGCAAGTCTATTTACACTATAACATTCAGGTTTGGATCATTCTCTCATAAGAAAATGCAAACTGCATATTAACCATTATTTTAACGCATACAAGCAGTTTTTACATACTTTGTGACAATTAGGGGCAAATGAGTCCTTATAGGCAAAATTGCTTTATTACATGAAGGTAAGTCTATTTACACTATAACATTCAGGTTTGAATCATTCTCTCATAAGAAAATGCAAACTGCACATTTACTATCATTTTAACGCAGACAAGCAGTTTTTACATGCTTTATGACAATTAGGTGCAAATGAGTCCTTTTAGGCAAAATTGCTATATTTTACAAAGGCAAGTCTATTTACACTATAACGTTCAGGTTTGGATCATTCTCTCATAAGAAAATGCAAACTGCACATTTACTATCATTTTAACGCAGACAAGCAGTTTTTACATGCTTTACGACAATTAGGTGCAAATTAGTCCTTATAGGCAAAATTGCTATATTTTACAAAGGAAAGTCTATTTACACTATAACAGTCAGGTTTGTATCATTCTCTCATAAGAAAATGCAAACTGCACATTTACTATCATTTTAACGCAGACAAGCAATTTTTACATGCTTTACGACAATTAGGTGCAAATTAGTCCTTATAGGCAAAATTGCTTTAATTCATGAAGGTGAGTCTACTTACACTATAACATTCAGGTTTGGATCATTCTCTCATAAGAAAATGCAAACTGCATATTAACCATTATTTTAACGCAAACAAGCAGTTTTTAAGTGCTTCACGAAAATTGCGTGCAAATGAGTCCTTACATGCAAAAATGCTTTATTTTACAAAGGTAAGTCTATTTACACTATAACATTCAGGTTTGCATCATTTTCCCAAAAAATAATGCAAACTGATAATTTCCTATTATTTTCACGCAGGCAAGCAGTATTAACATGCTTTATGACAATTAGGTGCAAATTGTTCCTTATAGGCAAAATTGCTTTATTTTACAAAGGCAAGTCTATTTACACTATAACATTCAGGTTTGGATCATTCTCTCATAAGAAAATGCAAACTGCACATTTACTATCATTTTAACGCAGACAAGCAGTTTTTACATGCTTTACGACAATTAGGTGCAAATTAGTCCTTATAGGCAAAATTGCTTTATTTCATGAAGGTTAGTCTATTTACACTATAACATTCATGTTTGGATCATTCTCTCATAAGAAAATGCAAACTGCATATTAACTATTATTTAACGCATACAAGCAGTTTTTACATGCTTTATGACAATTAGGTGCAAATGGGTCCTTATAGGCAAAATTGCTTTATTTCATGAGGGTAAGTCTATTTACACTATAACTTTCAGGTTTGGATCATTCTCTCATAAGAAAATGCAAACTGCATATTTACTATCATTTTCACGCAGACAAGTAGTGTTTATATGTTTTACGACAATTAGGTGCAAATAAGTCCTTTTAGGCAAAATTGCTCTATTTTACAAAGGTAAGTCTATTGACACTATAACATTCAGGTTTGGATCATTCTCTCATAAGAAAATGCAAACTGCATATTAACCATTATTTTATTGCAGACAATCAGTTTTTTCATGCTTTACGACAATTAGGTGCAAATGAGTCCCTATAGGCAAAATTGCTTTATTTTACAAAGGTAAGTTTACTTAAACTATAACATTCAGGTTTGGATCATTCTCTCATAAGAAAATGCAAACTGCATATTAACTATTATTTTAACGCATACAAGCAGTTTTTACAAGCCTTATGAAAATTAGGTGCAAATGAGTCCTTATAGGCAAAATTGCTTTATTTCATGAGGGTAAGTCTATTTACACTATAACATTTAGGTTTGGATCATTCTCTCATAAGAAAATGCAAACTGCATATTAACCATTATTTTAACGCAGACAATCAGTTTTTACATGCTTTACGACAATTAGGTGCAAATGAGTCCCTATAGGCAAATTTGCTTTATTTTACAAAGGTAAGTTTACCTAAACTATAACATTCAGGTTTGGATCATTCTCTCATAAGAAAATGCATACTGCATATTAACTATTATTTTAACGCATACAAGCAGTTTTTACAAGCTTTATGACATTTAGGTGCAAATGAGTCCTTATAGGCAAAATTGCTTTATTTCATGAGGTGAAGTCTATTTACACTATAACATTCAGGTTTGGATCATTCTCTCATAAAAAAATGCAAACTGCACATTTACTATCATTTTAACGCAAGCAAGCTGTTTTTACATGCTTCACGACAATTAGGTGCAAATGAGAACTTATAGGCAATATTGCTTTATTTTACTAAGGTAAGTCTATTTTTACTATAACATTCAGGTTTAGATCATTCTCTCTTAAGAAAACGCAAACTGCATATTAACCATTATTTTAACGCATACAAGCAGTTTTTACATGCTTTATGACAATTAGGTGCAAATGAGTCCTTATAGGCAAAATTGCTTTATTTCATGATGATAAGTATATTTACACTTTAACATTCAGGTTTGAATCATTCTCTCATAAGAAAATGCAAACTGCATATTAACAATTTTTTTAACGCAGACAAGCAGTATTTACATGCTTTATGACAATTAGGTGCAAATGTGTCCTTATAGGCAAAATTGCTTTATTTTACAAAGGCAGGTCTATTTACACTATAACATTCAGGTTTGAATCATTCTCTCATAAGAAAATGCAAACTGCAAATTTACTATCATTTTAACGCAGACAAGCAGTTTTTACATGCTTCACGACAATTGCGTGAAAATGAGTCCTTATAAGCAAAATTGCTTTATTTTACAAAGGTTAATCTATTTACACTATAACATTTAGGTTTGCATAATTTTCTCAAAAAATAATGCAAACTGATCATTTCCTATTATTTTCACGCAGACAAGCAGTATTTACATGCTTTATGACAATTAGGTGCAAATGGTTCCTTATAGGCAAAATTGCTTTATTTTACAAAGGCAAGTCTATTTACACTATAACATTCAGGTTAGGATCATTCTCTCATAAGAAAATGCAAACTGCACATTTACTATCATTTTAACGCAGACAAGCAGTTTTTACATGCTTCACGACAATTAGGTGCAAATGAGTCCTTATAGGCAAAGTTGCTTTATTTTACAAAGGCAAGTCTATTTACACTATAACATTCAGGTTTAAATCATTCTCTCATAAGAAAATGCAAACTGCATATTAACCATTATTTTAACGCATACAAGCAGTTTTTACATACTTTGTGACAATTAGGAGCAAATGAGTCCTTTTAGGCAAAATTGCTTTATTTCATGAAGGTAAGTCTATTTACACTATAACATTCAGGTTTGAATCATTCTCTCATAAGAAAATGCAAACTGCATATTAACCATTATTTTAACGCAGACAAGCAGTTTTTACATGCTTTACGACAATTAGGTGCAAATGAGTCCTTATAGGCAAAATTGCTTTATTTTACAAAGGCAAGTCTATTTACACTATGACATTCATGAAATAAAGCAATTTTGCCTATAAGGACTATTTTGCACCTAATTGTCGTAAAGCATGTAAAAACTACTTGTCTGCGTGAAAATAATGGTTAATATGCAGTTTGCATTTTCTTATGAGAGAATGATCCAAACCTGAATGATATAGTATAAGTAGACTTACCTTTGTAAAATAAAGCAATTTTGCCTATAAGGACTCATTTGCACGCAATTGTCGTGAAGCATGTAAAAACTGCTTGTCTGCGTTAAAATAATAGTTAATATGCAGTTTGCATTTTCTTATGAGAGAATGATCCAAACCTGAATGTTATAGTGAAAGGAGACTTACCTTTGTGAAATAAAACAATTTTGCCTTTAAGGACTTATTTGCACCTAATTGTCGTAAAACATGTAAAAACTATTTGTCTGCGTGAAAATGATAGTAAATATTCAGTTTGCATTTTCATATGAGAGAATGATCCAAACCTGAATGTTTTAGTGTAAATAGACTAACCCTCAGGAAATAAAGCAATTTTGCCTATAAGGACTCATTTTCACCTAATTGTCATAAAGCATGTAAAAACTGCTTGTATGCGTTAAAATAATAGTTAATATGCAGTTTGCATTTTCTTATGAGAGAATGATCCAAACCTGAATGTTATAGTGAAAGTAGACTTACCTTTGTAAAATAAAGCAATTTTGCCTATAAGAACTCATTTGCACCTAATTGTCGTAAAGCATGTAAAAAGTGCTTCTCTGCGTTAAAATAATGGTTAATATGCAGTTTGCATTTTCTTATGAGAGAATCATCCAAACCGGAATGTTATAGTGTAAGTAAACTTACCTTTGTGAAATAAAGCAATTTTGCCTATAAGGACTCATTTGCAGCTAATTGTCGTAAAACATGTAAAAACTGCTTGTCTGCGTTAAAATAATGGTTAATATGCAGTTTGCATTTTCTTATGAGAGAATGATCCAAACCTGAGTGTTATAGTGTAAATAGACTTACCTTCATGAAATAGAGCAATTTTGCCTATAAGGACTCATTTGCACCTAATTGTCATGAAGCATGTAAAAACTGCTTTTCTGCGTCAAAATAATAGTTAATATGCAGTTTGCATTTTCTTATGAGAGAATGATCCAAACCTGAATGTCATAGTGTAAGTAGACTTAAGTTCATGAAATAAAGCAATTTTGCCTATAAGGACTAATTTGCACCTAATTGTAAAGCATGTAAAAACTGCTTGTCTGCGTTAAAATGATAGTAAATGTGCAGTTTGCATTTTCTTATGAGAGAATGATCCAAACCTGAATAGTATAGTGTAAGTAGACTTACCTTTGTGAAATAAAGCAATGTTGCCTATAAGGACTCATTTGCACCTTATTGTCGTGAAGCATGTAAAAACTGCTTGTCTGCGTCAAAATAATAGTTAATATGCAGTTTGCATTTTCTTATGAGAGAATGATCCAAACCTGAATGTCATAGTGTAAGTAGACTTACCTTCATGAAATAAAGCAATTTTGCCTATAAGGACACATTTGCACCTAATTGTCATAAAGCATGTAAATACTGCTTGTCTGCGTGAAAATAATAGGAAATGATCAGTTTGCATTATCTTTTGAGAAAATGATCCAAAACTGAATGTTATAATGTAAATAGACTTACCTTTGTAAAATGAAGCAATTTTGCCTATAAGGACTCATTTGCACGCAATTGTCGTGAAGCATGTAAAAACTGCTTGTCTGCGTTAAAATAATGGTTAATACGCAGTTTGCATTTTCCTATGAGAGAATGATCCAAACCTGAATGTTATAGTGTAAGTAAACTTACCTTTGTAAAATAAAGCAATTTTGCCTATAAGGACTCACTTGCACCTAATTGTCGTAAAGCATGTAAAAACTGCTTGTCTGCGTTAAAATGATAGTAAATGTGCAATTTGCATTTACTTATGAGAGAATGATCCAAACCTAAATGTTATAGTGAAAGTAGACTTACCTTTGTGAATTAAAACAATTTTGCCTTTAAGGACTTATTTGCACCTAATTGTCGTAAAACATGTAAAAACTGTTTGTCCTCGTGAAAATGATAGTAAATATGCAGTTTGCATTTTCTTATGAGGGAATGATCCAAACCTGAATGTTATAGTGTAAATAGACATACCTTCATTAAATAAAGCAATTTTGCTTATAAGGACTCAATTGCCCCTAATTGTCATAAAGCATGTAAAAACTGCTTGTATGCGTTAAAATAATGGTTAATTTGCAGTTTGCATTTTCTTATGAGAGAATAATCCAAACCTAAATGTTATAGTGTAAATAGACTTGCCTTTGTAAAATAAAGCAATTTTGCCTATAAGGACTCATTTGCACCTAATTGTCGTGAATCATGCAAAAACTACTTGTCTGCGTGAAAATGATAGTTAATATGCAGTTTGCATTTTCTAATGAGAGAATGATCCCAACCTGAATGTTATAGTGTAAAGAGACTTACCTTTGTGAAATAAAGCAATTTTGCCTATAAGGACTCATTTGCACCTAATTGTCGTAAAGCATGTAAAAACTGCTTGTATGCGTTAAAATAATGGTTAATATGCAGTTTGCATTTTCTTATGAGAGAATGATCCAAACCTGAATGTTATAGTGAAAGTAGACTTACCTTTGTGAAATAAAACAATTTTGCCTTTAAGGACTTATTTGCACCTAATTGTCGTAGAACATGTAAAAACTGTTTGTCTGCGTGAAAATGATAGTTAATATTCAGCTTGCATTTTCTTATGAGCGAATGATCCAAACCTGAATGTTTTAGTGTAAATAGACTAACCCTCAGGAAATAAAGCAATTTTGCCTATAAGGACTCATTTGCACCTAATTGTCATAAGCATGTAAATACTGCTTGTCTGCGTGAAAAAAATAGTAAATGATCAGTTTGCATTATCTTTTGAGAAAAAGATCCAAACCTGAATGTTATAGTGTAAATAGACTTACCTTTGTAAAATAAAGCAATTTTGCCTATAAGGACTCATTTGCACGCAATTGTCGTGAAGCATGTAAAAACTGCTTGTCTGCGTGAAAATGATAGTAAATATGCAGTTTGCATTTTCTTATGAGAGAATGATCCAAACCTGAATGTTATAGTGTAAGTAAACTTACCTTTGTGAAATAAAACAATTTTGCCTATAAGGACTCATATTTTGCACCTAATTGTCGTAAAGCATGTAAAAACTGCTTGTATGCGTTAAAATAATGGTTAATATGCAGTTTGCATTTCCTTATGAGAGAATGATCCAAACCTAAATGTTATAGTGAAAGTAGACTTACCTTTGTGAAATAAAACAATTTTGCCTTTAAGGACTTATTTGCACCTAATTGTCGTAAAACATGTAAAAACTGTTTGTCTGCGTGAAAATGATAGTAAATATTCAGTTTGCATTTTCATATGAGAGAATGATCCAAACCTGAATGTTTTAGTGTAAATAGACTTACCCTCAGGAAATAAAGCAATTTTGCCTATAAGGACTCATTTGCACCTAATTGTCATAAAGCATGTAAAAACTGCTTGTATGCGTTAAAATAATAGTTAATATGCAGTTTGCATTTTCTTATGAGAGAATGATCCAAACCTGAATGTTATAGTGTAAGTAAACTAACCTTTGTTAAATAAAACAATTTTGCCTATAAGGACTCATTTGCACCTAATTGTCGTAAAGCATGTAAAAACTGCTTGTATGCGTTAAAATAATGGTTAATATTCAGTTTGCATTTTCTTATGAGAGAATGATCCAAACCTGAATGTTATAGTGTAAGTAGACTTATCTTCATGAAATAAAGCAATTTTGCCTATAAGGACTCATTTACACGCAATTGTCGTGAAGCATGTAAAAACTGCTTGTCTGCGTTAAAATAATGGTTAATATGCAGTTTTCATTTTCTTATGAGAGAATGATCCAAACCTAAATGTTATAGTGAAAGTAGACTTATCTTTGTGAAATAAAACAATTTTGCCTTTAAGGACTTATTTGCACCTAATTGTCGTAAAACATGTAAAAACTGCTTGTCTGCGTGAAAATGATAGAAAATATGCAGTTTGCATTTTCTTATGAGAGAATAATCAAACCTGAATGTTATAGTGTAAATAGACTTACCCTCATGAAATTAAGCAATTTTGCCTATAAAGACTCATTTGCACCTAATTGTCATAAAGCATGTAAAAACTGATTGTATGCGTTAAAATAATAGTTAATATGCAGTTTGCATTTTCTTATGAGAGAATGATCCAAACCTGAATGTTATAATGTAAGTAGACTTACCTTCATGAAATAAAGCAATTTTGCCTATAAGGACTAATTTGCACCTAATTGTCGTAAAGCATGTAAAAACTGCTTGTCTGCGTTAAAATGATAGTAAATTTGCAGTTTGCATTTTCTTATGAGAGAATAATCCAAACCTGAATGTCATAGTGTAAGTAGACTTACCTTCATGAAATAAAGCAATTTTGCCTATAAGGACACATTTGCACCTAATTGTCATAAAGCATGTAAATACTGCTTGTCTGCGTGAAAATAATAGGAAATGATCAGTTTGCATTATCTTTTGAGAAAATTATCCAAACCTGAATGTCATAGTGTAAATAGACTTACCTTTGTAAAATAATGCAATTTTGCCTATAAGGACTCATTTGCACGCAATTGTCGTGAAGCATGTAAAAACTGCTTGTCTGCGTTAAAATAATAGTTAATATGCATTTTGCATTTTCTTATGAGAGAATGATCCAAACCTGAATGCTATAGTGTAAGTAAACTTACCTTTGTGAAATAAAGCAATTTTGCCTATAAGGACTCATTTGCCCCTAATTGTCGTAAAGCATGTAAAAACTGCTTGTCTGCGTTAAAATGATAGTAAATGTGCAGTTTGCATTTTCTTATGAGAGAATGATCCAAACCTGAATGTTATAGTGTAAATAGACTTGCCTTAGTAAAATAAAGAAATTTTGCCTATAAGGACACATTTGCACCTAATTGTCATAAAGTATGTAAATACTGCTTGTCTGCGTTAAAATAATTGTTAATATGCAGTTTGCATTTTCTTATGAGAGAATGATCCAAACCTGAATGTTAAAGTGTAAATATACTTACCTTCATGAAATAAAGCAATTTTGCCTATAAGGACTTATTTGCACCTAATTGTCATAAAGCATGTAAAAACTGCTTGTATGCGTTAAAATAATAGTTAATATGCAGTTTGCATTTTATTATGAGAGAATGATCCAAACCTGAATGTTATAGTGTAAATAGACTTGCCTTCGTAAAATAAAGCAATTTTGCCTATAAGGACACATGTGCACCTAATTGTCATAAAGCATGTAAATACTGCTTGTCTGCGTTAAAATAATTGTTAATATGCAGTTTGCATTTTCTTATGAGAGAATGATCCAAACCTTAATGTTATAGTTTAAGTAAACTAACCTTTGTAAAATAAAGCAATTTTGCCTATAGGGACTCATTTGCACCGGATTGTCGTAAAGCATGTAAAAACTGATTGTCTGCGTTAAAATAATGGTTAATATGCAGTTTGCATTTTCTTACGAGAGAATGATCCAAACCTGAATGTTATAGTGTAAATAGACTTACCCTCATGAAATAAAGCAATTTTGCCTATAAGAACTCATTTGCACCTAATTGTCATAAAGCTTGTAAAAACTGCTTGTATGCGTTAAAATAATAGTTAATATGCAGTTTGCATTTTCTTATGAGAGAATGATCCAAACCTGAATGTTATAGTTTAAGTAAACTTATCTTTGTAAAATAAAGCAATTTTGCCTATAGGAACTCATTTGCACCTAATTGTCGTAAAGCATGTAAAAACTGATTGTCTGCGTTAAAATAATGGTTAATATGCAGTTTGCATTTTCTTATAAGAGAATGATCCAAACCTGAATGTTATAGTGTAAATAGACTTGCCTTTGTAAAATAAAGCAATTTTGCCTATAAGGACACATTTGCACCTAATTGTCATAAAGCATGTAAATACTGCTTGTCTGCGTTAAAATAATTGTTAATATGCAGTTTGCATTTTTTTATGAAAGAATGATCCAAACCTGAATGTTATAGTGTAAATATACTTACCTTCATGAAATAAAGCAATTTTGCCTATAAGGACTCATTTGCACCTAATTGTCATAAAGCATGTAAAAACTGCTTGTATGCGTTAAAATAATGGTTAATATGCAGTTTGCATTTTCTTATGAGAGAATGATCTAAACCTGAATGTTAAAGTGTTAGTAGACTAACCTTCATGAAATAAATCAATTTTGCCTATAAGGACTCATTTGCACCTTATTGTCATAAAGCATGTAAAAACTGCTTGTATGCGTTAAAATAATGGTTAATATGCTGTTTGCATTTTCTTATGATAGAATGATCCAAACCTGAATGTAATAGTGTAAGTAGACTTACCTTCATGAAATAAAGCACTTTTGCCTATAAGGACTAATTTGCACCTAATTGTCGTAAAGCATGTAAAAACTGCTTGTCTGCGTTAAAATGATAGTAAATGTGCAGCTTGCATTTTCTTATGAGAGAATTGTCCAAACCTGAATGTTATAGTGTAAATAGACTAACCTTCATTAAATAAAGCAATTTTGCCTATAAGGACTCACTTGCACCTAATTGTCGTGAAGCATGTAAAAACTGCTAGTCTGCGTTAAAATGATAGTAAATGTGCAGTTTGCATTTTCTTATGAGAGAATGATCCAAACCTGAATGTTATAGTGTCAGTAAACTTATAATTGTGAAATAAAGCAATTTTGCCTATAAGGACTCATTTGCACGTAATTGTCGTAAAGCATGTAAAAAATGCTTGTCTGCGTTAAAATAATGGTTAATATGCAGTTTGCATTTTCTTATGAGAGGATGATCCAAACCTGAATGTTACTGTGTAAATAGACTTACCTTCATGAAATAAAGAAACTCTGCCTTTAAGGACTTATTTGCCCCTAATTGTCATAAAGCATGTAAAAACTGCTTGTCTGCGTTAAAATGATAGTAAATTTGCAGTTTGCATTTTCTTATGAGAGAATAATCCAAACCTGTATGTAATAGTGTAAGTAGACTTACCTTCATGAAATAAAGCACTTTTGCCTATAAGGACTAATTTGCACCTAATTGTCGTAAAGCATGTAAAAACTGCTTGTCTGCGTTAAAATGATAGTAAATGTGCAGCTTGCATTTTCTTATGAGAGAGTGATCCAAACCTAAATGTTATAGTGTAAATAGACTTACCTTTGTGAAATAAAGCAATTTTGCCTATAAGGACTCATTTTCCCCTAATTGTCATAAAGCATGTAAAAACTGCTTGTATGCGTTAAAATATTGGTTAATATGCAGTTTTGAATTTTCTTATGAGAGAGTGATCCAAACCTGAATTGTATAGTGTAAATAGACTTACCCTCATGAAATAAAGCAATTTTGCCTATAAGGACTCATTTGCACCTAATTGTCATAAAGCATGTAAAGACTGCTTGTATGCGTTAAAATGATAGTAAATATGCAGTTTGCATTTTCTTATGAGAGAATGATCCAAACCTAAATGTTATAGTGTTAATAGACTAACCCTCATAAAATAAAGCAATTTTGCCTAAAAGGACTCATTTGCACCTAATTGTCATAAAGCATGATAAAACTGCTTGTATGCGTTAAAATAATAGTTAATATGCAGTTTGCTTTTTCTTATGAGAGAATGATCAAAACCTGAAAGTTATAGTGTAAAAAGACTTACCTTCTTGAAATAAAGCAATTTTGCCTATAAGAACTCATTTGCACCTAATTGTCATAAAGCATGTAAAAACTGCTTGTATGCGTTAAAATAATAGTTAATATGCAGTTTGCTTTTTCTTATGAGAGAATGATCAAAACCTGAAAGTTATAGTGTAAATAGACTTACCTTCTTGAAATAAAGCAATTTTGCCTATAAGAACTCATTTGCACCTAATTGTCGTAAAGCATGTAAGAACTGCTTGTCTGCGTCAAAATAATGGTTAATATGCAGTTTGCAATTTCTTAAGAGAGAATGATCCAAACCTGAATGTTTTAGTGTAAATAGACTAACCCTCAGGAAATAAAGCAATTTTGCCTATAAGGACTCATTTGCACCTAATTGTCATAAAGCATGTAAAAACTGCTTGTATGCGTTAAAATAATAGTTAATATGCAGTTTGCATTTTCTTATGAGAGAATGATCCAAACCTGAATGTTATAGTGTAAGTAAACTTACCTTTGTAAAATAAAGCAATTTTGCCTATAAGGACTCATTTGCACCTAAGTGTCGTAAAGCAAGTAAAAACTGCTTGTCTGCGTTAAAATAATGGTTAATATGCAGTTTGCATTTTCTTATGAGAGAATGATCAAAACCTGAAAGTTATAGTGTAAATAGACTTACCTTCATAAAATAAAGCAATTTTGCCTATAACGACTCTTTTGCACCTAATTGTCATAAAGCATGAAAAAACTGATTGTATGCGTTAAAAAAATTATTAATATGCAGTTTGCAGTTTCTTATGAGAGAATAATCCAAACCTGAATGTTATAGTGTAAATATACTTACCTTCATGAAATAAAGCAAATTTTCCTATAAGGACTCATTTGCACCTAATTGTCATAAAGCATGTAAAAACTGCTTGTATGCGTTAAAATAATGGTTAATATGCAGTTTGCATTTTCTTATGAGAGAATGATCCAAACCTGAATGTTATAGTGAAAATAGACTTACCTTTGTAAAATAAAGCAATTTTGCCTATAAGGTCTCATTTGCACCTAATTGTCGTGAAGCATGTAAAAACTGCTTGCTTGCGTTAAAATAATGGTTATTATGCAGTTTGCATTTTCTTATGAAGAAATGATCCAAACCTGAATGTTATAGTGTAAGTAGAATTACCTTTATGAAATAAACCAATTTTGCCTATAAGGACTCATTAATTGCACCTAATTGTCATAAAGCATGTAAAAACTGAATGTATGCGTTAAAAAAAATATTAATATGCAGTTTGCAATTTCTTATGAGAGAATAATCCAAACCTGAATGTTATAGTGTAAGTAGACTTACCTTCATGACATAAATCAATTTTTTCCTATAAGGACTCATTTGCACCTGATTGTCATAAAGCATGTAAAAACTGCATGTATGCGTCAAAATAATGGTTAAAATGCAGTTTGCATTTTCTTATGTGAGAATGATCCAAACCTGAATGTTATAGTGTAAGTAGACTTACCTTCATGAAATAAAGCAATTTTGCCTATAAAGACACATTTGCACCTTATTGTCCTAAAGCATGTAAATACTGCTTGTCTGCATGAAAATAATAGGAAATGATCAGTTTGCATTATCTTTTGAGAAAATGATCCAAACCTGAATGTTATAGTAAAATAGACTTACCTTTGCAAAATAAAGCAATTTTGCTTATAAGGACTCATTTGCACGCAATTGTCGTGAAGCATGTAAAAACTGCTTGTCTGCGTTAAAATAATGGTTAATATGCAGTTTGCATTTTCTTATAAGAGAATGATCCAAACCTGAATTTTATAGTGTAAATAGACTTGCCTTTGTAAAATAAAGAAAATTTGCCTATTAGGACTCATTTGCACCTAATTGTCGTGAAGCATGTAAAAACTGCTTGTCTGCGTTAAAATGATAGTAAATGTGCAGTTTGCATTTTCTTATGAGAAAATGATCCAAACCTGAATGTTATAGTGTAAATGGACTTGCCTTTGTAAAATAAAGCAATTTTGCCTATAAGGACACATTTGCACCTAATTGTCATAAAGCATGTAAATACTGCTTGTCTGCGTTAAAATAATTGTTAATATGCAGTTTGCATTTTCTTATGAGAGAATGATCCAAACCTGAATGTTAAAGTGTAAATATACTTACCTTCATGAAATAAAGCAATTTTGCCTATAAGGACTCATTTGCACCTAATTGTCATAAAGCATGTAAAAACTGCTTGTATGCGTTAAAATAATGGTTAATATGCAGTTTGCATTTTCTTATAAGAGAATGATCCAAACCTGAATGTTATAGTGTAAATAGACTTGCCTTTGTAAAATAAAGCAATTTTGCCTATAAGGTCTCATTTGCACCTAATTGTCGTGAAGCATGTAAAAACTGCTTGCTTGCGTTAAAATAATGGTTATTATGCAGTTTGCATTTTCTTATGAAGAAATGATCCAAACCTGAATGTTATAGTGTAAGTAGAATTACCTTTATGAAATAAACCAATTTTGCCTATAAGGACTCATTAATTGCACCTAATTGTCATAAAGCATGTAAAAACTGAATGTATGCGTTAAAAAAATTATTAATATGCAGTTTGCAATTTCTTATGAGAGAATAATCCAAACCTGAATGTTATAGTGTAAGTAGACTTACCTTCATGAAATAAATCAATTTTTTCCTATAAGGACTCATTTGCACCTGTATGTCATAAAGCATGTGAAAACTGCATGTATGCGTCAAAATAATGGTTAAAATGCAGTTTGCATTTTCTTATGTGAGAATGATCCAAACCTGAATGTTATAGTGTAAGTAGACTTACCTTCATGAAATAAAGCAATTTTGCCTATAAAGACACATTTGCACCTTATTGTCCTAAAGCATGTAAATACTGCTTGTCTGCATGAAAATAATAGGAAATGATCAGTTTGCATTATCTTTTGAGAAAATGATCCAAACCTGAATGTTATAGTAAAATAGACTTACCTTTGCAAAATAAAGCAATTTTGCTTATAAGGACTCATTTGCACGCATTTGTCGTGAAGCATGTAAAAACTGCTTGTCTGCGTTAAAATAATGGTTAATATGCAGTTTGCATTTTCTTATAAGAGAATGATCCAAACCTGAATTTTATAGTGTAAATAGACTTGCCTTTGTAAAATAAAGAAAATTTGCCTATTAGGACTCATTTGCACCTAATTGTCGTGAAGCATGTAAAAACTGCTTGTCTGCGTTAAAATGATAGTAAATGTGCAGTTTGCATTTTCTTATGAGAAAATGATCCAAACCTGAATGTTATAGTGTAAATGGACTTGCCTTTGTAAAATAAAGCAATTTTGCCTATAAGGACACATTTGCACCTAATTGTCATAAAGCATGTAAATACTGCTTGTCTGCGTGAAAATAATTGTTAATATGCAGTTTGCATTTTCTTATGAGAGAATGATCCAAACCTGAATGTTAAAGTGTAAATATACTTACCTTCATGAAATAAAGCAATTTTGCCTATAAGGACTCATTTGCACCTAATTGTCATAAAGCATGTAAAAACTGCTTGTATGCGTTAAAATAATGGTTAATATGCAGTTTGCATTTTCTTATAAGAGAATGATCCAAACCTGAATGTTATAGTGTAAATAGACTTGCCTTTGTAAAATAAAGCAATTTTGCCTATAAGGTCTCATTTGCACCTAATTGTCGTGAAGCATGTAAAAACTGCTTGCTTGCGTTAAAATAATGGTTATTATGCAGTTTGCATTTTCTTATGAAGAAATGATCCAAACCTGAATGTTATAGTATAAGTAGAATTACCTTTATGAAATAAACCAATTTTGCCTATAAGGACTCATTAATTGCACCTAATTGTCATAAAGCATGTAAAAACTGAATGTATGCGTTAAAAAAATTATTAATATGCAGTTTGCAATTTCTTATGAGAGAAAAATCCAAACCTGAATGTTATAGTGTAAGTAGACTTACCTTCATGAAATAAATCAATTTTTTCCTATAAGGACTCATTTGCACCTGTATGTCATAAAGCATGTGAAAACTGCATGTATGCGTCAAAATAATGGTTAAAATGCAGTTTGCATTTTCTTATGTGAGAATGATCCAAACCTGAATGTTATAGTGTAAGTAGACTTACCTTCATGAAATAAAGCAATTTTGCCTATAAAGACACATTTGCACCTTATTGTCCTAAAGCATGTAAATACTGCTTGTCTGCATGAAAATAATAGGAAATGATCAGTTTGCATTATCTTTTGAGAAAATGATCCAAACCTGAATGTTATAGTAAAATAGACTTACCTTTGCAAAATAAAGCAATTTTGCTTATAAGGACTCATTTGCACGCAATTGTCGTGAAGCATGTAAAAACTGCTTGTCTGCGTTAAAATAATGGTTAATATGCAGTTTGCATTTTCTTATAAGAGAATGATCCAAACCTGAATTTTATAGTGTAAATAGACTTGCCTTTGTAAAATAAAGAAAATTTGCCTATTAGGACTCATTTGCACCTAATTGTCGTGAAGCATGTAAAAACTGCTTGTCTGCGTTAAAATGATAGTAAATGTGCAGTTTGCATTTTCTTATGAGAAAATGATCCAAACCTAAATGTTATAGTGTAAATGGACTTGCCTTTGTAAAATAAAGCAATTTTGCCTATAAGGACACATTTGCACCTAATTGTCATAAAGCATGTAAATACTGCTTGTCTGCGTTAAAATAATTGTTAATATGCAGTTTGCATTTTCTTATGAGAGAATGATCCAAACCTGAATGTTAAAGTGTAAATATACTTACCTTCATGAAATAAAGCAATTTTGCCTATAAGGACTCATTTGCACCTAATTGTCATAAAGCATGTAAAAACTGCTTGTATGCGTTAAAATAATGGTTAATATGCAGTTTGCATTTTCTTATAAGAGAATGATCCAAACCTGAATGTTATAGTGTAAATAGACATGCCTTTGTAAAATAAAGCAATTTTGCCTATAAGGTCTCATTTGCACCTAATTGTCGTGAAGCATGTAAAAACAGCTTGCTTGCGTTAAAATGATAGTAAATGTGCAGTTTGCATTTTCTTATGAGAGAATGATCCAAACCTGAATGTTATAGTGTAAATAGACTTCACCTCATGAAATAA
This sequence comes from Xanthostigma xanthostigma, assembly GCA_963575645.1. NCBI lineage: Eukaryota > Metazoa > Arthropoda > Insecta > Raphidioptera > Raphidiidae > Xanthostigma > Xanthostigma xanthostigma. Next base: position 19,619,437 of record OY754473.1, on the reverse strand, counting down.
AGCAATTTTGCCTATAAGGACTTATTTGCACCTAATTGTCATAAAGCTTGTAAAAACTGCATGTATGTGTTAAAATAATAGTTGATATGCAGTTTGCATTTTCTTATGAGAGAATGATCCTAACCTGAATGTTATAGTGTTAATAGACTTACCTTTGTAAAATAAACCAATTTTGCCTATTAGGACTCATTTGCACCTAATTGTCATAAAGCATGTAAAAACTGATTGTATGCGTTAAAATAATGGTTAATATGCAGTTTGCATTTTCTTATGAGAGAATGATCCAAACCTGAATGTTATAGTGAAAATAGACTAACCTTTGTAAAATAAAGCAATTTTGCCTATAAGGTCTCATTTGCACCTAATTGTCGTGAGGCATGTAAAAACTGCTCGCTTGCGTTAAATTAATGGTTAATATGCCGTTTGCATTTTCTTATGAGAGAATGATCCAAACCTTAATGTTATAGTTTAAGTAAACTAACCTTTGTAAAATAAAGCAATTTTGCCTATAGGGACTCATTTGCACCGGATTGTCGTAAAGCATGTAAAAACTGATTGTCTGCGTTAAAATAATGGTTAATATGCAGTTTGCATTTTCTTACGAGAGAATGATCCAAACCTGAATGTTATAGTGTAAATAGACTTACCCTCATGAAATAAAGCAATTTTGCCTATAAGAACTCATTTGCACCTAATTGTCATAAAGCTTGTAAAAACTGCTTGTATGCGTTAAAATAATAGTTAATAAGCAGTTTGCATTTTCTTATGAGAGAATGATCCAAACCTGAATGTTATAGTTTAAGTAAACTTATCTTTGTAAAATAAAGCAATTTTGCATATAGGAACTCATTTGCACCTAATTGTCGTAAAGCATGTAAAAACTGATTGTCTGCGTTAAAATAATGGTTAATATGCAGTTTGCATTTTCTTATAAGAAAATGATCCAAACCTGAATGTTATAGTGTAAATAGACTTGCCTTTGTAAAATAAAGCAATTTTGCCTATAAGGACACATTTGCACCTAATTGTCATAAAGCATGTAAATACTGCTTGTCTGCGTTAAAATAATTGTTAATATGCAGTTTGCATTTTTTTATGAGAGAATGATCCAAACCTGAATGTTATAGTGTAAATATACTTACCTTCATGAAATAAAGCAATTTTGCCTATAAGGACTCATTTGCACCTAATTGTCATAAAGCATGTAAAAACTGCTTGTATGCGTTAAAATAATGGTTAATATGCAGTTTGCATTTTCTTATGAGAGAATGATCCAAACCTGAATGTTATAGTAAAAATAGACTAACGTTTGTAAAATAAAGCAATTTTGCTTATAAGGTCTCATTTGCACCTAATTGTCGTGAGGCATGTAAAAACTGCTTGCTTGCGTTAAAATAATGGTTAATATGCCGTTTGCATTTTCTTATGAGAGAATGATAAAAACCTGAATGTTATAGTGTAAGTAGACTTGCCTTCATGAAATAAACCAATTTTGCCTATAAGGACTCATTTGCACCTAATTGTCGTTAAAGCATGTAAAAACTGCTTGTCTGCGTTAAAATAAGGGTTAATATATAGTTTGCATTTTCTTATGAGAGAATGATCCAATCCTGAATGTTAGAGTGTAAGTAGACTTACCTTTGTGAAATAAAACAATTTTGCCTTTAAGGACTTATTTGCACCTAATTGTCGTAAACCATGTGAAAACTGCTTGTCAGCGTTAAAATAATGGTTAATATGCAGTTTGCATTTTCTTATGAGAGAATGATCCAAACCTGAATGTTATAGTGTAAATAGACTTACCTTCATGAAATAAATCAATTTTGCTTATAAGGACTCATTTGCACCTAACTGTCATTAAGCATGTAAAAACTGCTAGTATGCGTTAAAATAATGGTTAATATGCAGTTTGCATTTTCTTATGAGAGAATGATCTAAACCTGAATGTTAAAGTGTAAGTAGACTAACCTTCATGAAATAAATCAATTTTGCCTATAAGGACTCATTTGCACCTAATTGTCATAAAGCATGTAAAAAATGCTTGTATGCGTTAAAATAATGGTTAATATGCTGTTTGCATTTTCTTATAAGAGAATGATGCAAACCTGAATGTTATAATGTAAGTAAACTTACTTTTGTGAAATAAAGCACTTGTGCCTATAACGACTCATTTGCACCTAATTGTCGTAAAGCATGTAAAAACAGCTTGTCTGCGTTAAAATAATAGTTAATATGCAGTTTGCATTTTTTTATTAGAGAATGATCCAAACCTCAATGTTATAGTGTAAATAGACTAACCTTCATGAAATAAAGCAATTTTGCCTATAAGGACTCACTTGCACCTCATTGTCGTGAAGCATGTAAAAACTGCTAGTCTGCGTTAAAATGATAGTAAATGTGCAGTTTGCATTTTCTTATGAGAGAATGATCCAAACCTGAATGTTATAGTGTCAGTAAACTTATAATTGTGAAATAAAGCAATTTTGCCTATAAGGACTCATTTGCACCTAATTGTCGTAAAGCATGTAAAAAATGCTTGTCTGCGTTAAAATAATGGTTAATATGCAGTTTGCATTTTCTTATGAGAGGATGATCCAAACCTGAATGTTACTGTGTAAATAGACTTACCTTCATGAAATAAAGAAATTTTGCCTTTAAGGACTTATTTGCCCCTAATTGTCATAAAGCATGTAAAAACTGCTTGTATGCGTTAAAATAATGGTTAATTTGCAGTTTGCATTTTCTTATGATAGAATGATCCAAACCTGAATGTAATAGTGTATGTAGACTTACCTTCATGAAATAAAGCACTTTTGCCTATAAGGACTAATTTGCACCTAATTGTCGTAAAGCATGTAAAAACTGCTTGTCTGCTTTAAAATGATAGTAAATGTGCAGCTTGCATTTTCTTATGAGAGAGTGATCCAAACCTAAATGTTATAGTGTAAATAGACTTACCTTTGTGAAATAAAGCAATTTTGCCTATAAGGACTCATTTGCCCCTAATTGTCATAAAGCATGTAAAAACTGCTTGTATGCGTTAAAATATTGGTTAATATGCAGTTTTGAATTTTCTTATGAGAGAATGATCCAAACCTGAATGTTATAGTGTAAATAGACTTACCCTCATGAAATAAAGCAATTTTGCCTATAAGGACTCATTTGCACCTAATTGTCATAAAGCATGTAAAAACTGCTTGTATGCGTTAAAATAATAGTTAATATGCAGTTTGCATTTTCTTATTAGAGAATGATCCAAACCTGAATGATATAGTGAAAGTAGACTTACCTTTGTGAAATAAAACAATTTTGATTTTAAGGGCTTATTTGCACCTAATTGTCGTAAAGCATGTAAAAACTGCTTGTCTGCGTCAAAATAATGGTTAATATGCAGTTTGCATTTTCTTATGAGAGAATGATCCAAACCTGAATGTTTTAGTGTAAATAGACTAACCCTCAGGAAATAAAGCAATTTTGCCTATAAGGACTAATTTGCACCTAATTGTCGTAAAGCATGTAAAACTGCTTGTCTGCGTTAAAATGATAGTAAATGTGCAGCTTGCATTTTCTTATGAGAGAGTGATCCAAACCTAAATGTTATAGTGTAAATAGACTTACCTTTGTGAAATAAAGCAATTTTGCCTATAAGGACTCATTTGCCCCTAATTGTCATAAAGCATGTAAAAACTGCTTGTATGCGTTAAAATATTGGTTAATATGCAGTTTTGAATTTTCTTATGAGAGAATGATCCAAACCTGAATGTTATAGTGTAAATAGACTTACCCTCATGAAATAAAGCAATTTTGCCTATAAGGACTCATTTGCACCTAATTGTCATAAAGCATGTAAAAACTGCTTGTATGCGTTCAAATGATAGTAAATATGCAGTTTGCATTTTCTTATGAGAGAATGATCCAAACCTAAATGTTATAGTGTTAATAGACTAACCCTCATAAAATAAAGCAATTTTGCCTAAAAGGACTCATTTGCACCTAATTGTCATAAAGCTTGTTAAAACTGCCTGTATGCGTTAAAATAATAGTTAATATGCAGTTTGCTTTTTCTTATGAGAGAATGATCAAAACCTGAAAGTTATAGTGTAAATAGACTAACCTTCTTGAAATAAAGCAATTTTGCCTATAAGAACTCATTTGCACCTAATTGTCATAAAGCATGTAAAAACTGCTTGTATGCGTTAAAATAATAGTTAATATGCAGTTTGCATTTTCTTATTAGAGAATGATCCAAACCTGAATGATATAGTGAAAGTAGACTTACCTTTGTGAAATAAAACAATTTTGCCTTTAAGGGCTTATTTGCACCTAATTGTCGTAAAGCATGTAAAAACTGCTTGTCTGCGTCAAAATAATGGTTAATATGCAGTTTGCATTTTCTTATGAGAGAATGATCCAAACCTGAATGTTTTAGTGTAAATAGACTAACCCTCAGGAAATAAAGCAATTTTGCCTATAAGGACTCATTTGCACCTAATTGTCATAAAGCATGTAAAAACTGCTTGTATGCGTTAAAATAATAGTTAATATGCAGTTTGCATTTTCTTATGAGAGAATGATCCAAACCTGAATGTTATAGTGTAAGTAAACTTACCTTTGTAAAATAAAGCAATTTTGCCTATAAGGACTCATTAATTGCACCTAATTGTCATAAAGCATGTAAAAACTGAATGTATGCGTTAAAAAAATTATTAATATGCAGTTTGCAATTTCTTATGAGAGAATAATCCAAACCTGAATGTTATAGTGTAAGTAGACTTACCTTCATGAAATAAATCAATTTTTTCCTATAAGAACTCATTTGCACCTGATTGTCATAAAGCATGTAAAAACTGCATGTATGCGTCAAAATAATGGTTAAAATGCAGTTTGCATTTTCTTATGCGAGAATGATCCAAACCTGAATGTTATAGTGTAAGTAGACTTACCTTCATGAAATAAAGCAATTTTGCCTATAAAGACACATTTGCACCTTATTGTCCTAAAGCATGTAAATACTGCTTGTCTGCATGAAAATAATAGGAAATGATCAGTTTGCATTATCTTTTGAGAAAATGATCCAAACCTGAATGTTATAGTAAAATAGACTTACCTTTGCAAAATAAAGCAATTTTGCTTATAAGGACTCATTTGCACGCAATTGTCGTGAAGCATGTAAAAACTGCTTGTCTGCGTTAAAATAATGGTTAATATGCAGTTTGCATTTTCTTATAAGAGAATGATCCAAACCTGAATGTTATAGTGTAAATAGACATGCCTTTGTAAAATAAAGCAATTTTGCCTATAAGGTCTCATTTGCACCTAATTGTCGTGAAGCATGTAAAAACTGCTTGCTTGCGTTAAAATGATAGTAAATGTGCAGTTTGCATTTTCTTATGAGAGAATGATCCAAACCTGAATGTTAAAGTGTAAATATACTTACCTTCATGAAATAAAGCAATTTTGCCTATAAGGACTCATTTGCACCTAATTGTCATAAAGCATGTAAAAACTGCTTGTATGCGTTAAAATAATGGTTAATATGCAGTTTGCATTTTCTTATGAGAGAATGATCTAAACCTGAATGTTAAAGTGTAAGTAGACTAACCTTCATGAAATAAATCAATTTTGCCTATAAGGACTCATTTGCACCTAATTGTCATAAAGCATGTAAAAAATGCTTGTATGCGTTAAAATAATGGTTAATATGCTGTTTGCATTTTCTTATAAGAGAATGATGCAAACCTGAATGTTATAATGTAAGTAAACTTACTTTTGTGAAATAAAGCACTTGTGCCTATAACGACTCATTTGCACCTAATTGTCGTAAAGCATGTAAAAACAGCTTGTCTGCGTTAAAATAATAGTTAATATGCAGTTTGCATTTTTTTATTAGAGAATGATCCAAACCTCAATGTTATAGTGTAAATAGACTAACCTTCATGAAATAAAGCAATTTTGCCTATAAGGACTCACTTGCACCTCATTGTCGTGAAGCATGTAAAAACTGCTAGTCTGCGTTAAAATGATAGTAAATGTGCAGTTTGCATTTTCTTATGAGAGAATGATCCAAACCTGAATGTTATAGTGTCAGTAAACTTATAATTGTGAAATAAAGCAATTTTGCCTATAAGGACTCATTTGCACCTAATTGTCGTAAAGCATGTAAAAAATGCTTGTCTGCGTTAAAATAATGGTTAATATGCAGTTTGCATTTTCTTATGAGAGGATGATCCAAACCTGAATGTTACTGTGTAAATAGACTTACCTTCATGAAATAAAGAAATTTTGCCTTTAAGGACTTATTTGCCCCTAATTGTCATAAAGCATGTAAAAACTGCTTGTATGCGTTAAAATAATGGTTAATTTGCAGTTTGCATTTTCTTATGATAGAATGATCCAAACCTGAATGTAATAGTGTATGTAGACTTACCTTCATGAAATAAAGCACTTTTGCCTATAAGGACTAATTTGCACCTAATTGTCGTAAAGCATGTAAAAACTGCTTGTCTGCTTTAAAATGATAGTAAATGTGCAGCTTGCATTTTCTTATGAGAGAGTGATCCAAACCTAAATGTTATAGTGTAAATAGACTTACCTTTGTGAAATAAAGCAATTTTGCCTATAAGGACTCATTTGCCCCTAATTGTCATAAAGCATGTAAAAACTGCTTGTATGCGTTAAAATATTGGTTAATATGCAGTTTTGAATTTTCTTATGAGAGAATGATCCAAACCTGAATGTTATAGTGTAAATAGACTTACCCTCATGAAATAAAGCAATTTTGCCTATAAGGACTCATTTGCACCTAATTGTCATAAAGCATGTAAAAACTGCTTGTATGCGTTAAAATAATAGTTAATATGCAGTTTGCATTTTCTTATTAGAGAATGATCCAAACCTGAATGATATAGTGAAAGTAGACTTACCTTTGTGAAATAAAACAATTTTGATTTTAAGGGCTTATTTGCACCTAATTGTCGTAAAGCATGTAAAAACTGCTTGTCTGCGTCAAAATAATGGTTAATATGCAGTTTGCATTTTCTTATGAGAGAATGATCCAAACCTGAATGTTTTAGTGTAAATAGACTAACCCTCAGGAAATAAAGCAATTTTGCCTATAAGGACTAATTTGCACCTAATTGTCGTAAAGCATGTAAAACTGCTTGTCTGCGTTAAAATGATAGTAAATGTGCAGCTTGCATTTTCTTATGAGAGAGTGATCCAAACCTAAATGTTATAGTGTAAATAGACTTACCTTTGTGAAATAAAGCAATTTTGCCTATAAGGACTCATTTGCCCCTAATTGTCATAAAGCATGTAAAAACTGCTTGTATGCGTTAAAATATTGGTTAATATGCAGTTTTGAATTTTCTTATGAGAGAATGATCCAAACCTGAATGTTATAGTGTAAATAGACTTACCCTCATGAAATAAAGCAATTTTGCCTATAAGGACTCATTTGCACCTAATTGTCATAAAGCATGTAAAAACTGCTTGTATGCGTTCAAATGATAGTAAATATGCAGTTTGCATTTTCTTATGAGAGAATGATCCAAACCTAAATGTTATAGTGTTAATAGACTAACCCTCATAAAATAAAGCAATTTTGCCTAAAAGGACTCATTTGCACCTAATTGTCATAAAGCTTGTTAAAACTGCCTGTATGCGTTAAAATAATAGTTAATATGCAGTTTGCTTTTTCTTATGAGAGAATGATCAAAACCTGAAAGTTATAGTGTAAATAGACTAACCTTCTTGAAATAAAGCAATTTTGCCTATAAGAACTCATTTGCACCTAATTGTCATAAAGCATGTAAAAACTGCTTGTATGCGTTAAAATAATAGTTAATATGCAGTTTGCATTTTCTTATTAGAGAATGATCCAAACCTGAATGATATAGTGAAAGTAGACTTACCTTTGTGAAATAAAACAATTTTGCCTTTAAGGGCTTATTTGCACCTAATTGTCGTAAAGCATGTAAAAACTGCTTGTCTGCGTCAAAATAATGGTTAATATGCAGTTTGCATTTTCTTATGAGAGAATGATCCAAACCTGAATGTTTTAGTGTAAATAGACTAACCCTCAGGAAATAAAGCAATTTTGCCTATAAGGACTCATTTGCACCTAATTGTCATAAAGCATGTAAAAACTGCTTGTATGCGTTAAAATAATAGTTAATATGCAGTTTGCATTTTCTTATGAGAGAATGATCCAAACCTGAATGTTATAGTGTAAGTAAACTTACCTTTGTAAAATAAAGCAATTTTGCCTATAAGGACTCATTTGCACCTAAGTGTCGTAAAGCAAGTAAAAACTGCTTGTCTGCGTTAAAATAATGGTTAAAATGCAGTTTGCATTTTCTTATGAAGAAATGATCCAAACCTGAATGTTATAGTGTAAGTAGAATTACCTTTATGAAATAAACCAATTTTGCCTATAAGGACTCATTAATTGCACCTAATTGTCATAAAGCATGTAAAAACTGAATGTATGCGTTAAAAAAATTATTAATATGCAGTTTGCAATTTCTTATGAGAGAATAATCCAAACCTGAATGTTATAGTGTAAGTAGACTTACCTTCATGAAATAAATCAATTTTTTCCTATAAGAACTCATTTGCACCTGATTGTCATAAAGCATGTAAAAACTGCATGTATGCGTCAAAATAATGGTTAAAATGCAGTTTGCATTTTCTTATGCGAGAATGATCCAAACCTGAATGTTATAGTGTAAGTAGACTTACCTTCATGAAATAAAGCAATTTTGCCTATAAAGACACATTTGCACCTTATTGTCCTAAAGCATGTAAATACTGCTTGTCTGCATGAAAATAATAGGAAATGATCAGTTTGCATTATCTTTTGAGAAAATGATCCAAACCTGAATGTTATAGTAAAATAGACTTACCTTTGCAAAATAAAGCAATTTTGCTTATAAGGACTCATTTGCACGCAATTGTCGTGAAGCATGTAAAAACTGCTTGTCTGCGTTAAAATAATGGTTAATATGCAGTTTGCATTTTCTTATAAGAGAATGATCCAAACCTGAATGTTATAGTGTAAATAGACATGCCTTTGTAAAATAAAGCAATTTTGCCTATAAGGTCTCATTTGCACCTAATTGTCGTGAAGCATGTAAAAACTGCTTGCTTGCGTTAAAATGATAGTAAATGTGCAGTTTGCATTTTCTTATGAGAGAATGATCCAAACCTGAATGTTAAAGTGTAAATATACTTACCTTCATGAAATAAAGCAATTTTGCCTATAAGGACTCATTTGCACCTAATTGTCATAAAGCATGTAAAAACTGCTTGTATGCGTTAGAATAATGGTTAATATGCAGTTTGCATTTTCTTATAAGAGAATGATCCAAACCTGAATGTTATAGTGTAAATAGACTTGCCTTTGTAAAATAAAGCAATTTTGCCTATAAGGTCTCATTTGCACCTAATTGTCGTGAAGCATGTAAAAACTGCTTGCTTGCGTTAAAATGATAGTAAATGTGCAGTTTGCATTTTCTTATGAGAGAATGATCCAAACCTGAATGTTATAGTGTAAATAGACTTCACCTCATGAAATAAAGCAATTTTGCCTATAAGGACTCATTTGCACCTTATTGTCATAAAGCATGTAAAAACTGCTTGTATGCGTTAAAATAATGGTTAATATGCAGTTTGCATTTTCTTATAAGAGAATGATCCAAACCTGAATGTTATAGTGTAAATAGACATGCCTTTGTAAAATAAAGCAATTTTGCCTATAAGGTCTCATTTGCACCTAATTGTCGTGAGGCATGTAAAAACTGCTTGCTTGCGTTAAATTAATGGTTAATATGCCGTTTGCATTTTCTTATGAGAGAATGATCCAAACCTGAATGTTATAGTGTAAGTAGACTTGCCTTTGTAAAATAAACCAATTTTGCCTATAAGGACTTATTTGCACCTAATTGTCATAAAGCTTGTAAAAACTGCATGTATGCGTTAAAATAATAGTTGATATGCAGTTTGCATTTTCTTATGAGAGAATGATCCTAACCTGAATGTTATAGTCTTAATAGACTTACCTTTGTAAAATAAAGCAATTTTACCTAAAAGGACTCATTTGCACGCAATTGTCGTGAAGCATGTAAAAACTGCTTGCTTGCGTTAAAATAATGGTTAATATGCCGTTTGCATTTTCTTATGAGAGAATGATCCAAACCTGAATGTTATAGTGTAAATAGACATGCCTTTGTAAAATAAAGCAATTTTGCCTATAAGGTCTCATTTGCACCTAATTGTCGTGAGGCATGTAAAAACTGCTTGCTTGCGTTAAATTAATGATTAATATGCCGTTTGCATTTTCTTATGAGAGAATGATCCAAAACTGAATGTTAAAGTGTAAATATACTTACCTTCATGAAATAAACCAATTTTGCCTATAAGGACTCATTTGCACCTAATTGTCATAAAGCATGTAAAAACTGATTGTATGCGTTAAAATAATGGTTAATATGCAGTTTGCATTTTCTTATGAGAGAATGATCCAAACCTGAATGTTATAGTGAAAATAGACTAACCTTTGTAAAATAAAGCAATTTTGCCTATAAGGTCTCATTTGCACCTAATTGTCGTGAGGCATGTAAAAACTGCTTGCTTGCGTTAAATTAATGGTTAATATGCCGTTTGCATTTTCTTAGGAGAGAATGATCCAAACCTGAATGTTATAGTGTAAGTAGACTTGCCTTTATGAAATAAACCAATTTTGCCTATAAGGACTCATTTGCACCTAATTGTCATAAAGCATGTAAAAACTGATTGTATGCGTTAAAAAAATTATTAATATGCAGTTTGCAATTTCTTATGAGAGAATAATCCAAACCTGAATGTTATAGTGTAAGTAGACTTACCTTCATGAAATAAATCAATTTTGCCTATAAGGACTCCTTTGCACCTGATTGTCATAAAGCATGTAAAAACTGCTTGTATGCGTCAAAATAATGGTTAAAATGCAGTTTGCATTTTCTTATGAGAGAATGATCCAAACCTGAATGTTATAGTGTTTAGACTTACCTTCATGAAATAAAGCAATTTTGCCTATAAGGACACATTTGCACCTTATTGTCCTAAAGCATGTAAATACTGCTTGTCTGCGTGAAAATAATAGGAAATGATCAGTTTGCATTATCTTTTGAGAAAATAATCCAAACCTGAATGTTGTAGTGAAAATAGACTTACCTTTGTAAAATAAATCAATTTTGCTTATAAGGAATCATTTGCACGCAATTGTCGTGAAGCATGTAAAAACTGCTTGTCTGCGTTAAAATAATGGTTAATATGCAGTTTGCATTTTCTTATGAGATATTGATCCAAACCTGAATGGTATAGTGTAAGTAAACTTACTTTTGCGAAATAAAGCAATTTTGCCTATAAGGACTCATTTGCACCTAATTGTCGTAAAGCATGTGAAAACTGCTTGTATGCGTTAAAATAATGGTTAATATGCAGATTGCATTTTTTATGAGAGAATGATCCAAACCTGAATGTTATAGTGTAAATAGACTAACCTACATGAAATAAAGCTAGTTTGCTTATAAGGACTCATTTGCACCTAATTGTCATAAAGCATGTAAAAACTGCTTGCATGCGTTAAAATAATGGATAAAATGCAGCTTTCATTTTATTATTAGAGAATGATCCAAAGCGAATGTTATAGTGCAAGTAGACTTAACTTTGTGAAATAAGGCAATTTTGCCTATAAGGACTTATTTGCACCTAATTGTCGTTAAAGAATGTAAAAACTGCTTGTCTGCGTTAAAATAAGGGTTAATATATAGTTTGCATTTTCTTATGAGAGAATGATCCAAACCTAAATGTTATAGTGTAAGTAGACTAACCTTCATGAAATAAATCAATTTTGCTTATAAGGACTCATTTGCACCTAACTGTCATTAAGCATGTAAAAACTGCTAGTATGCGTTAAAATAATGGTTAATATGCAGTTTGCATTTTCTTATGAGAGAATGATCTAAACCTGAATGTTATAGTGTAAGTAGACTAACCTTCATGAAATAAAGCAATTTTGCCTATAAGGACTCACTTGCACCTAATTGTCGTGAAGCATGTAAAAACTGCTAGTCTGCGTGAAAATGATAGTAAATATGCAGTTTGCATTTTCTTATAAGAGATTGATCCAAACCTGAATGTTATAGAGTAAATAGACTTACCTTCATGAAATAAAGCAATTTTGCCTATAAAGACTCATTTGCACCTTATTGTCGTAAAGCATGTAAAAACTGCTTGTCTGCGTTTAAATAATGGTTAATATGCAGTTTGCATTTTCTTATGAGAGAAAGATCAAAACTTGAATGTTATAGTGTAAATAGACTAACCTTCATGAAATAAAGCAATTTTGCCTATAAGGACTTATTTGCACCTAATTGTCATAAAGCATGTAAAAACTGCTAGTCTGCGTTAAAATGATAGTAAATGTGCAGTTTGCATTTTCTTATGAGAGAATGATCCAAACCTGAATGTTATAGTGTAAATAGACTTGCCTTTGTAAAATAAAGCAATTTTGCCTATAAGGACACATTTGCACCTAATTGTCATAAAGCATGTAAATACTGCTTGTCTGCGTTAAAATAATTGTTAATATGCAGTTTGCATTTTCTTATGAGAGAATGATCCAAACCTGAATGTTAAAGTGTAAATATACTTACCTTCATGAATTAAAGCAATTTTGCCTATAAGGACTCATTTGCACCTAATTGTCATAAAGCATGTAAAAACTGCTTGTATGCGTTAAAATAATGGTTAATATGCCGTTTGCATTTTCTTATGAGAGAATGATCCAAACCTGAATGTTATAGTGTAAGTAGACTTGCCTTCATGAAATAAACCAATTTTGCCTATAAGGACTCATTTGCACCTAATTGTCGTTAAAGCATGTAAAAACTGCTTGTCTGCGTTAAAATAAGGGTTAATATATAGTTTGCATTTTCTTATGAGAGAATGATCCAATCCTGAATGTTAGAGTGTAAGTAGACTTACCTTTGTGAAATAAAACAATTTTGCCTTTAAGGACTTATTTGCACCTAATTGTCGTAAACCATGTGAAAACTGCTTGTCAGCGTTAAAATAATGGTTAATATGCAGTTTGCATTTTCTTATGAGAGAAAGATCCAAACCTGAATGTTATAGTGTAAATAGACTTACCTTCATGAAATAAATCAATTTTGCTTATAAGGACTCATTTGCACCTAACTGTCATTAAGCATGTAAAAACTGCTAGTATGCGTTAAAATAATGGTTAATATGCAGTTTGCATTTTCTTATGAGAGAATGATCTAAACCTGAATGTTAAAGTGTAAGTAGACTAACCTTCATGAAATAAATCAATTTTGCCTATAAGGACTCATTTGCACCTAATTGTCATAAAGCATGTAAAAAATGCTTGTATGCGTTAAAATAATGGTTAATATGCTGTTTGCATTTTCTTATAAGAGAATGATGCAAACCTGAATGTTATAATGTAAGTAAACTTACTTTTGTGAAATAAAGCACTTTTGCCTATAACGACTCATTTGCACCTAATTGTCGTAAAGCATGTAAAAACAGCTTGTCTGCGTTAAAATAATAGTTAATATGCAGTTTGCATTTTTTTATTAGAGAATGATCCAAACCTCAATGTTATAGTGTAAATAGACTAACCTTCATGAAATAAAGCAATTTTGCCTATAAGGACTCACTTGCACCTCATTGTCGTGAAGCATGTAAAAACTGCTAGTCTGCGTTAAAATGATAGTAAATGTGCAGTTTGCATTTTCTTATGAGAGAATGATCCAAACCTGAATGTTATAGTGTCAGTAAACTTATAATTGTGAAATAAAGCAATTTTGCCTATAAGGACTCATTTGCACCTAATTGTCGTAAAGCATGTAAAAAATGCTTGTCTGCGTTAAAATAATGGTTAATATGCAGTTTGCATTTTCTTATGAGAATATGATCCAAACCTGAATGTTACTGTGTAAATAGACTTACCTTCATGAAATAAAAAAATTTTGCCTTTAAGGACTTATTTGCCCCTAATTGTCATAAAGCATGTAAAAACTGCTTGTATGCGTTAAAATAATGGTCAATTTGCAGTTTGCATTTTCTTATGATAGAATGATCCAAACCTGAATGTAATAGTGTAAGTAGACTTACCTTCATGAAATAAAGCACTTTTGCCTATAAGGACTAATTTGCACCTAATTGTCGTAAAGCATGTAAAAACTGCTTGTCTGCTTTAAAATGATAGTAAATGTGCAGCTTGCATTTTCTTATGAGAGAGTGATCCAAACCTAAATGTTATAGTGTAAATAGACTTACCTTTGTGAAATAAAGCAATTTTGCCTATAAGGACTCATTTGCCCCTAATTGTCATAAAGCATGTAAAAACTGCTTGTATGCGTTAAAATATTGGTTAATATGCAGTTTTGAATTTTCTTATGAGAGAATGATCCAAACCTGAATGTTATAGTGTAAATAGACTTACCCTCATGAAATAAAGCAATTTTGCCTATAAGGACTCATTTGCACCTAATTGTCATAAAGCATGTAAAAACTGCTTGTATGCGTTAAAATAATAGTTAATATGCAGTTTGCATTTTCTTATTAGAGAATGATCCAAACCTGAATGATATAGTGAAAGTAGACTTACCTTTGTGAAATAAAACAATTTTGCCTTTAAGGGCTTATTTGCACCTAATTGTCGTAAAGCATGTAAAAACTGCTTGTCTGCGTCAAAATAATGGTTAATATGCAGTTTGCATTTTCTTATGAGAGAATGATCCAAACCTGAATGTTTTAGTGTAAATAGACTAACCCTCAGGAAATAAAACAATTTTGCCTATAAGGACTAATTTGCACCTAATTGTCGTAAAGCATGTAAAACTGCTTGTCTGCGTTAAAATGATAGTAAATGTGCAGCTTGCATTTTCTTATGAGAGAGTGATCCAAACCTAAATGTTATAGTGTAAATAGACTTACCTTTGTGAAATAAAGCAATTTTGCCTATAAGGACTCATTTGCCCCTAATTGTCATAAAGCATGTAAAAACTGCTTGTATGCGTTAAAATATTGGTTAATATGCAGTTTTGAATTTTCTTATGAGAGAATGATCCAAACCTGAATGTTATAGTGTAAATAGACTTACCCTCATGAAATAAAGCAATTTTGCCTATAAGGACTCATTTGCACCTAATTGTCATAAAGCATGTAAAAACTGCTTGTATGCGTTCAAATGATAGTAAATATGCAGTTTGCATTTTCTTATGAGAGAATGATCCAAACCTAAATGTTATAGTGTTAATAGACTAACCCTCATAAAATAAAGCAATTTTGCCTAAAAGGACTCATTTGCACCTAATTGTCATAAAGCTTGTTAAAACTGCCTGTATGCGTTAAAATAATAGTTAATATGCAGTTTGCTTTTTCTTATGAGAGAATGATCAAAACCTGAAAGTTATAGTGTAAATAGACTAACCTTCTTGAAATAAAGCAATTTTGCCTATAAGAACTCATTTGCACCTAATTGTCATAAAGCATGTAAAAACTGCTTGTATGCGTTAAAATAATAGTAAATATGCAGTTTGCATTTTCTTATTAGAGAATGATCCAAACCTGAATGATATAGTGAAAGTAGACTTACCTTTGTGAAATAAAACAATTTTGCCTTTAAGGGCTTATTTGCACCTAATTGTCGTAAAGCAAGTAAAAACTGCTTGTCTGCGTTAAAATAATGGTTAATATGCAGTTTGCATTTTCTTATGAGAGAATGATCAAAACCTGAAAGTTATAGTGTAAATAGACTTACCTTCATAAAATAAAGCAATTTTGCCTATAACGACTCTTTTGCACCTAATTGTCATAAAGCATGTAAAAACTGCTTGTATGCGTTAAAATAATAGTTAATATGCAGTTTGCATTTTCTTATGAGAGAATGATCCAAACCTGAATGTTATAGTGTAAGTAAACTTACCTTTGTAAAATAAAGCAATTTTGCCTATAAGGACTCATTTGCACCTAAGTGTCGTAAAGCAAGTAAAAACTGCTTGTCTGCGTTAAAATAATGGTTAATATGCAGTTTGCATTTTCTTATGAGAGAATGATCAAAACCTGAAAGTTATAGTGTAAATAGACTTACCTTCATAAAATAAAGCAATTTTGCCTATAACGACTCTTTTGCACCTAATTGTCATAAAGCATGAAAAAACTGATTGTATGCGTTAAAAAAATTATTAATATGCAGTTTGCAATTTCTTATGAGAGAATAATCCAAACCTGAATGTTATAGTGTAAATATACCTACCTTCATGAAATAAAGCAAATTTTCCTATAAGGACTCATTTGCACCTAATTGTCATAAAGCATGTAAAAACTGCTTGTATGCGTTAAAATAATGGTTAATATGCAGTTTGCATTTTCTTATGAGAGATAGATCCAAACCTGAGTGTTATAGTGTAAGTAGACTTACCTTCATGAAATAAATCAATTTTTTCCTATAAGGACTCATTTGCACCTGATTGTCATAAAGCATGTAAAAACTGCATGTATGCGTCAAAATAATGGTTAAAATGCAGTTTGCATTTTCTTATGAAGAAATGATCCAAACCTGAATGTTATAGTGTAAGTAGAATTACCTTTATGAAATAAACCAATTTTGCCTATAAGGACTCATTAATTGCACCTAATTGTCATAAAGCATGTAAAAACTGAATGTATGCGTTAAAAAAATTATTAATATGCAGTTTGCAATTTCTTATGAGAGAATAATCCAAACCTGAATGTTATAGTGTAAGTAGACTTACCTTCATGAAATAAATCAATTTTTTCCTATAAGGACTCATTTGCACCTGATTGTCATAAAGCATGTAAAAACTGCATGTATGCGTCAAAATAATGGTTAAAATGCAGTTTGCATTTTCTTATGTGAGAATGATCCAAACCTGAATGTTATAGTGTAAGTAGACTTACCTTCATGAAATAAATCAATTTTTTCCTATAAGGACTCATTTGCACCTGATTGTCATAAAGCATGTAAAAACTGCTTGTCTGCGTTAAAATAATGGTTAATATGCAGTTTGCATTTTCTTATAAGAGAATGATCCAAACCTGAATTTTATAGTGTAAATAGACTTGCCTTTGTAAAATAAAGAAAATTTGCCTATTAGGACTCATTTGCACCTAATTGTCGTGAAGCATGTAAATACTGCTTGTCTGCATTAAAATAATTGTTAATATGCAGTTTGCATTTTCTTAGGAGAGAATGATCCAAACCTGAATGTTAAAGTGTAAATATACTTACCTTCATGAAATAAAGCAATTTTGCCTATAAGGACTCATTTGCACCTAATTGTCATAAAGCATGTAAAAACTGCTTGTATGCGTTAAAATAATGGTTAATATGCAGTTTGCATTTTCTTATAAGAGAATGATCCAAACCTGAATGTTATAGTGTAAATAGACTTGCCTTTGTAAAATAAAGCAATTTTGCCTATAAGGTCTCATTTGCACCTAATTGTCGTGAAGCATGTAAAAACTGCTTGCTTGCGTTAAAATGATAGTAAATGTGCAGTTTGCATTTTCTTATGAGAGAATGATCCAAACCTGAATGTTATAGTGTAAATAGACTTCACCTCATGAAATAAAGCAATTTTGCCTATAAGGACTCATTTGCACCTTATTGTCATAAAGCATGTAAAAACTGCTTGTATGCGTTAAAATAATGGTTAATATGCAGTTTGCATTTTCTTATAAGAGAATGATCCAAACCTGAATGTTATAGTGTAAATAGACATGCCTTTGTAAAATAAAGCAATTTTGCCTATAAGGTCTCATTTGCACCTAATTGTCGTGAGGCATGTAAAAACTGCTTGCTTGCGTTAAATTAATGGTTAATATGCCGTTTGCATTTTCTTATGAGAGAATGATCCAAACCTGAATGTTATAGTGTAAGTAGACTTGCCTTTGTAAAATAAACCAATTTTGCCTATAAGGACTTATTTGCACCTAATTGTCATAAAGCTTGTAAAAACTGCATGTATGCGTTAAAATAATAGTTGATATGCAGTTTGCATTTTCTTATGAGAGAATGATCCTAACCTGAATGTTATAGTCTTAATAGACTTACCTTTGTAAAATAAAGCAATTTTGCCTAAAAGGACTCATTTGCACGCAATTGTCGTGAAGCATGTAAAAACTGCTTGCTTGCGTTAAAATAATGGTTAATATGCCGTTTGCATTTTCTTATGAGAGAATGATCCAAACCTGAATGTTATAGTGTAAATAGACATGCCTTTGTAAAATAAAGCAATTTTGCCTATAAGGTCTCATTTGCACCTAATTGTCGTGAGGCATGTAAAAACTGCTTGCTTGCGTTAAATTAATGGTTAATATGCCGTTTGCATTTTCTTATGAGAGAATGATCCAAACCTGAATGTTAAAGTGTAAATATACTTACCTTCATGAAATAAACCAATTTTGCCTATAAGGACTCATTTGCACCTAATTGTCATAAAGCATGTAAAAACTGATTGTATGCGTTAAAATAATGGTTAATATGCAGTTTGCATTTTCTTATGAGAGAATGATCCAAACCTGAATGTTATAGTGAAAATAGACTAACCTTTGTAAAATAAAGCAATTTTGCCTATAAGGTCTCATTTGCACCTAATTGTCGTGAGGCAAGTAAAAACTGCTTGCTTGCGTTAAATTAATGGTTAATATGCCGTTTGCATTTTCTTAGGAGAGAATGATCCAAACCTGAATGTTATAGTGTAAGTAGACTTGCCTTTATGAAATAAACCAATTTTGCCTATAAGGACTCATTTGCACCTAATTGTCATAAAGCATGTAAAAACTGATTGTATGCGTTAAAAAAATTATTAATATGCAGTTTGCAATTTCTTATGAGAGAATAATCCAAACCTGAATGTTATAGTGTAAGTAGACTTACCTTCATGAAATAAATCAATTTTGCCTATAAGGACTCCTTTGCACCTGGTTGTCATAAAGCATGTAAAAACTGCTTGTATGCGTCAAAATAATGGTTAAAATGCAGTTTGCATTTTCTTATGAGAGAATGATCCAAACCTGAATGTTATAGTGTAAGTAGACTTACCTTCATGAAATAAAGCAATTTTGCCTATAAGGACACATTTGCACCTTATTGTCCTAAAGCATGTAAATATTGCTTGTCTGCGTGAAAATAATAGGAAATGATCAGTTTGCATTATCTTTTGAGAAAATGATCCAAACCTGAATGTTGTAGTGAAAATAGACTTACCTTTGTAAAATAAATAAATTTTGCTTATAAGGAATCATTTGCACGCAATTGTCGTGAAGCATGTAAAAACTGCTTGTCTGCGTTAAAATAATGGTTAATATGCAGTTTGCATTTTCTTATGAGATATTGATCCAAACCTGAATGGTATAGTGTAAGTAAACTTACTTTTGCGAAATAAAGCAATTTTGCCTATAAGGACTCATTTGCACCTAATTGTCGTAAAGCATGTGAAAACTGCTTGTATGCGTTAAAATAATGGTTAATATGCAGATTGCATTTTTTATGAGAGAATGATCCAAACCTGAATGTTATAGTGTAAATAGACTAACCTACATGAAATAAAGCTAGTTTGCTTATAAGGACTCATTTGCACCTAATTGTCATAAAGCATGTAAAAACTGCTTGCTTGCGTTAAAATAATGGATAAAATGCAGTTTAAATTTTCTTATTAGAGAATGATCCAAAGCGAATGTTATAGTGCAAGTAGACTTAACTTTGTGAAATAAGGCAATTTTGCCTATAAGGACTTATTTGCACCTAATTGTCGTTAAAGAATGTAAAAACTGCTTGTCTGCGTTAAAATAAGGGTTAATATATAGTTTGCATTTTCTTATGAGAGAATGATCCAAACCTAAATGTTAGAGTGTAAGTAGACTAACCTTCATGAAATAAATCAATTTTGCTTATAAGGACTCATTTGCACCTAACTGTCATTAAGCATGTAAAAACTGCTAGTATGCGTTAAAATAATGGTTAATATGCAGTTTGCATTTTCTTATGAGAGAATGATCTAAACCTGAATGTTATAGTGTAAGTAGACTAACCTTCATGAAATAAAGCAATTTTGCCTATAAGGACTCACTTGCACCTAATTGTCGTGAAGCATGTAAAAACTGCTAGTCTGCGTGAAAATGATAGTAAATATGCAGTTTGCATTTTCTTATAAGAGATTGATCCAAACCTGAATGTTATAGAGTAAATAGACTTACCTTCATGAAATAAAGCAATTTTGCCTATAAAGACTCATTTGCACCTTATTGTCGTAAAGCATGTAAAAACTGCTTGTCTGCGTTTAAATAATGGTTAATATGCAGTTTGCATTTTCTTATGAGAGAAAGATCAAAACTTGAATGTTATAGTGTAAATAGACTAACCTTCATGAAATAAAGCAATTTTGCCTATAAGGACTTATTTGCACCTAATTGTCATAAAGCATGTAAAAACTGCTAGTCTGCGTTAAAATGATAGTAAATGTGCAGTTTGCATTTTCTTATGAGAGAATGATCCAAACCTGAATGTTATAGTGTAAATAGACTTGCCTTTGTAAAATAAAGCAATTTTGCCTATAAGGACACATTTGCACCTAATTGTCATAAAGCATGTAAATACTGCTTGTCTGCGTTAAAATAATTGTTAATATGCAGTTTGCATTTTCTTATGAGAGAATGATCCAAACCTGAATGTTAAAGTGTAAATATACTTACCTTTATGAATTAAAGCAATTTTGCCTATAAGGACTCATTTGCACCTAATTGTCATAAAGCATGTAAAAACTGCTTGTATGCGTTAAAATAATGGTTAATATGCAGTTTGCATTTTCTTATGAGAGAATGATCCAAACCTGAAAGTTCTAGAGAAAATAGACTTACCTTTGTAAAATAAAGCAATTTTGCCTATAAGGTCTCATTTGCACCTAATTGTCGTGAAGCATGTAAAAACTGCTTGCTTGCGTTAAAATGATAGTAAATGTGCAGTTTGCATTTTCTTATGAGAGAATGATCTAAACCTGAATGTTATAATGTAAATAGACTTCACCTCATGAAATAAAGCAATTTTGCCTATAAGGACTCATTTGCACCTAGATGTCATAAAGCTTGTAAAAACTGCTTGTATGCGTTAAAATAATAGTTAGTATGCAGTTTGCATTTTCTTATGAGAGAATGATCCAAACCTGAATGTTATAGTTTAAGTAAACTTACCTTTGTAAAATAAAGCAATTTTGCCTATAGGGATTCATTTGCACCTAATTGTCGTAAAGCATGTAAAAACTGATTGTCTGCGTTAAAATAATGGTTAATAAGCAGTTTGCATTTTCTTATGAGAGAATGATCCAAACCTGAATGTTATAGTGTAAATAGACTTCACCTCATGAAATAAAGCAATTTTGCCTATAAGGACTCATTTGCACCTAATAGTCATAAAGCTTGTAAAAACTGCTTGCATGCGTTAAAATAATAGTTAATATGCAGTTTGCATTTTCTTATGAGAGAATGATCCATACCTGAATGTTATAGTTTAAGTAAACTTACCTTTGTAAAATAAAGCAATTTTGCCTATAGGGACTCATTTGCACCTAACTGTCGTAAAGCATGTAAAAACTGATTGTCTGCGTTAAAATAATGGTTAATATGCAGTTTGCATTTTCTTATGAGAGAATGATCCAAACCTGAATGTTATAGTGTAAATAGACTTATCTTTGTAAAATAAAGCAATTTTGCCTAAAAGGACTCATTTGCACGCAATTGTCGTGAAGCATGTAAAAACTGCTTGTCTGCGTTAAAATAATGGTTAATATGCAGTTTGCATTTTTTTATGAGAGAATGATCCAAACCTGAATGTGATAGTGTAAGTAAACTTACCTTTGTAAAATAAAGCAATTTTGCCTATAAGGACTCATTTGCACCTAATTGTCGTAAAGCATGTAAAAACTGCTTGTCTGCGTTAAAATAATGGTTAATATGCAGTTTGCATTTTCTTATGAGAGAATGATCCAAACCTGAATGTTATAGTGTAAATAGACTTACCCTCATGAAATAAAGCAATTTTGCCTATAAGAACTCATTTGCACCTAATTGTCATAAAGCATGTAAAAACTGCTGGTATGCGTTAAAATAATAGTTAATATGCAGTTTTCATTTTCTTATGAGAGAATGATCCAAACCTGAATGTGATAACGTAAGTAAACTTACCTTTGTAAAATAAAGCAATTTTGCCTATAAGGACTCATTTGCACCTAATTGTCGTAAAGCATGTAAAAACTGCTTGTCTGCGTTAAAATAATGGTTAATATGCAGTTTGCATTTTCTTATGAGAGAATGATCCAAACCTGAATGTTATAGTGTAAATAGAACTACCTTTGTAAAATAAAGCAATTTTGCCTATAAGGACTCATTTGCCCGAAATTGTCATAAAGCATGTAAAAACTGCTAGTCTGCGTTAAAATGATAGTAAATATGCAGTATGCATTTTCTAATGGGAGAATGATCCAAACCTGAATGTTATAGTGTAAGTAGACTAACCTTTGTGAAATAAAGCAATTTTGCCTATAAGGACTCATTTGCACCTAATTCTCATAAAGCATGTAAATACTACTTGTCTGCGTGAAAATAATGGGAAATGATCAGTTTGCATTATCTTTTGAGAGAATGATCCAAACCTGAATGTTAAAGTGTAAATAGACTTACCTTCCTGAAATAAAGCAATTTTGCCTATAAGGACTAATTTGCACTTAATTGTCGTAAAGCATGTAAAAACTGCTTGTCTGCGTTAAAATGATAGTAAATGTGCAGTTTGCATTTTCTAATGATAGAATGATCCAAACCTGAATGTTCAGTGTAAATTCAGGTTTGGATCATTCTCTCATAAGAAAATGCAAACTGCATATTAACCATTATTTAAACGCAGACAAGCAGTTTTTACATGCTTTACGACAATTAGGTGCAAATGAGTCTTTATAGGCAAAATTGCTTTATTTTATGAGGGTTAGTCTATTTACACTATAACATTCAGGTTTGGATCATTCTCTCATAAGAAAATGCAAACTGCATATTTACTATCATTTTCACGCAGACAAGCAGTTTTTACATGCTTCACGACAATTGCGTGCAAATGAGTCCTTATAGGCAAAATTGCTTTATTTTACAAAGGTAAGTCTATTTACACTATAACATTCAGGTTTGGATCATTCTCTCATAAGAAAATGCAAACTGCATATTAAACATTATTTTAACGCATACAAGCAGTTTTTACATGCTTTATGACAATTAGGGGCAAATGAGTCCTTATAGGCAAAATTGCTTTATTTTACAAAGGTAAGTTTACTTAAACTATAACATTCAGGTTTAGATCATTCTCTCATAAGAAAATGCAAACTGCATATTAACTATTATTTTAACGCATACAAGCAGTTTTTACAAGCTTTATGACAATTAGGTGCAAATGAGTCCTTTAGGCAAAATTGCTTTATTTCATGAGGGTAAGTGTATTTACACTATAACATTCAGGTTTGGATCATTCTCTCATAAGAAAATGCAAACTGCATATTTACTATCATTTTAACGCTTACAAGCAGTTTTTACATGCTTTATGACAATTAGGTGCAAATGAGTCTTTAAGGCAAAATTGCTTTATTTCATGAGGGTAAGTCTATTTACACTATAACATTCAGATTTAGATCATTCTCTCATAAGAAAATGCAAACTGCATATTAACCATTATTTTAACGCAGACAAGCAGTTTTTACATGTTTCACGACAATTGCGTGCAAATGAGTCCTTATAGGCAAAATTGCGTTATTTTACAAAGGTAAGTCTATTTTCACTATAACATTCAGGTTTGGATCATTCCCTCATAAGAAAATGCAAACTGCATATTAACCTATATTTTAACGCAGACAAGCAGTTTTTACATGCTTTACGACATTTAGGTGCAAATGAGTCTTTATAGGCAAAATTGCTTTATTTCATGAGGGTTAGTCTATTTACACTATAACATTAAGGTTTGGATCATTCTTTCATAAGAAAATGCAAACTGCATATTAACCATTATTTTAATGCAGACAGGCAGTTTTTACATGTTTCACGACAATTGCGTGCAAATGAGTCCTTATAGGCAAATATGCGTTATTTTACAAAGGTAAGTCTATTTTCACTATAACATTCAGGTTTGGATCATTTTCTCATAAGAAAATGCAAACTGCATATTAACCATTATTTTAACGCATACAAGCAGTTTTTACATCCTTTATGACAATTAGGGGCAAATGAAACATTATAGGCAAAATTGCTTTATTTCATTAAGGTAAGTCTATTTACACTATAACATTCAGGTTTGGATCATTCTCTCATAAGAAAATGCAAACTGCATATTTACTATCATTTTCACGCAGACAAGCAGTTTTCACATGTTTTACGACAATTAGGTGGAAATAAGTCCTTAAAGGCAAAATTGTTTTATTTCACAAAGGTAAGTCTATTTACACTATAACATTCAGGTTTGGACCATTCTCTCATAAGAAAATGCAAACTGCATATTTACTATCATTTTCACGCAGACAAGCAGTTTTCACATGTTTTACGACAATTAGGTGGAAATAAGTCCTTAAAGGCAAAATAACTTTGTTTCACAAAGTTAAGTCTACTTTCACTATAACATTCAGGTTTGGATCATTCTCACATAAGAAAATGCAAACTGCATATTAACCATTATTTTAACGCAGACAAGCAGTTTTTACATGCTTCACGACAATTGCGTGCAAATGAGTCTTTATAGGCAAAATTGCTTTATTTCATGAGGGTAAGTCTATTTACACTATAACATTCAGGTTTCGATTATTCTCTCATAAGAAAATGCAAACTGCATATTTACTATCATTTTAACGCATACAAGCAGTTTTTACATGCTTTATGACAATTAGGGGCAAATGAGTCTTTATAGGCAAAATTGCTTTATTTCATGAAGGTAAGTCTATTTACAATATAACATTCAGGTTAAGATCTTTCTCTCATAAGAAAATGCAAACTGCTTATTAACCATTATCGAAGACAAGCAGTTTTTACATGCTTTACGACAATTAGGTGCAAATGAGTCTTTATAGGCAAAATTGCTTTATTTCATGAAGGTAAGTCTATTTAATCTATAACATTCAGGTTTGGATCATTCTCTCATAAGAAAATGCAAACTGCATATTTACAATCATTTTCACGCAGACAAGCAGTTTTTACATGCTTCACGACAATTGCGTGCAAATGAGTCCTTATAAACAAAATTGCTTTATTTTACAAAGGTAAGTCTATTTTCACTATACATTCAGGTTTGGATCATTCTCTCATAAGAAAATGCAAACTGCATATTAACCATTATTTTAACGCATACAAGCAGTTTTTACATGCTTTATGACAATTAGGGGCAAATGAGTCCTTATAGGCAAAATTGCTTTATTTTATAAAGGTAAGTCTATTTACACTATAACATTTAGGTTTGGATCATTCTCTCATAAGAAAATGCAATCTGCATATTAACCATTATTTTAACGCTGAAAAGCAGTTTTTACATGCTTTACGACAATTAGGTGCAAATGAGTCCTTATAGGCAAAAGTGCTTTATTTCATGAGGGTAAGTCTATTTACACTATAACATTCAGGTTTGGATCATTCTCTCATAAGAAAATGCAAACTGCATATTAAACATTATTTTAACGCAGACAAGCAGTTTTCACATGTTTCACGACAATTGCGTGCAAATGAGTCCATATAGGCAAAATTGCGTTATTTTACAAAGGTAAGTCTATTTTCACTATACATTCAGGTTTGGATCATTCTCTCATAAGAAAATGCAAACTGCATATTAACCATTATTTTAACGCATACAAGCAGTTTTTACATGCTTTATGACAATTAGGGGCATATGAGACTTTATAGGCAAAATTGCTTTATTTCATTAAGGTAAGTCTATTTACACTATACATTCAGGTTTGGATCTTTCTCTCATAAGAAAATGCAAACTGCATATTAACCATTATTTAAACGCAGACAAGCAGTTTTTCCATGCTTTACGACAATTAGGTGCAAATGAGTCTTTATAGGCAAAATTGCTTTATTTCATGAAGGTAAGTCTATTTACACTATAACATTCAGGTTTGGATCATTCTCTCATAAGAAAATGCAAACTGCATATTAACCATTATTTAAACGCAGACAAGCAGTTTTTACATGCTTTACGACAATTAGGTGCAAATGAGTCTTTATAAGCAAAATTGCTTTATTTCATGAGGGTAAGTCTATTTACACTATAACATTCAGGTTTCGATTATTCTCTCATAAGAAAATGCAAACTGCATATTTACTATCATTTTAACGCATACAAGCAGTTTTTACATGCTTTATGACAATTAGGTGCAAATGAGTCTTTATAGGCAAAATTGCTTTATTTCATGAGGGTAAGTCTATTTACACTATAACATTCAGGTTTGGATTATTCTCTCATAAGAAAATGCAAACTGCATATTTACCATCATTTTAACGCATACAAGCAGTTTTTACATACTTTATGACAATTAGGTGCAAATGAGTCTTTATAGGCAAAATTGCTTTATTTCATGAGGGTAAGTCTATTTACACTATACCATTCAGGTTTGGATCATTCTCTCATAAGAAAATGCAAACTGCATATTAACCATTATTTCAACGCAGACAAGCAGTTTTTACATGCTTTACGACAATTAGGTGCAAATGAGTCCTTATAGGCATAATTGCTTTATTTTACTAAGGTAAGTTTATTTAAACTATAACATTCAGGTTTGGATCATTCTCTCATAGGAAAATGCAAACTGCATATTTACAATCATTTTCACACAGACAAGCAGTTTTTACATGTTTTACGACAATTAGGTGGAAATAAGTCCTTAAAGGCAAAATTGCTTTATTTCATGAGGGTAAGTCTATTTACACTATAACATTCAGGTTTGGATTATTCTCTCATAAGAAAATGCAAACTGCATATTTACCATCATTTTAACGCATACAAGCAGTTTTTACATGCTTTATGACAATTAGGTGCAAATGAGTCTTTATAGGCAAAATTGCTTTATTTCATGAGGGTAAGTCTATTTACACTATATCATTCAGGTTTGGATTATTCTCTCATAAGAAAATGCAAACTGCATATTAACCATTATTTAAACGCAGACAAGCAGTTTTTACATGCTTTACGACAATTAGGTGCAAATGAGTCTTTATAGGCAAAATTGCTTTATTTTATGAGGGTTAGTCTATTTACACTATAACATTCAGGTTTGGATCATTCTCTCATAAGAAAATGCAAACTGCATATTTACTATCATTTTCACGCAGACAAGCAGTTTTTACATGCTTCACGACAATTGCGTGCAAATGAGTCCTTATAGGCAAAATTGCTTTATTTTACAAAGGTAAGTCTATTTACACTATACCATTCAGGTTTGGATCATTCTCTCATAAGAAAATGCAAACTGCATATTAAACATTATTTTAACGCATACAAGCAGTTTTTACATGCTTTATGACAATTAGGGGCAAATGAGTCCTTATAGGCAAAATTGCTTTATTTTACAAAGGTAAGTTTACTTAAACTATAACATTCAGGTTTAGATCATTCTCTCATAAGAAAATGCAAACTGCATATTAACTATTATTTTAACGCATACAAGCAGTTTTTACAAGCTTTATGACAATTAGGTGCAAATGAGTCCTTTAGGCAAAATTGCTTTATTTCATGAGGGTAAGTGTATTTACACTATAACATTCAGGTTTGGATCATTCTCTCATAAGAAAATGCAAACTGCATATTTACTATCATTTTAACGCTTACAAGCAGTTTTTACATGCTTTATGACAATTAGGTGCAAATGAGTCTTTAAGGCAAAATTGCTTTATTTCATGAGGGTAAGTCTATTTACACTATAACATTCAGATTTAGATCATTCTCTCATAAGAAAATGCAAACTGCATATTAACCATTATTTTAACGCAGACAAGCAGTTTTTACATGTTTCACGACAATTGCGTGCAAATAAGTCCTTATAGGAAAAATTGCGTTATTTTACAAAGGTAAGTCTATTTTCACTATAACATTCAGGTTTGGATCATTCCCTCATAAGAAAATGCAAACTGCATATTAACCTATATTTTAACGCATAAAAGCAGTTTTTACATCCTTTATGACAATTAGGGGCAAATGAAACATTATAGGCAAAATTGCTTTATTTCATTAAGGTAAGTCTATTTACACTATAACATTCAGGTTTGGATCATTCTCTCATAAGAAAATGCAAACTGCATATTTACTATCATTTTCACGCAGACAAGCAGTTTTCACATGTTTTACGACAATTAGGTGGAAATAAGTCCTTAAAGGCAAAATTGTTTTATTTCACAAAGGTAAGTCTATTTACACTATAACATTCAGGTTTGGACCATTCTCTCATAAGAAAATGCAAACTGCATATTTACTATCATTTTCACGCAGACAAGCAGTTTTCACATGTTTTACGACAATTAGGTGGAAATAAGTCCTTAAAGGCAAAATTGTTTTGTTTCACAAAGTTAAGTCTACTTTCACTATAACATTCAGGTTTGGATCATTCTCTCATAAGAAAATGCAAACTGCATATTAACCATTATTTTAACGCAGACAAGCAGTTTTTACATGCTTCACGACAATTGCGTGCAAATGAGTCTTTATAGGCAAAATTGCTTTATTTCATGAGGGTAAGTCTATTTACACTATAACATTCAGGTTTCGATTATTCTCTCATAAGAAAATGCAAACTGCATATTTACTATCATTTTAACGCATACAAGCAGTTTTTACATGCTTTATGACAATTAGGGGCAAATGAGTCTTTATAGGCAAAATTGCTTTATTTCATGAAGTTAAGTCTATTTACAATATAACATTCAGGTTAAGATCTTTCTCTCATAAGAAAATGCAAACTGCATATTAACCATTATCGAAGACAAGCAGTTTTTACATGCTTTACGACAATTAGGTGCAAATGAGTCTTTATAGGCAAAATTGCTTTATTTCATGAAGGTAAGTCTATTTAATCTATAACATTCAGGCTTGGATCATTCTCTCATAAGAAAATGCAAACTGCATATTTACAATCATTTTCACGCAGACAAGCAGTTTTTACATGCTTCACGACAATTGCGTGCAAATGAGTCCTTATAAACAAAATTGCTTTATTTTACAAAGGTAAGTCTATTTTCACTATACATTCAGGTTTGGATCATTCTCTCATAACAAAAAGCAAACTGCATATTAACCATTATTTTAACGCATACAAGCAGTTTTTACATGCTTTATGACAATTAGGGGCAAATGAGTCCTTATAGGCAAAATTGCTTTATTTCATAAAGGTAAGTCTATTTACACTATAACATTTAGGTTTGGATCATTCTCTCATAAGAAAATGCAATCTGCATATTAACCATTATTTTAACGCTGAAAAGCAGTTTTTACATGCTTTACGACAATTAGGTGCAAATGAGTCCTTATAGGCAAAAGTGCTTTATTTCATGAGGGTAAGTCTATTTACACAATAACATTCAGGTTTGGATCATTCTCTCATAAGAAAATGCAAACTGCATATTAAACATTATTTTAACGCAGACAAGCAGTTTTCACAT
Organism: Xanthostigma xanthostigma; assembly: GCA_963575645.1. Classification (NCBI taxonomy): domain Eukaryota; kingdom Metazoa; phylum Arthropoda; class Insecta; order Raphidioptera; family Raphidiidae; genus Xanthostigma; species Xanthostigma xanthostigma. The sequence goes on along the minus strand of OY754473.1, from coordinate 19,589,683 downwards.
GTTTCACGACAATTGCGTGCAAATGAGTCCTTATAGGCAAAATTGCGTTATTTTACAAAGGTAAGTCTATTTTCACTATACATTCAGGTTTGGATCATTCTCTCATAAGAAAATGCAAACTGCATATTAACCATTATTTTAACGCATACAAGCAGTTTTTACATGCTTTATGACAATTAGGGGCATATGAGTCTTTATAGGCAAAACTGCTTTATTTCATTAAGGTAAGTCTATTTACACTATACATTCAGGTTTGGATCTTTCTCTCATAAGAAAATGCAAACTGCATATTAACCATTATTTAAACGCAGACAAGCAGTTTTTCCATGCTTTACGACAATTAGGTGCAAATGAGTCTTTATAGGCAAAATTGCTTTATTTCATGAAGGTAAGTCTATTTACACAATAACATTCAGGTTTGGATCATTCTCTCATAAGAAAATGCAAACTGCATATTAACCATTATTTAAACGCAGACAAGCAGTTTTTACATGCTTTACGACAATTAGGTGCAAATGAGTCTTTATAAGCAAAATTGCTTTATTTCATGAGGGTAAGTCTATTTACACTATAACATTCAGGTTTCGATTATTCTCTCATAAGAAAATGCAAACTGCATATTTACTATCATTTTAACGCATACAAGCAGTTTTTACATGCTTTATGACAATTAGGTGCAAATGAGTCTTTATAGGCAAAATTGCTTTATTTCATGAGGGTAAGTCTATTTACACTATAACATTCAGGTTTGGATTATTCTCTCATAAGAAAATGCAAACTGCATATTTACTATCATTTTAACGCATACAAGCAGTTTTTTCATACTTTATGACAATTAGGTGCAAATGAGTCTTTATAGGCAAAATTGCTTTATTTCATGAGGGTAAGTCTATTTACACTATACATTCAGGTTTGGATCTTTCTCTCATAAGAAAATGCAAACTGCATATTAACCATTATTTAAACGCAGACAAGCAGTTTTTCCATGCTTTACGACAATTAGGTGCAAATGAGTCTTTATAGGCAAAATTGCTTTATTTCATGAAGGTAAGTCTATTTACACAATAACATTCAGGTTTGGATCATTCTCTCATAAGAAAATGCAAACTGCATATTAACCATTATTTAAACGCAGACAAGCAGTTTTTACATGCTTCACGACAATTAGGTGCAAATGAGTCTTTATAAGCAAAATTGCTTTATTTCATGAGGGTAAGTCTATTTACACTATATCATTCAGGTTTGGATTATTCTCTCATAAGAAAATGCAAACTGCATATTTACTATCATTTTAACGCATACAAGCAGTTTTTACATACTTTATGACAATTAGGTGCAAATGAGTCTTTATAGGCAAAATTGCTTTATTTCATGAGGGTAAGTCTATTTACACTATACCATTCAGGTTTGGATCATTCTCTCATAAGAAAATGCAAACTGCATATTAACCATTATTTTAACGCAGACAAGCAGTTTTTACATGCTTTATGACAATTAAGGGCAAATGAGTCCTTATAGGCAAAATTGCTTTATTTCATTAAGGTAAGTCTATTTACACTATTACATTCAGGTTTGGATCATTCTCTCATAAGAAAATGCAAACTGCATATTAACCATTATTTTAACGCATACAAGCACTTTTTACATGCTTTATGACAATTAGGGGCATATGAGTCTTTATAGGCAAAATTGCTTTATTTCATTAAGGTAAGTCTATTTACACTATACATTCAGGTTTGGATCTTTCTCTCATAAGAAAATGCAAACTGCATATTAACCATTATTTAAACGCAGACAAGCAGTTTTTCCATGCTTTACGACAATTAGGTGCAAATGAGTCTTTATAGGCAAAATTGCTTTATTTCATGAAGGTAAGTCTATTTACACAATAACATTCAGGTTTGGATCATTCTCTCATAAGAAAATGCAAACTGAATATTAACCATTATTTAAACGCAGACAAGCAGTTTTTACATGCTTTACGACAATTAGGTGCAAATGAGTCTTTATAAGCAAAATTGCTTTATTTCATGAGGGTAAGTCTATTTACACTATAACATTCAGGTTTCGATTATTTTCTCATAAGAAAATGCAAACTGCATATTTACTATCATTTTAACGCATACAAGCAGTTTTTACATGCTTTATGACAATTAGGTGCAAATGAGTCTTTATAGGCAAAATTGCTTTATTTCATGAGGGTAAGTCTATTTACACTATACCATTCAGGTTTGGATTATTCTCTCATAAGAAAATGCAAACTGCATATTTACTATCATTTTAACGCATACAAGCAGTTTTTTCATACTTTATGACAATTAGGTGCAAATGAGTCTTTATAGGCAAAATTGCTTTATTTCATGAGGGTAAGTCTATTTACACTATACCATTCAGGTTTGGATCATTCTCTCATAAGAAAATGCAAACTGCATATTAACCATTATTTCAACGCAGACAAGCAGTTTTTACATGCTTTACGACAATTAGGTGCAAATGAGTCCTTATAGGCATAATTGCTTTATTTTACTAAGGTAAGTTTATTTAAACTATAACATTCAGGTTTGGATCATTCTCTCATAGGAAAATGCAAACTGCATATTTACAATCATTTTCACACAGACAAGCAGTTTTTACATGTTTTACGACAATTAGGTGGAAATAAGTCCTTAAAGGCAAAATTGTTTTATTTCACAAAGGTAATTCTACTTTCACTATAACATTCAGGTTTGGATCATTCTCTCATAAGAAAATGCAAACTGCATAAATACCATTATTTTAACGCAGACAAGCAGTTTTTACATGCTTCACGACAATTGCGTGCAAATGAGTCCTTATAGGCAAAATTGCTTTATTTTACAAAGGTAAGTCTATTTACACTATAACATTCAGGTTTGGATCATTCTCTCATAAGAAAATGCAAACAGCATATTAACCATTATTTAAACGCAGACAAGCAGTTTTTACATGCTTAACGACAATTAGGTGCAAATGAGTCTTTATAAGCAAAATTGCTTTATTTCATGAGGGTAAGTCTATTTACACTATATCATTCAGGTTTGGATTATTCTCTCATAAGAAAATGCAAACTGCATATTTACTATCATTTTAACGCATACAAGCAGTTTTTACATACTTTATGACAATTAGGTGCAAATGAGTCTTTATAGGCAAAATTGCTTTATTTCATGAGGGTAAGTCTATTTACACTATACCATTCAGGTTTGGATCATTCTCTCATAAGAAAATGCAAACTGCATATTAACCATTATTTTAACGCAGACAAGCAGTTTTTACATGCTTTATGACAATTAAGGGCAAATGAGTCCTTATAGGCAAAATTGCTTTATTTCATTAAGGTAAGTCTATTTACACTATTACATTCAGGTTTGGATCATTCTCTCATAAGAAAATGCAAACTGCATATTTACTATCATTTTCATGCAGACAAGCAGTTTTCACATGTTTTACGACAATTAGGTGGAAATAAGTCCTTAAAGGCAAAATTGTTTTATTTCACAAAGGTAAGTCTACTTTCACTATAACATTCAGGTTTGGATCATTCTCTCATAAGAAAATGCAAACTGCATATTAACCATTATTTTAACGCAGACAAGCAGTTTTTACATGCTTCACGACAATTGCGTGCAAATGAGTCCTTATAGGCAAAATTGCTTTATTTTACAAAGGTAAGTCTATTTACACTATAACATTTAGGTTTGGATCATTCTCTCATAAGAAAATGCAAACTGCATATTAACCATTATTTAAACGCAGACAAGCAGTTTTTACATGCTTTACGACAATAAGGTGCAAATGAGTCTTTATAGGCAAAATTGCTTTATTTTATGAGGGTAAGTCTATTTACACTATAACATTCAGGTTTGGATCATTCTCTCATAAGAAAATGCAAACTGCATATTAACCATAATTTTAACGCATACAAGCAGTTTTTACATGCTTTATGACAATTAGGGGCAAATGAGTCCTTATAGGCAAAACTGCTTTATTTTACAAAGGTAAGTTTACTTAAACTATAACATTCAGGTTTAGATCATTCTCTCATAAGAAAATGCAAACTGCATATTAACTATTATTTTAACGCATACAAGCAGTTTTTACAAGCTTTATGACAATTAGGTGCAAATGAGTCCTTATAGGCAAAATTGCTTTATTTCATGAGGGTAAGTGTATTTACACTATACCATTCAGGTTTGGATCATTCTCTCATAAGAAAATGCAAACTGCATATTTATTATCATTTTAACGCTTACAAGCTGATTTTACATGCTTTATGACAATTAGGTGCAAATGAGTCTTTATAGGCAAAATTGCTTTATTTCATGAGGGTAAGTCTATTTACACTATAACATTCAGGTTTGGATCATTCTCTCATAAGAAAATGCAAACTGCATATTAACCATTATTTTAACGCAGACAAGCAGTTTTTACATGTTTCACAACAATTGCGTGCAAATGAGTCCTTATAGGCAAAATTGCGTTATTTTACAAAGGTAAGTCTATTTTCACTATAACATTCAGGTTTGGATCATTCTCTCATAAGAAAATGCAAACTGCATATTAACCATTATTTTAACGCATACAAGCAGTTTTTACATGCTTTACGACAATTAGGTGCAAATGAGTCTTTATAGGCAAAATTGCTTTATTTCATGAAGGTAAGTCTATTTACACTATAACATTCAGGTTTGGATCTTTCTCTCATAAGAAAATGCAAACTGCATATTAACCATTATTTAAACGCAGACAAGCAGTTTTTACATGCTTTACGACAATTAGGTGCAAATGAGTCTTTATAGGCAAAATTGCTTTATTTCATGAAGGTAAGTCTATTTACACTATAACATTCAGGTTTGGATCATGCTCTCATAAGAAAATGCAAACTGCATATTTACTATCATTTTCACGCAGACAAGCAGTTTTCACATGCTTTACGACAATTGCGTGCAAATGAGTCCTTATAGGCAAAATTGCGTTATTTTACAAAGGTAAGTCTATTTTCACTATAACATTCAGGTTTGGATCATTCTCTCATAAGAAAATGCAAACTGCATATTAACCATTATTTTAACGCATACAAGCAGTTTTTACATGCTTTACGACAATTAGGTGCAAATGAGTCTTTATAGGCAAATTTCTTTATTTCATGGAGGTAAGTCTATTTACACTATAACATTCAGGTTTGGATCATTCTCTCATAAGAAAATGCAAACTGCATATTAACCATTATTTTAACAGATACAAGCAGTCTTTACATGCTTTATGACAATTAGGGGCAAATGAGTCTTTATAGGCAAAATTGCTTTATTTCATGAAGGTAAGTCTATTTACACTATAACATTCAGGTTTGGATCTTTCTCTTATAAGAAAATGCGAACTGCATATTAACCATTATTTAAACGCAGACAAGCAGTTTTTACATGCTTTACGACAATTAGGTGCAAATGAATCTTTATAGGCAAAATTGCTTTATTTCATGAAGGTAAGTCTATTTATTCTATAACATTCAGGTTTGGATCATTCTCTCATAAGAAAATGCAAACTGCATATTTACTATCATTTTCACGCAGACAAGCAGTTTTTACATGCTTCACGACAATTGCGTGCAAATGAGTCCTTATAAACAAAATTGCTTTATTTTACAAAGGTAAGTCTATTTTCACTATACATTAAGGTTTGGATCATTCTCTCATAAGAAAATGCAAACTGCATATTAACCATTATTTTAACGCATACAAGCAGTTTTTACATGCTTTATGACAATTAGGGGCAAATGAGTCCTTATATGCAAAATTGCTTTATTTCATAAAGGTAAGTCTATTTACACTATAACATTTAGGTTTGGATCATTCTCTCATAAGAAAATGCAATCTGCATATTAACCATTATTTTAACGTTGACAAGCAGTTTTTACATGCTTTACGAGAATTAGGTGCAAATGAGTCCTTATAGGCAAAATTGCTTTATTTCATGAGGGTAAGTCTATTTACACTATAACATTCAGGTTTGGATCATTCTCTTAAAAGAAAATGCAAACTGCATATTAACCATTATTTTAACGCAGACAAGCAGTTTTCACATGTTTTACGACAATTAGGTGGAAATAAGTCCTTATTGGCAAAATTGTTTTGTTTCACAAAGTTAAGTCTACTTTCACTATAACATTCAGGTTTGGATCATTCTCTCATAAGAAAATGCAAACTGCATATTAACCATTATTTTAACGCAGACAAGCAGTTTTTACATGCTTCACGACAATTGCGTGCAAATGAGTCTTTATAGGCAAAATTGCTTTATTTCATGAGGGTAAGTCTATTTACACTATAACATTCAGGTTTCGATTATTCTCTCATAAGAAAATGCAAACTGCATATTTACTATCATTTTAACGCATACAAGCAGTTTTTACATGCTTTATGACAATTAGGGGCAAATGAGTCTTTATAGGCAAAATTGCTTTATTTCATGAAGGTAAGTCTATTTACAATATAACATTCAGGTTAAGATCTTTCTCTCATAAGAAAATGCAAACTGCATATTAACCATTATCGAAGACAAGCAGTTTTTACATGCTTTACGACAATTAGGTGCAAATGAGTCTTTATAGGCAAAATTGCTTTATTTCATGAAGGTAAGTCTATTTAATCTATAACATTCAGGTTTGGATCATTCTCTCATAAGAAAATGCAAACTGCATATTTACAATCATTTTCACGCAGACAAGCAGTTTTTACATGCTTCACGACAATTGCGTGCAAATGAGTCCTTATAAACAAAATTGCTTTATTTTACAAAGGTAAGTCTATTTTCACTATACATTCAGGTTTGGATCATTCTCTCATAAGAAAATGCAAACTGCATATTAGCCATTATTTTAACGCATACAAGCAGTTTTTACATGCTTTATGACAATTAGGGGCAAATGAGTCCTTATAGGCAAAATTGCTTTATTTCATAAAGGTAAGTCTATTTACACTATAACATTTAGGTTTGGATCATTCTCTCATAAGAAAATGCAATCTGCATATTAACCATTATTTTAACGCTGAAAAGCAGTTTTTACATGCTTTACGACAATTAGGTGCAAATGAGTCCTTATAGGCAAAAGTGCTTTATTTCATGAGGGTAAGTCTATTTACACTATAACATTCAGGTTTGGATCATTCTCTCATAAGAAAATGCAAACTGCATATTAAACATTATTTTAACGCAGACAAGCAGTTTTCACATGTTTCACGACAATTGCGTGCAAATGAGTCCTTATAGGCAAAATTGCGTTATTTTACAAAGGTAAGTCTATTTTCACTATACATTCAGGTTTGGATCATTCTCTCATAAGAAAATGCAAACTGCATATTAACCATTATTTTAACGCATACAAGCAGTTTTTACATGCTTTATGACAATTAGGGGCATATGAGTCTTTATAGGCAAAATTGCTTTATTTCATTAAGGTAAGTCTATTTACACTATACATTCAGGTTTGGATCTTTCTCTCATAAGAAAATGCAAACTGCATATTAACCATTATTTAAACGCAGACAAGCAGTTTTTCCATGCTTTACGACAATTAGGTGCAAATGAGTCTTTATAGGCAAAATTGCTTTATTTCATGAAGGTAAGTCTATTTACACTATAACATTCAGGTTTGGATCATTCTCTCATAAGAAAATGCAAACTGCATATTAACCATTATTTAAACGCAGACAAGCAGTTTTTACATGCTTTACGACAATTAGGTGCAAATGAGTCTTTATAAGCAAAATTGCTTTATTTCATGAGGGTAAGTCTATTTACACTATAACATTCAGGTTTCGATTATTCTCTCATAAGAAAATGCAAACTGCATATTTACTATCATTTTAACGCATACAAGCAGTTTTTACATGCTTTATGACAATTAGGTGCAAATGAGTCTTTATAAGCAAAATTGCTTTATTTCATGAGGGTAAGTCTATTTACACTATAACATTCAGGTTTGGATTATTCTCTCATAAGAAAATGCAAACTGCATATTTACTATCATTTTAACGCATACAAGCAGTTTTTACATACTTTATGACAATTAGGTGCAAATGAGTCTTTATAGGCAAAATTGCTTTATTTCATGAGGGTAAGTCTATTTACACTATACCATTCAGGTTTGGATCATTCTCTCATAAGAAAATGCAAACTGCATATTAACCATTATTTCAACGCAGACAAGCAGTTTTTACATGCTTTACGACAATTAGGTGCAAATGAGTCCTTATAGGCATAATTGCTTTATTTTACTAAGGTAAGTTTATTTAAACTATAACATTCAGGTTTGGATCATTCTCTCATAGGAAAATGCAAACTGCATATTTACAATCATTTTCACACAGACAAGCAGTTTTTACATGTTTTACGACAATTAGGTGGAAATAAGTCCTTAAAGGCAAAATTGTTTTATTTCACAAAGGTAATTCTACTTTCACTATAACATTCAGGTTTGGATCATTCTCTCATAAGAAAATGCAAACTGCATAAATACCATTATTTTAACGCAGACAAGCAGTTTTTACATGCTTCACGACAATTGCGTGCAAATGAGTCCTTATAGGCAAAATTGCTTTATTTTACAAAGGTTAGTCTATTTACACTATAACATTCAGGTTTGGATCATTCTCTCATAAGAAAATGCAAACTGCATATTAACCATTATTTAAACGCAGACAAGCAGTTTTTACATGCTTAACGACAATTAGGTGCAAATGAGTCTTTATAAGCAAAATTGCTTTATTTCATGAGGGTAAGTCTAATTACACTATATCATTCAGGTTTGGATTATTCTCTCATAAGAAAATGCAAACTGCATATTTACTATCATTTTAACGCATACAAGCAGTTTTTACATACTTTATGACAATTAGGTGCAAATGAGTCATTATAGGCAAAATTGCTTTATTTCATGAGGGGAAGTCTATTTACACTATACCATTCAGGTGTGGATCATTCTCTCATAAGAAAATGCAAACTGCATATTAACCATTATTTTAACGCATACAAGCAGTTTTTACATGCTTTATGACAATTAGGGGCAAATGAGTCCTTATATGCAAAATTGCTTTATTTCATAAAGGTAAGTCTATTTACACTATAACATTTAGGTTTGGATCATTCTCTCATAAGAAAATGCAATCTGCATATTAACCATTATTTTAACGTTGACAAGCAGTTTTTACATGCTTTACGAGAATTAGGTGCAAATGAGTCCTTATAGGCAAAAGTGCTTTATTTCATGAGGGTAAGTCTATTTACACTATAACATTCAGGTTTGGATCATTCTCTTAAAAGAAAATGCAAACTGCATATTAACCATTATTTTAACGCAGACAAGCAGTTTTCACATGTTTTACGACAATTAGGTGGAAATAAGTCCTTATTGGCAAAATTGTTTTGTTTCACAAAGTTAAGTCTACTTTCACTATAACATTCAGGTTTGGATCATTCTCTCATAAGAAAATGCAAACTGCATATTAACCATTATTTTAACGCAGACAAGCAGTTTTTACATGCTTCACGACAATTGCGTGCAAATGAGTCTTTATAGGCAAAATTGCTTTATTTCATGAGGGTAAGTCTATTTACACTATAACATTCAGGTTTCGATTATTCTCTCATAAGAAAATGCAAACTGCATATTTACTATCATTTTAACGCATACAAGCAGTTTTTACATGCTTTATGACAATTAGGGGCAAATGAGTCTTTATAGGCAAAATTGCTTTATTTCATGAAGGTAAGTCTATTTACAATATAACATTCAGGTTAAGATCTTTCTCTCATAAGAAAATGCAAACTGCATATTAACCATTATCGAAGACAAGCAGTTTTTACATGCTTTACGACAATTAGGTGCAAATGAGTCTTTATAGGCAAAATTGCTTTATTTCATGAAGGTAAGTCTATTTAATCTATAACATTCAGGTTTGGATCATTCTCTCATAAGAAAATGCAAACTGCATATTTACAATCATTTTCACGCAGACAAGCAGTTTTTACATGCTTCACGACAATTGCGTGCAAATGAGTCCTTATAAACAAAATTGCTTTATTTTACAAAGGTAAGTCTATTTTCACTATACATTCAGGTTTGGATCATTCTCTCATAAGAAAATGCAAACTGCATATTAACCATTATTTTAACGCATACAAGCAGTTTTTACATGCTTTATGACAATTAGGGGCATATGAGTCTTTATAGGCAAAATTGCTTTATTTCATTAAGGTAAGTCTATTTACACTATACATTCAGGTTTGGATCTTTCTCTCATAAGAAAATGCAAACTGCATATTAACCATTATTTAAACGCAGACAAGCAGTTTTTCCATGCTTTACGACAATTAGGTGCAAATGAGTCTTTATAGGCAAAATTGCTTTATTTCATGAAGGTAAGTCTATTTACACTATAACATTCAGGTTTGGATCATTCTCTCATAAGAAAATGCAAACTGCATATTAACCATTATTTAAACGCAGACAAGCAGTTTTTACATGCTTTACGACAATTAGGTGCAAATGAGTCTTTATAAGCAAAATTGCTTTATTTCATGAGGGTAAGTCTATTTACACTATAACATTCAGGTTTCGATTATTCTCTCATAAGAAAATGCAAACTGCATATTTACTATCATTTTAACGCATACAAGCAGTTTTTACATGCTTTATGACAATTAGGTGCAAATGAGTCTTTATAAGCAAAATTGCTTTATTTCATGAGGGTAAGTCTATTTACACTATAACATTCAGGTTTGGATTATTCTCTCATAAGAAAATGCAAACTGCATATTTACTATCATTTTAACGCATACAAGCAGTTTTTACATACTTTATGACAATTAGGTGCAAATGAGTCGTTATAGGCAAAATTGCTTTATTTCATGAGGGTAAGTCTATTTACACTATACCAATCAGGTTTGGATCATTCTCTCATAAGAAAATGCAAACTGCATATTAACCATTATTTCAACGCAGACAAGCAGTTTTTACATGCTTTACGACAATTAGGTGCAAATGAGTCCTTATAGGCATAATTGCTTTATTTTACTAAGGTAAGTTTATTTAAACTATAACATTCAGGTTTGGATCATTCTCTCATAGGAAAATGCAAACTGCATATTTACAATCATTTTCACACAGACAAGCAGTTTTTACATGTTTTACGACAATTAGGTGGAAATAAGTCCTTAAAGGCAAAATTGTTTTATTTCACAAAGGTAATTCTACTTTCACTATAACATTCAGGTTTGGATCATTCTCTCATAAGAAAATGCAAACTGCATAAATACCATTATTTTAACGCAGACAAGCAGTTTTTACATGCTTCACGACAATTGCGTGCAAATGAGTCCTTATAGGCAAAATTGCTTTATTTTACAAAGGTTAGTCTATTTACACTATAACATTCAGGTTTGGATCATTCTCTCATAAGAAAATGCAAACTGCATATTAACCATTATTTAAACGCAGACAAGCAGTTTTTACATGCTTAACGACAATTAGGTGCAAATGAGTCTTTATAAGCAAAATTGCTTTATTTCATGAGGGTAAGTCTATTTACACTATATCATTCAGGTTTGGATTATTCTCTCATAAGAAAATGCAAACTGCATATTTACTATCATTTTAACGCATACAAGCAGTTTTTACATACTTTATGACAATTAGGTGCAAATGAGTCTTTATAGGCAAAATTGCTTTATTTCATGAGGGGAAGTCTATTTACACTATACCATTCAGGTTTGGATCATTCTCTCATAAGAAAATGCAAACTGCATATTAACCATTATTTTAACGCAGACAAGCAGTTTTTACATGCTTTATGACAATTAACGGCAAATGAGTCCTTATAGGCAAAATTGCTTTATTTCATTAAGGTAAGTCTATTTACACTATAACATTCAGGTTTGGATCATTCTCTCATAAGAAAATGCAAACTGCATATTTACTATCATTTTCATGCAGACAAGCAGTTTTCACATGTTTTACGACAATTAGGTGGAAATAAGTCCTTAAAGGCAAAATTGTTTTATTTCACAAAGGTAAGTCTACTTTCACTATAACATTCAGGTTTGGATCATTCTCTCATAAGAAAATGCAAACTGCATATTAACCATTATTTTAACGCAGACAAGCAGTTTTTACATGCTTCACGACAATTGCGTGCAAATGAGTCCTTATAGGCAAAATTGCTTTATTTTACAAAGGTAAGTCTATTTACACTATAACATTCAGGTTTGGATCATTCTCTCATAAGAAAATGCAAACTGCATATTAACCATTATTTAAACGCAGACAAGCAGTTTTTACATGCTTTACGACAATAAGGTGCAAATGAGTCTTTATAGGCAAAATTGCTTTATTTTATGAGGGTAAGTCTATTTACACTATAACATTCAGGTTTGGATCATTCTCTCATAAGAAAATGCAAACTGCATATTAACCATAATTTTAACGCATACAAGCAGTTTTTACATGCTTTATGACAATTAGGGGCAAATGAGTCCTTATAGGCAAAACTGCTTTATTTTACAAAGGTAAGTTTACTTAAACTATAACATTCAGGTTTAGATCATTCTCTCATAAGAAAATGCAAACTGCATATTAACTATTATTTTAACGCATACAAGCATTTTTTACAAGCTTTATGACAATTAGGTGCAAATGAGTCCTTATAGGCAAAATTGCTTTATTTCATGAGGGTAAGTGTATTTACACTATAACATTCAGGTTTGGATCATTCTCTCATAAGAAAATGCAAACTGCATATTTATTATCATTTTAACGCTTACAAGCAGATTTTACATGCTTTATGACAATTAGGTGCAAATGAGTCTTTATAGGCAAAATTGCTTTATTTCATGAGGGTAAGTCTATTTACACTATAACATTCAGGTTTGGATCATTCTCTCATAAGAAAATGCAAACTGCATATTAACCATTATTTTAACGCAGACAAGCAGTTTTTACATGTTTCACAACAATTGCGTGCAAATGAGTCCTTATAGGCAAAATTGCGTTATTTTACAAAGGTAAGTCTATTTTCACTATAACATTCAGGTTTGGATCATTCTCTCATAAGAAAATGCAAACTGCATATTAACCATTATTTTAACGCATACAAGCAGTTTTTACATGCTTTACGACAATTAGGTGCAAATGAGTCTTTATAGGCAAAATTGCTTTATTTCATGAAGGTAAGTCTATTTACACTATAACATTCAGGTTTGGATCATTCTCTCATAAGAAAATGCAAACTGCATATTTACTATCATTTTCACGCAGACAAGCAGTTTTCACATGTTTTACGACAATTAGGTGGAAATAAGTCCTTAAAGGCAAAATTGTTTTATTTCACAAAGGTAAGTCTACTTTCACTATAACATTCAGGTTTGGATCATTCTCTCATAAGAAAATGCAAACTGCATATTAACCATTATTTTAACGCAGACAAGCAGTTTTTACATGTTTCACGACAATTGCGTGCAAATGAGTCCTTATAGGCAAAATTGCTTTATTTCATGAAAGGTAAGTCTATTTACACTATAACATTCAGGTTTGGATCTTTATCTCTTAGGAAAATGCAAACTGCATATTAACCATTATTTAAACGCATACAAGCAGTTTTTACATGCTTTACGACAATTAGGTGCAAATGAGTCTTTATAGGCAAAATTGCTTTATTTCATGAGGGTAAGTCTATTTACACTATAACATTCAGGTTTGGATCATTCTCTCATAAGAAAATGCAAACTGCATATTAACCATTATTTTAACGCAGACAAGCAGTTTTTACATGCTTCACGACAATTGCGTACAAATGAGTCCTTATAGGCAAAATTGCTTTATTTTACAAAGGTAAGTCTATTTACACTATAACATTCAGGTTTGGATCATTCTCTCATAAGAAAATGCAAACTGCATATTAACCATTATTTTAACAGATACAAGCAGTTTTTACATGCTTTATGACAATTAGGGGCAAATGAGTCTTTATAGGCAAAATTGCTTTATTTCATGAAGGTAAGTCTATTTGCACTATAACATTCAGGTTTGGATCTTTCTCTCATAAGAAAATGCAAACTGCATATTAACCATTATTTAAACGCAGACAAGCAGTTTTTACATGCTTTACGACAATTAGGTGCAAATGAGTCTTTATAGGCAAAAGTGCTTTATTTCATGAGGGTAAGTCTATTTACACTATAACATTCAGGTTTGGATCTTTCTCTCATAAGAAAATGCAAACTGCATATTAACCATTATTTTAACGCATACAAGCAGTTTTTACATGCTTTATGACAATTAAGGGCAAATGAGTCCTTATATGCAAAATTGCTTTATTTCATAAAGGTAAGTCTATTTACACTATAACATTTAGGTTTGGATCATTCTCTCATAAGAAAATGCAAACTGCATATTAACCATTATTTTAACAGATACAACCAGTCTTTACATGCTTTATGACAATTAGGGGCAAATGAGTCTTTATAGGCAAAATTGCTTTATTTCATGAAGGTAAGTCTATTTACACTATAACATTCAGGTTTGGATCTTTCTCTTATAAGAAAATGCGAACTGCATATTAACCATTATTTAAACGCAGACAAGCAGTTTTTACATGCTTTACGACAATTAGGTGCAAATGAGTCCTTATAGGCAAAAGTGCTTTATTTCATGAGGGTAAGTCTATTTACACTATAACATTCAGGTTTGGATCATTCTCTCAAAAGAAAATGCAAACTGCATATTAACCATTATTTTAACGCAGACAAGCAGTTTTCACATGTTTCACGACAATTGCGTGCAAATGAGTCCTTATAGGCAAAATTGCGTTATTTTACAAAGGTAAGTCTATTTTCACTATAACATTCAGGTTTGGATCATTCTCTCATAAGAAAATGCAAACTGCATATTTACTATCATTTTAACGAATACAAGCAGTTTTTACATGCTTTATGACAATTAGGGGCAAATGAGTCTTTATAGGCAAAATTGCTTTATTTCATTAAGGTAAGTCTATTTACACTATGACATTCAGGTTTGGATCTTTCTCTCATAAGAAAATGCAAACTGCATATTAACCATTATTTAAACGCAGACAAGCAGTTTTTACATGCTTTACGACAATTAGGTGCAAATGAGTCTTTATAAGCAAAATTGCTTTATTTCATGAGGGTAAGTCTATTTACACTATAACATTCAGGTTTGGATTATTCTCTCATAAGAAAATGCAAACTGCATATTTACTATCATTTTAACGCATACAAGCAGTTTTTACATGCTTTATGACAATTAGGAGCAAATGAGTCTTTTTAGGCAAAATTGCTTTATTTCATGAGAGTAAGTCTATTTACACTATAACATTCAGGTTTGGATCATTCTCTCATAAGAAAATGCAAACTGCATATTAATCATTATTTTAACGCAGACAAGCAGTTTTTACATGCTTCACGACAATTGCGTGCAAATGAGTCCTTATAGGCAAAATTGCGTTATTTTACAAAGGTAAGTCTATTTTCACTATAACATTCAGGTTTGGATCATTCTCTCATAAGAAAGTGCAAACTGCATATTAACCATTATTTTAACGCATACAAGCAGTTTTTACATGCTTTATGACAATTAAGGGCAAATGAGTCCTTATAGGCAAAATTGCTTTATTTCATTAAGGTAAGTCTATTTACACTATAACATTCAAGTTTGGATCATTCTCCCATAAGAAAATGCAAACTGCACATTAACCATTATTTTAACGCTGACAAGCAGTTTTTACATGCTTTACGACAATTAGGTGCAAATGAGTCCTTATAGGCAAAAGTGCTATATTTCATGAGGGTAAGTCTATTTACACTATAACATTCAGGTTTGGATCATTCTCTCATAAGAAAATGCAAACTGCATATTTACTATCATTTTCACGCAGACAAGCAGTTTTCACATGTTTTACGACAATTAGGTGGAAAAAGGTCCTTAAAGGCAAAATTGCTTTATTTCACAAAGGTAAGTCTACTTTCACTATAACATTCAGGTTTGGATCATTCTCTCATAAGAAAATTCAAACTGCATATTAACCATTATTTTAACGCAGACAAGCAGTTTTTACATGCTTTACGACAATTGCGTGCAAATGAGTCCTTATAGGCAAAATTGCTTTATTTTACAAAGATAAGTCTATTTACACTATACCATTCAGGTTTGGATCATTCTCTCATAATAAAATGCAAACTGCATATTAACCATTATTTAAACGCAGACAAGCAGTTTTTACATGCTTTACGACAATTGCGTGCAAATGAGTCTTTATAGGCAAAATTGCTTTATTTTATGAGGGTAAGTCTATTTACACTATAACATTCAGGTTTGGATCATTCTCTCATAAGAAAATGCAAACTGCATATTTACTATCATTTTCACGCAGACAAGCAGTTTTTACAAGCTTTATGACAATTAGGTGCAAATCAGTCCTTATAGGCAAAATTGCTTTATTTCATGAGGGTAAGTGTATTTACACTATAACATTCAGGTTTGGATCATTCTCTCATAAGAAAATGCAAACTGCATATTTACTATCATTTAAACGCTTACAAGCAGTTTTTACATGCTTTATGACAATTAGGTGCAAATGAGTCTTTATAGGCAAAATTGCTTTATTTCATAAGGGTAAGTCTATTTACACTATAACATTCAGGTTTGGATCATTCTCTCATAAGAAAATGCAAAGTGCATATTAACCATTATTTTAACGCAGACAAGCAGTTTTTACATGTTTCACGACAATTGCGTGCAAATGAGTCCTTATAGGCAAAATTGCTTTATTTTACAAAGGTAAGTCTATTTACACTATAACATTCAGGTTTGGATCATTCTCTCATAAGAAAATGCAAACTGCATATTAACCATTATTTTAACGCATACAAGCAGTTTTTACATGCTTTATGACAATTAGGGGCAAATGAGTCCTTATAGGCAAAATTGCTTTATTTTACAAAGGTAAGTTTACTTAAACTATAACATTCAGGTTTAGATCATTCTCACATAAGAAAATGCAAACTGCATATTAACCATTATTTTAACGCATACAAGCAGTTTTTACATGCTTTATGACAATTAGGGGCAAATGAGTCCTTATAGGCAAAATTGCTTTATTTTACAAATGTAAGTTTACTTAAACTATAACATTCAGGTTTAGATCATTCTCTCATAAGAAAATGCAAACTGCATATTAACCATTATTTTAACGCATACAAGCAGTTTTTACATGCTTTACGACAATTAGGTGCAAATGAGTCTTTATAGGCAAATTTCTTTATTTCATGGAGGTAAGTCTATTTACTCTATAACATTCAGGTTTGGAATGTTCTCTCATAAGAAAATGCAAACTTCATATTAACCATTATTTAAACGCAGACAAGCAGTTTATACATGCTTTACGACAATTAGGTGCAAATGAGTCTTTATAGGCAAAATTGCTTTATTTTATGAGGGTTAGTCTATTTACACTATAACATTCAGGTTTGGATCATTCTCTCATAAGAAAATGCAAACTGCATATTTACTATCATTTTCACGCAGACAAGCAGTTTTTACATGCTTCACGACAATTGTGTGCAAATGAGTCCTTATAGGCAAAATTCATTATTTTACAAAGGTAAGTCTATTTACACTATAACATTCAGGTTTGGATCATTCTCTCATAAGAAAATGCATACTGCATATTAACTATTATTTTAACGCATACAAGCAGTTTTTACATGCTTAATGACAATTAGGTGCAAATGAGTCCTTATAGGCAAAATTGCTTTATTTCATGAGGATAAGTGTATTTACAATATAACATTCAGGTTTGGATCATTCTTTCATAAGAAAATGCAAACTGCATATTTACTATCATTTTCACGCAGACAAGCAGTTTTCACATGTTTTACGACAATTAGGTGGAAATAAGTCCTTAAAGGCAAAATTGTTTTATTTCACAAAGGTAAGTCTACTTTCACTATAACATTCAGGTTTGGATCATTCTCTAATAAGAAAATGCAAACTGCATATTTACTATCATTTTCACGCAGACAAGCATTTTTCACATGTTTTACGACAATTAAGTGGAAATAAGTCCTTAAAGGCAAAATTGTTTTATTTCACAAAGGTAAGTCTACTTTCACTATAACATTCAGGTTTGGATCATTCTCTCATAAGAAAATGCAAACTGCATATTAACCATTATTTTAACGCAGACAAGCAGTTTTTACATGCTTCACGACAATTGCGTGCAAATGAGTCCTTATAGGCAAAACTGCTTTATTTTACAAACGTAAGTCTATTTACACTATAACATTCAGTTTTGGATCATTCTCTCATAAGAAAATGCAAACTGCATATTAACCATTATTTTAACGCATACAAGCAGTTTTTACATGCTTTATGACAATTAGGGGCAAATGAGTCTTTATTGGCAAAATTGCTTTATTTCATGAAGGTAAGTCTATTTACACTATAACATTCAGGTTTGGATCTTTCTCTCATAAGAAAATGCAAACTGCATATTAACCATTATTTAAACGCAGACAAGCAGTTTTTACATGCTTTACGACAATTTGGTGCAAATGAGTCTTTATAGGCAAAATTGCTTTATTTCATGAAGGTAAGTCTATTTACTCTATAACATTCATGTTTGGATCAATCTCTTATAAGAAAATGCAAACTGCATATTTACTATCATTTTCACGCAGACAAGCAGTTTTTACATGCTTCACGACAATTGCGTGCAAATGAGTCCTTATAAACAAAATTGCTTTATTTTACAAAGGTAAGTCTATTTTTACTATACATTCAGGTTTGGATCATTCTCTCATAAGAAAATGCAAACTGCATATTAATCATTATTTTAACGCATGCAAGCAGTTTTTACATGCTTTATGACAATTAGGAGCAAATGAGTCCTTATAGGCAAAATGGCTTTATTTCATAAAGGTAAGTCTATTTACACTATACATTTAGGTTTGGATCATTCTCTTATAAGAAAATGCAATCTGCATATTAACCATTATTTTAACGCTGACAAGCAGTTTTTACATGCTTTACGACAATTAGGTGTAAATGAGTCCTTATAGGCAAAAGTGCTTTATTTCATGAGGGTTAGTCTATTTACACTATAACATTCAGGTTTGGATCATTCTCTCATAAGAAAATGCAAACTGCATATTAACCATTATTTTAACGCAGACAAGCAGTTTTTACATGCTTTACGACAATTAGGTGCAAATGAGTCCTTATAGGCATAATTGCTTTATTTTACAAAGGTAAGTTTACTTAAACTATAACATTCAGGTTTGGATCATTCTCTCATAAGAAAATGCAAACTGCATATTTACTATCATTTTCACGCAGACAAGCAGTTTTCACATGTTTTACGACAATTAGGTGGAAATAAGTCCTTAAAGGCAAAATTGTTTTATTTCACAAAGGTAAGTCTACTTTCACTATAACATTCAGGTTTGGATCATTCTCTCATAAGAAAATGCAAACTGCATATTAACCATTATTTTAACGCAGACAAGCAGTTTTTACATGCTTCACGACAATTGCGTGCAAATGAGTCCTTATAGGCAAAATTGCTTTATTTTACAAAGGTAAGTCTATTTACACTATAACATTCAGGTTTGGATCATTCTCTCATAAGAAAATGCAACATGCATATTAACCATTATTTTAACGCATACAAGCAGTTTTTACATGCTTTATCACAATTAGGGGCAAAAAAGTCCTTATTGACAAAATTGCTTTATTTCATGAAGGTAAGTCTATTTACACTATAACATTCAGGTTTGGATCTTTCTCTCATAAGAAAATGCAAACTGCATATTAACCATTATTTAAACGCAGACAAGCAGTTTTTACATGCTTTACGACAATTAGGTGCAAATGAGTCTTTATAGGCAAAATTGCTTTATTTCATGAAGGTAAGTCTATTTACTCTATAACATTCATGTTTGGATCAATCTCTTATAAGAAAATGCAAACTGCATATTTACTATCATTTTCACGCAGAAAAGCAGTTTTTACATGCTTCACGACAATTGCGTGCAAATGAGTCCTTATAAACAAAATTGCTTTATTTTACAAAGGTAAGTCTATTTTTACTATACATTCAGGTTTGGATCATTCTCTCATAAGAAAATGCAAACTGCATATTAACCATTATTTTAACGCATGCAAGCAGTTTTTACATGCTTTATGACAATTAGGGGCAAATGAGTCCTTATAAGCAAAATGGCTTTATTTCATAAAGGTAAGTCTATTTACACTATACATTTAGGTTTGGATCATTCTCTTATAAGAAAATCCAATCTGCATATTAACCATTATTTTAACGCTGACAAGCAGTTTTTACATGCTTTACGACAATTAGGTGCAAATGAGTCCTTATAGGCAAAAGTGCTTTATTTCATGAGGGTTAGTCTATTTACACTATAACATTCAGGTTTGGATCATTCTCTCATAAGAAAATGCAAACTGCATATTAACCATTATTTTAACGCAGACAAGCAGTTTTTACATGCTTTACGACAATTAGGTGCAAATGAGTCCTTATAGGTGCGACGGTCTCGCAACGGTCTTAACTGTCTTTTTGTGTCAGGCCGGATCTGCTCGCCGGAGCCAGAGTTCAAGAACACGACAGTTGTAAAATAAAAATAAAAGAAATAAAAGATTCTGGTGTATTTTCTTAAATAATGTTTTATTAACAAAAATAATTAATGTAGTTCGTTCATATACAAAAATAGTCAATCAATGTTCATATTATTACATAGAGTATGACAACCGGTTATACAGACATAAATCAATCAAAGTTCATGTTATTACATAAATCATTACAATTGGTTTTACAATCAGTTTTACAAAATTATTACACAGAAATTTTACAAAAAGTGCTCTCGCAATGCACTCCAAACTCGGTGTGCCACTATAGCAGAAACGGAATGGATTAACCGTTATCGTTTCCACGACAGCACACTTAACTCAGTGTGTAAACGGTAGATGGCGGGACGATCTAACCGCTATCGTTTCCACGATAACACACTTAACTCAGTATGCGAACGGTAGATGGCAGGACGGTCTGACCGTTATCGTTTCCACGATAACACACTTAACTCAGTATGCGAACGGTAGGTGGCAGGGCGGTCTGACCGTTATCGTTTCCACGATAACACACTTAACTCAGTATGCGAACGGTAGGTGGCGGGACGGTCTGACCGTTATCGTTTCCACGATAACACACTTAACTCAGTATGCGAACGGTAGGTGGCGGGACGGTCTGACCGTTATCGTTTCCACGATAACACACTTAACTCAGTATGCGAACGGTAGATGGCAGGACGGTAACAGCTATTTTCACAAATAATACTTCTACTCGAAGTACTAACTGTTATCGGCAGGAACGGTAATAGCTATGTTCACAAATAGTACGTCTACTCGAAGTACTAACGGTTATCGGCAGGAACGGTATCAGGTAACGGTATACTTATAGCCAGCAATGTAACTCCACTGCTTTCATAAGCTGGACCTTACTTCTTAACAAGCGAGAAGCGAAGTCACTGCAATCAGAGAGAACACGGCCTTATATACTGACCGCTGTTCCCCCACCAGAGCGAGAGTGCAGTGGTAATTAGTTCGGTCGCGTACGGTACACATTCGGAAAACCGAAACGATAATCATAGTTCGCAACACAAATGGCTCGTCTGTTTTAGTAAAACATATTATTTACCGCGGCGTTCACTGTTTTTATTAAAACTTAACATCACTCTGGTTTAGCGGCATTTTAAAAACAAAACAAAAACACTTTCTCTATGTTCAAATTATCAACATAAAATACACTTCTTTAATATTAATTATGATTAATCACAAAGCAAAAAAAATGAAACAAAAGTCTAATTATTATTAGTAGCGGCACTATTGTGTGCCGTTACATCACACCCCTCCTTCCGGTGCACGATGTAGGCGCGCCGTAAGACGCCCTGGCCGGTGAAACGTACCCGCCATACCTGCTGGTCAGAGGCGATGGCGCAGTAGCTGCGGGAACCGAAAATGGCCTGGTGTGGTACGGAGATTCGTACCCCCGGAGCCACGATGAAATCGCGGGGTCGCGACAAATGAGGGCCATAAATGGGCCCTATGGGGTCTGGTGATGACGGTTCTTGAATTGGTGGCGGTTGTTGAATTGGTGGTGGCCCTTGTAACGGTGCTGGCGCTTGTACTGGTGGCGGTACCGGTCGGGGTCCTTGTCGGCTGGTTGCCCCTTTTTTCGAGGAAACCACTGGTAGTGGTCTGGTTGGTTTCCTTTCGCCGCCCGGACCAATGAGGCGAGAGATGGAGGCGACAGTGCCGGAGGATGCAACACTCGGCTGGGTAGGTAGCTGTTGGGCTAACGGCACCGGACGCTTCCGAGCTAGTGCGTATTTTTCTCGCAGTAATTCCAGTTTCGGTCGTTTGCGGGCTGGTTGCGGTGACGGATCTATGAAAATGGCTCTGGGTGCCGGCTTCGGTGCTTGGATCGAAGCGATTGCTCGCGCTAGCTGCTCTTCATCCACGTCCATAGGTGTAGCCATCCTGGAAGTTAATGATTCAGAGAAAGGCTGACCTCTGCTTATATAGCAGTTCGCTGCGGGGTTATCAGGAATGGACGGGACGGGACTGGATTTTAAATCTTGTATATGCACGTGACGATACCATTTTCCTGTACTGTCTTTTAAATCGACAATAACAGGTGATACAACTTGTTTTACGATCATTGGGCCGTTATACTTCGGAGCAAGTTTTGCGTTGAACGCATCGGCTTTGCGAGAGAGGGGATATATTTTCTTCCATACCACGTCCCCCACTTTCGGTCTCCAGTCGCGTCTGCGCAGATTGTAATGCGTAGCCTGTCGTTGAAAAGCGCGTGCTAAGTTGATGCGGACTAATTCATAAGCTTCTGTTAACTGCCGGTGGCGTACGTTCGGTGGCACCACAGTCTGTGTGGATCTACGGTCATCTGGAAAAATACTTGCTAGTTCTCGTCCATAATTGAGATAGGCCGGTGTAAAACTGGTTGATTCATTCCATGCGGTATTGAAGGCAAATTGTAATTCGGGGATTCTGGAGTCCCAGTTACGGTGGTTTCGATTAACATATTGTGAAATCATTGTCTTCAGAGTTTTGTTCGCCCGTTCAACAGGATTACAATGCGGGGCCTGTACCGGAGATGTGCGATGTTTTATGCCAAAAGCAGCGAGCAATTGACCGAGTGCATGAGACTTGAATTGGGTTCCATTGTCCGAGATTATCTCATCTGGACAACCGTGTCGATATATAATTTGAGTTGCAATTGCATCAGTGATGCCGCCGGCGGTGGCGCGACGTAGGGGTCGCATCTCCACCCACTTGGTAAATCTGTCTTGCATGTTGAGAAGCCACGTATGCCCGTTGGTGGATCGCGGTAGCGGCCCGACGAGGTCGATAGTGACTTTCTTCCACGGGGCATCTACACACGTAGCATGCATACGGCCGGCGGGGCGTTGCTGTGCTGTTTTGTGTTGCAGGCAGCTTTTGCATTGACGGACATAATTGGCAGTATCTCTAAACATGCCTGGCCAATAGTAGAGTCGGGCCATCCTAGCGACCGTCTTCGCCACCCCAAGATGTCCAGCAGTTGGATCGTCATGGTTGCGTCGTAACATCTGCTCTCGCAGTTCCTTTGGAACACATCGTTTCCATTGATCTTCGGCAGGCGTCTCATTAAAGCTGAGATCGTGGAGTACGTGACGATAGAGGTGGCCTTCTCTGATGTCATAATCGGGGTATTTTGCGGGGTCCTCTTGGACTGCTCTGTGCAAACGGCGGTACCACTGGCAGGTCGGAGCGGTATTTATTTTACAGACGGCAGGTTCACGGGACAGAGCGTCCGCTACTTGGTTGAGAGACCCTCTGCGATATTGGACATTGTAGTCATACTGTTGTAGTTGTCGCTCTTCGTCGGGTGTCCGTTCGATAAAGCCTTCGGAAATTACGCATGTGATCGGAGGCGTGACTGGTGTCGATTCATTCAACGGAGGTGGCGGTGGTAGAATCAGGCCTAGCTTTGCCCATAGATCGACTCCAATAATTATGTCGCTATCCATAGTTGGTAGAATCATAAACTCGTGTTGATATACGGTTCCGCCTATCTGGATTGGTAGAGTTAACGTGCCGAGTGAGACGAGCGTTGTTCCGTCGGCTAGACATAGTGTACTGTCTTCGTTATGTGGTAAATATTGGCGATCACGGGCGAGAGTTGCAATGTTGTCTGTTATGATGGATATCTCAGAGCCGGAGTCTAGAAGAGCGTTAAATTTTTGATGCCACAGGAACACTTCTATATGCGGTCGTGGGTGATAGTCTATCTTTATTGTGCTGGATCGGGCCTGCGTGTTGTATTTCCCGACCCGCTGAGCGTTTCCCGATACTAGGTGGCATTCTCTAGTTAATATGTCGTCTTTCCCACATATGGAGCAAAATTTCTTCGGTGTCTGTCGGCAATTAAAACGTGTATGTCCCCTTTGTTTACAGCGCCAACAGCAGTTGTCTCGGTTATATACGACAGCTGTTACTTTGTGGGTTTCGGCTGGACTAATAACGGTACGACTGATTTTTTGTTGTTCTCTTTGTTCAAGACGCACTGTTTCGTATTCAGATGCTTGTGCGTAGAGATCTCCTATAGTATGAGTGTCCCGTCGACGTATATATAACTTATAATCGGGACTCATATTATCATATAATCGGTCAATCTGTTCTTCTGGTGACATGCCGCCGGCCCTGCGCATTAGTGTTTGCATAGTCGCGGCGTATTTGCTAAAGGATTCTTCGGTTTTCTGGTGGCGTTGTTGTATTTCACGTTCAAGTTGGTAACGGTGTCGATAAGGAAGGTAATGTTTCTTAAGCTCGCTGACGAAGTCTGCCCACGTACGCCACAAGTGATTGTTATTACGGTACCACAAGAGCGGGTCACCTCGAAGTAGCTCTGATATACTCGCAAATAATTGTTCGGTTCCATATCCATATGCACGCCGTAGTTCTTCTATTCTCTCTAGGAAGCCGAAAGTATCTTTACCATCAAAATAACATCCCCACTTACGAATTTGATTCATTGTCTTGGCGGTATCTGGTGAGGTTGTTAAATCGGAGGGCTGGTCTGGGAAGGTATTATTTGTTTGTGTTTCAGGTATGTCTAGGACGGGTCTATGTAGTCGTTTTGGTTTAGCGCCACCGCAAGCAGCTTCTGGTAGATGATCCAGGTTGTCATCACGGAAAAGCTCGGGGTGCTGGTCTACGAAGGCGCTTAGTCTCCGGCGGAGTTCATCGCTAGTGCCGGTCGAATCAATCTTGTTGTCAGACAGTATCTTTATCAGACTGTCTTTGTTGAGTTGGTAAATCCAGCTCTTTGTCATCTTGGTATCTAAGAGAAATTACACAGTAGGGAGAAAAGTCAAAATTATAATTAAGAAAATAAACCAGAAATAAAGTTAATTACGGAAACGGTCCCTGTTCGGGCGCCATGCGACGGTCTCGCAACTGTCTTAAGTGTCTTTTTGTGTCAGGCCGGATCTGCTCGCCGGAGCCAGAGTTCAAGAACACGACAGTAGTAAAATAAAAGAAAAGAAATAAAAGATTCTGGTGTATTTTCTTAAAGAATGTTTTATTAACAAAAATAATCAATGTAGTTCGTTCATATACAAAAATAATCAATCAATGTTCATATTATTACATAGATCATGACAACCGGTCATACAGACATAAATCAATCAAAGTTCATGTTATTACATAAATCATTACAATTGGTTTTACAAAATTATTACAAAGAAATTTACTAACACTAAACAAAAAGTGCTCTCGCAATGCACTCCAAACTCGGCGTGCCAACTATAGCAGAAACGGAATGGATTAACCGTTATCGTTTCCACGACAGCACACTTAACTCAGTGTGTAAACGGTGGATGGCGGGACGATCTAACCGCTATCGTTTCCACGATAACACACTTAACTCAGTATGCGAACGGTAGATGGCAGGACGGTCTGACCGTTATCGTTTCCACGATAACACACTTAACTCAGTATGCGAACGGTAGGTGGCGGGACGGTATAACCGCTATCGTTTCCACGATAACACACTTAACTCAGTATGCAAACGGTAGATGGCGGGACGGTATCAGGTAACGGTATACTTATAGCCAGCAATGTAACTCCACTGCTTTCATAAGCTGGACCTTACTTCTTAACAAGCGAGAAGCGAAGTCACTGCAATCAGAGAGAACACGGCCTTATATACTGACCGCTGTTCCCCCACCAGAGCGAGAGTGCAGTGGTAATTAGTTCGGTCGCGTACGGTACACATTCGGAAAACCGAAACGATAATCATAGTTCGCAACACAAATGGCTCGTCTGTTTTAGTAAAACATATTATTTACCGCGGCGTTCACTGTTTTTATTAAAACTTAACATCACTCTGGTTTAGCGGCATTTTAAAAACAAAACAAAAACACTTTCTCTATGTTCAAATTATCAACATAAAATACACTTCTTTAATATTAATTATGATTAATCACAAAGCAAAAAAAATGAAACAAAAGTCTAATTATTATTAGTAGCGGCACTATTGTGTGCCGTTACATAGGTAAAATTGCTTTATTTTACAAAGGTAAGTTTACTTAAACTATAACATTCAGGTTTGGATCATTCTCTCATAAGAAAATGCAAACTGCCTATTAACTATTATTTTAACGCATACAAGCAGTTTTTACAAGCTTTATGACAATTAGGTGCAAATGAGTCCTTATAGGCAAAATTTCTTTATTTCATGAGGGTTAGTCTATTTACACTATAACATTTAGGTTTGGATCATTCTCCCATAAGAAAATGCAAACTGCATATTTATTATCATTTTAACGTATACAAGCAGTTTTTACATGTTTTACGACAATTAGGTGGAAATAAGTCCTTTAAGGCTAAATTGTTTTATTTCACAAAGGTAAGTCTACTTTCACTATAACATTCAGGTTTGGATCATTCTCTCATAAGAAAATGCAAACTGCATATTAACCATTATTTTAACGCAGACAAGCAGTTTTTACATGCTTCACTACAATTGCGTGCAAATGAGTCCTTATAGGCAAAATTGCTTTATTTTATGAGGGTAAGTCTATTTACACTATAACATTCAGGTTTGGATCATTCTCTCATAAGAAAATGCAAACTGCATATTAACCATTATTTAAACGCAGACAAGCAGTTTTTACATGCTTTACGACAATTAGGTGCAAATGAGTCTTTATAGGCAAAATTGCTTTATTTTATGAGGTTAAGTCTATTTACACTATAACATTCAGGTTTGGATCATTCTCTCATAAGAAAATGCAAACTGCATATTTACTATCATTTTCACGCAGACAAGCAGTTTATACATGCTTCACGACTGTTGCGTGCAAATGAGTCCTTATAGGCAAAATTGCTTTATTTTACAAAGGTAAGTCTATTTACACTATAACATTCAGGTTTGGATCATTCTCTCATAAAAAAATGCAACCTGCATATTAACCATTATTTTAACGCATACAAGCAGTTTTTACATGCTTTATGACAATTAGGGGCAAATGAGTCTTTATAGGCAAAATTGCTTTATTTCATGAAGGTAAGTCTATTTACACTATAACATTCAGGTTTGGATCTTTCTCTCATAAGAAAATGCAAACTGCATATTAACCATTATTTAAACGCAGACAAGCAGTTTTTACATGCTTTACGACAATTAGGTGCAAATGAGTCTTTATAGGCAAAATTGCTTTATTTCATGAAGGTAAGTCTATTTACTCTATAACATTTATGTTTGGATCAATCTCTTATAAGAAAATGCAAACTGCATATTTACTATCATTTTCACGCAGACAAGCAGTTTTTACATGCTTCACGACAATTGCGTGCAAATGAGTCCTTATAAACAAAATTGCTTTATTTTACAAAGGTAAGTCTATTTTTACTATACATTCAGGTTTGGATCATTCTCTCATAAGAAAATGCAAACTGCATATTAACCATTATTTTAACGCATGCACGCAGTTTTTACATGCTTTATGACAATTAGGGGCAAATGAGTCCTTATAGGCAAAATGGCTTTATTTCATAAAGGTAAGTCTATTTACACTATAACATTCAGGTTTGGATCTTTCTCTCATAAGAAAATGCAAACTGCATATTAACCATTATTTAAACGCAGACAAGCAGTTTTTACATGCTTTACGACAATTAGGTGCAAATGAGTCTTTATAGGCAAAATTGCTTTATTTCATGAAGGTAAGTCTATTTACTCTATAACATTCATGTTTGGATCAATCTCTTATAAGAAAATGCAAACTGCATATTTACTATCATTTTCACGCAGACAAGCAGTTTTTACATGCTTCACGACAATTGCGTGCAAATGAGTCCTTATAAACAAAATTGCTTTATTTTACAAAGGTAAGTCTATTTTTATACGCTTTATATTAGTTTGGGTTGTAACTAAGTATGTATGTCCGTAACGGAATCTTTGAGCATAATTTTCACCAATTTCCCGAAGTCTGATTAATTTGAAACTTTGCATACGTATCAAGGACCGATGACAATGCAATAATTTGATAACAGTTTCCCATTATCCTTATTAGGACCCCCAGGATTAATAAATTCTTTTATAGATCCTCAAACTAAAAAGTGAAAAATAAAATATAGTTTAAAAAAAACTAAAAAACACGCTTTATATCGGACTAAAAAGTAAAAAATAATTGTTTTAAAATAAGCTTAAAAAGCGTGGGGCGCTTTGTTCCACATTTTCGTACATCGAGCGCCCAACGCTTTTTAAGCTTATTTTAAAACAATTATTTTTTACTTTTTAGTCCGATATAAAGCGTGTTTTTTAGTTTTTTTTAAACTATATTTTATTACTATACATTCAGGTTTGGATCATTCTCTCATAAGAAAATGCAAACTGCATATTAACCATTATTTTAACGCTGACAAGCAGTTTTTACATGCTTTACGACAATTAGGTGCAAATGAGTCCTTATAGGCAAAAGTGCTTTATTTCATGAGGGTTAGTCTATTTACACTATAACATTCAGGTTTGGATCATTCTCTCATAAGAAAATGCAAACTGCATATTAACCATTATTATAACGCAGACAAGCAGTTTTTACATGCTTTACGACAATTAGGTGCAAGTGAATCCTTATAGGCATAATTGCTTTATTTACAAAGGTAAGTTTACTTAAACTATAACATTCAGGTTTGGATCATTCTCTCATAAGAAAATGCAAACTGCATATTTACTATCATTTTCACGCAGACAAGCAGTTTTCACATGTTTTACGACAATTAGGTGGAAATAAGTCCTTAAAGGCAAAATTGTTTTATTTCACAAAGGTATGTCTACTTTCACTATAACATTCAGGTTTGGATCATTCTCTCATAAGAAAATGCAAACTGCATATAAACCATTATTTTAACGCAGACAAGCAGTTTTTACATGCTTCACGACAATTGCGTGCAAATGAGTCCTTATAGGCAAAATTGCTTTATTTTACAAAGGTAAGTCTATTTACACTATAACATTCAGGTTTGGATCATTCTCTCATAAGAAAATGAAACATGCATATTAACCATTATTTTAACGCATACAAGCAGTTTTTACATGCTTTATCACAATTAGGGGCAAAAAAGTCCTTATTGGCAAAATTGCTTTATTTCAAGAAGGTAAGTCTATTTACACTATAACATTCAGGTTTGGATCATTCTTTCATAAGAAAATGCAAACTGCATATTAACCATTATTTTAACGCAGACAAGCAGTTTTTACATGCTTTACGACAATTAGGTGCAAATGAGTCCTTATAGGTAAAATTGCTTTATTTTACAAAGGTAAGTTTACTTAAACTATAACATTCAGGTTTGGATCATTCTTTCATAAGAAAATGCAAACTGCCTATTAACTATTATTTTAACGCATACAAGCAGTTTTTACAAGCTTTATGACAATTAGGTGCAAATGAGTCCTTATAGGCAAAATTGCTTTATTTTACAAAGGTAAGTCTATTTACACTATAACATTCAGGTTTGGATCATTCTCTCATAAGAAAATGCAACATGCATATTAACCATTATTTTAACGCATACAAGCAGTTTTTACATGCTTTATGACAATTAGGTGCAAATGAGTCATTATAGGCAAAATTGCTTTATTTCATAAAGGTAAGTCTATTTACACTATAACATTCAGGTTTGGATCATTCTCTCATAAGAAAATGCAAACTGCATATTAACTATTATTTTAACGCATACAAGCAGTTTTTACATGCTTTATGACAATTAGGGGCAAATGAGTCCTTATAGGCAAAATTGCTTTATTTTACAAAGGTAAGTTTACTTAAACTATAACATTCAGGTTTAGATCATTCTCTCATAAGAAAATGCAAACTGCATATTAACTATTATTTTAACGCATACAAGCAGTTTTTACAAGCTTTATGACAATTAGGTGCAAATGAGTCCTTTAGGCAAAATTGCTTTATTTCATGAGGGTAAGTGTATTTACACTATACCATTCAGGTTTGGATCATTCTCTCATAAGAAAATGCAAACTGCATATTAACCATTATTTTAACGCAAACAAGCAGTTTTTACATGCTTTATGACAATTAGGGGCAAATGAGTCCTTATAGGCAAAATTGCTTTATTTCATGAAGGTAAGTCTATTTACACTATAACATTCAGGTTTGGATCTTTCTCTCATAAGAAAATGCAAACTGCATATTAACCATTATTTAAACGCAGACAAGCAGTTTTTACATGCTTTACGACAATTAGGTGCAAATGAGTCTTTATAGGCAAAATTGCTTTTTTTCATGAGGGTTAGTCTATTTACACTATAACAATCAGGTTTGGATCATTCTCTCATAAGAAAATGCAAACTGCATATTTACTATCATTTTCACGCAGACAAGCAGTTTTTACATGCTTCACGACAATTGCGTGCAAATGAGTCCTTATAAGCAAAATTGCTTTATTTTACAAAGGTAAGTCTATTTATACTATAACATTCAGGTTTGGATCATTCTCTCATAAGAAAATGCAAACTGCATATTAACCATTATTTTAACGCAGACAAGCAGTTTTTACATGCTTTACGACAATTACGTGCAAATGAGTCCTTATAGGCAAAATTGCTTTATTTTACAAGGGTAAGTCTATTTACACTATAACATTCAGGTTTGGATCATTCTCTCATAAGAAAATGCAACATGCATATTAACCATTATTTTAACGCAAACAAGCAGTTTTTACATGCTTTATGACAATTAGAAGCAAAAAAGTCCTTATAGGCAAAATTGCTTTATTTCATGAAGGTAAGTCTATTTACACTATAACATTCAGGTTTGGATCATTCTCTCATACGAAAATGCAAACTGCAATTTAACTATTATTTTAACGCATACAAGTAGTTTTTACAAGCTTTATGACAATTAGGTGCAAGTGAGTCCTTATAGGCAAAATTGCTTTATTTCATGAGGGTTAGTCTATTTACACTATAACATTTAGGTTTGGATCATTCTCTCATAAGAAAATGCAAACTGCATATTTACTATCATTTTAACGCAGACAAGCAGTTTTTACGTGCTTTACGACAATTAGGTGCAAATGAGTCCTTATAGGCAAAATTGCTTTATTTCACAAAGGTAAGTTTACTTACACTATAACATTCAGGTATAGATCATTCTCTCACAAGAAAATGCAAACTGCATATTAACTATTATTTTAACGCATACAAGCAGTTTTTACATGCTTTATGACAATTAGGTGCAAATGAGTCATTATAGGCAAAATTGCTTTATTTCATAAAGGTAAGTCTATTTACACTATAACATTCAGGTTTGGATCATTTTCTCATAAGAAAATGCAAACTGCATATTAACTATTATTTTACCGCTGACAACAGTTTTTACATGCTTTACGACAATTAGGTGCAAATGAGTCCTTATAGGCAAAATTGCTTTATTTTACAAAGGTAAGTTTACTTACACTATAACATTCAGGTTTGGATCTTTATCTCATAAGAAAATGCAAACTGCAATTTAACTATTATTTTAACGCATACAAGCAGTTTTTACAAGCTTTATGACAATTAGGTGCAAGTGAGTCCTTATAGGCAAAATTGCTTTATTTCATGAGGGTTAGTCTATTTACACTATAACATTCAGGTTTGGATCATTCTCTCATAAGAAAATGCAAACTGCATATTTACTATCGTTTTCACGCAGACAAGCAGTTTTTACATGCTTCACGACAATTGCGTGCAAATGAGTCCTTATAAACAAAATTGCTTTATTTTACAAAGGTAAGTCTATTTTCACTATAACATTCAGGTTTGGATTATTCTCTCATAAGAAAATGCAAACTGCATATTAACCATTATTTTAACGCATACAAGCAGTTTTCACATGCTTTATGACAATTAGAGGCAAATGAGTCCTTATAGGCAAAATTGCTTTATTTCATAAAGGTAAGTCTATTTACACTACAACATTCAGGTTTGGATCATTCTCTCATAAGAAAATGCAAACTGCATATTTACTATCATTTTCACGCAGACAAGCAGTTTTCACATGTTTTACGACAATTAGGTGGAAATAAGTCCTTAAAGGCAAAATTGTTTTATTTCACAAAGGTAAGTCTACTTTCACTATAACATTCTGGTTTGGATCATTCTCTCATAAGAAAATGCAAACTGCATATAAACCATTATTTTAACGCAGACAAGCAGTTTTTACATGCTTCACGACAATTGCGTGCAAATGAGTCCTTATAGGCAAAATTGCTTTATTTTACAAAGGTAAGTCTATTTACACTATAACATTCAGGTTTGGATCATTCTCTCATAAGAAAATGCAACATGCATATTAACCATTATTTTAACGCATACAAGCAGTTTTTACATGCTTTATCACAATTAGGGGCAAAAAAGTCCTTATTGGCAAAATTGCTTTATTTCAAGAAGGTAAGTCTATTTACACTATAACATTCAGGTTTGGATCATTCTTTCATAAGAAAATGCAAACTGCATATTAACCATTATTTTAACGCAGACAAGCAGTTTTTACATGCTTTACGACAATTAGGTGCAAATGAGTCCTTATAGGCAAAATTGCTTTATTTCATGAGGGTTAGTCTATTAACACTATAACATTTAGGTTTGGATCATTCTCCCATAAGAAAATGCAAACTGCATATTTATTATCATTTTAACGTACACAAGCAGTTTTTACATGTTTTACGACAATTAGGTGGAAATAAGTCCTTAAAGGCTAAATTGTTTTATTTCACAAAGGTAAGTCTACTTTCTCTATAACATTCAGGTTTGGATCATTCTCTCATAAGAAAATGCAAACTGCATATTAACCATTATTTTAACGCAGACAAGCAGTTTTTACATGCTTCACTACAATTGCGTGCAAATGAGTCCTCATAGGCAAAATTGCTTTATTTTACAAAGGTAAGTCTATTTACACTATAACATTCAGGTTTGGATCATTCTTTCATAAGAAAATGCAAACTGCATATTAACCATTATTTTAACGCATACAAGCAGTTTTTACATGCTTTATGACAATTAGGGGCAAATGAGTCTTTATAGGCAAAATTGCTTTATTTCATGAAGGTAAGTCTATTTACACTATAACATTCAGGTTTGGATCTTTCTCTCATAAGAAAATGCAAACTGCATATTAACCATTATTTAAACGCAGACAAGCAGTTTTTACATGCTTTACGACAATTAGGTGCAAATGAGTCTTTATAGGCAAAATTGCTTTATTTCATGAAGGTAAGTCTATTTACTCTATAACATTCATGTTTGGATCAATCTCTTATAAGAAAATGCAAACTGCATATTTACTATCATTTTCACGCAGAAAAGCAGTTTTTACATGCTTCACGACAATTGCGTGCAAATGAGTCCTTATAAACAAAATTGCTTTATTTTACAAAGGTAAGTCTATTTTTACTATACATTCAGGTTTGGATCATTCTCTCATAAGAAAATGCAAACTGCATATTAACCATTATTTTAACGCATGCAAGCAGTTTTTACATGCTTTATGACAATTAGGGGCAAATGAGTCCTTATAAGCAAAATGGCTTTATTTCATAAAGGTAAGTCTATTTACACTATACATTTAGGTTTGGATCATTCTCTTATAAGAAAATGCAATCTGCATATTAACCATTATTTTAACGCTGACAAGCAGTTTTTACATGCTTTACGACAATTAGGTGCAAATGAGTCCTTATAGGCAAAAGTGCTTACTTTCATGAGGGTTAGTCTATTTACACTATAACATTCAGGTTTGGATCATTCTCTCATAAGAAAATGTAAACTGCATATTAACCATTATTTTAACGCAGACAAGCAGTTTTTACATGCTTTACGACAATTAGGTGCAAATGAGTCCTTATAGGTAAAATTGCTTTATTTTACAAAGGTAAGTTTACTTAAACTATAACATTCAGGTTTGGATCATTCTCTCATAAGAAAATGCAAACTGCCTATTAACTATTATTTTAACGCATACAAGCAGTTTTTACAAGCTTTATGACAATTAGGTGCAAATGAGTCCTTATAGGCAAAATTTCTTTATTTCATGAGGGTTAGTCTATTTACACTATAACATTTAGGTTTGGATCATTCTCCCATAAGAAAATGCAAACTGCATATTAACCATTATTTTAACGCAGACAAGCAGTTTTTACATGCTTCACTACAATTGCGTGCTAATGAGTCCTTATAGGCAAAATTGCTTTATTTTATGAGGGTAAGTCTATTTACACTATAACATTCAGGTTTGGATCATTCTCTCATAAGAAAATGCAAACTGCATATTAACCATTATTTAAACGCAGACAAGCAGTTTTTACATGCTTTACGACAATTAGGTGCAAATGAGTCTTTATAGGCAAAATTGCTTTATTTTATGAGGTTAAGTCTATTTACACTATAACATTCAGGTTTGGGTCATTCTCTCATAAGAAAATGCAAACTGCATATTTACTATCATTTTCACGCAGACAAGCAGTTTATACATGCTTCACGACTGTTGCGTGCAAATGAGTCCTTATAGGCAAAATTGCTTTATTTTACAAAGGTAAGTCTATTTACACTATAACATTCAGGTTTGGATCATTCTCTCATAAAAAAATGCAACCTGCATATTAACCATTATTTTAACGCATACAAGCAGTTTTTACATGCTTTATGACAATTAGGGGCAAATGAGTCTTTATAGGCAAAATTGCTTTATTTCATGAAGGTAAGTCTATTTACACTATAACATTCAGGTTTGGATCTTTCTCTCATAAGAAAATGCAAACTGCATATTAACCATTATTTAAACGCAGACAAGCAGTTTTTACATGCTTTACGACAATTAGGTGCAAATGAATCTTTATAGGCAAAATTGCTTTATTTCATGAAGGTAAGTCTATTTACTCTATAACATTCATGTTTGGATCAATCTCTTATAAGAAAATGCAAACTGCATATTTACTATCATTTTCACGCAGACAAGCAGTTTTTACATGCTTCACGACAATTGCGTGCAAATGAGTCCTTAAAACAAAATTGCTTTATTTTACAAAGGTAAGTCTATTTTTACTATACATTCAGGTTTGGATCATTCTCTCATAAGAAAATGCAAACTGCATATTAACCATTATTTTAACGCATGCACGCAGTTTTTACATGCTTTATGACAATTAGGGGCAAATGAGTCCTTATAGGCAAAATGGCTTTATTTCATAAAGGTAAGTCTATTTACACTATAACATTCAGGTTTGGATCTTTCTCTCATAAGAAAATGCAAACTGCATATTAACCATTATTTAAACGCAGACAAGCAGTTTTTACATGCTTTACGACAATTAGGTGCAAATGAGTCTTTATAGGCAAAATTGCTTTATTTCATGAAGGTAAGTCTATTTACTCTATAACATTCATGTTTGGATCAATCTCTTATAAGAAAATGCAAACTGCATATTTACTATCATTTTCACGCAGACAAGCAGTTTTTACATGCTTCACGACAATTGCGTGCAAATGAGTCCTTATAAACAAAATTGCTTTATTTTACAAAGGTAAGTCTATTTTTACTATACATTCAGGTTTGGATCATTCTCTCATAAGAAAATGCAAACTGCATATTAACCATTATTTTAACGCTGACAAGCAGTTTTTACATGCTTTACGACAATTAGGTGCAAATGAGTCCTTATAGGCAAAAGTGCTTTATTTCATGAGGGTTAGTCTATTTACACTATAACATTCAGGTTTGGATCATTCTCTCATAAGAAAATGCAAACTGCATATTAACCATTATTTTAACGCAGACAAGCAGTTTTTACATGCTTTACGACAATTAGGTGCAAGTGAATCCTTATAGGCATAATTGCTTTATTTTACAAAGGTAAGTTTACTTAAACTATAACATTCAGGTTTGGATCATTCTCTCATAAGAAAATGCAAACTGCATATTTACTATCATTTTCACGCAGACAAGCAGTTTTCACATGTTTTACGACAATTAGGTGGAAATAAGTCCTTAAAGGCAAAATTGTTTTATTTCACAAAGGTATGTCTACTTTCACTATAACATTCAGGTTTGGATCATTCTCTCATAAGAAAATGCAAACTGCATATAAACCATTATTTTAACGCAGACAAGCAGTTTTTACATGCTTCACGACAATTGCGTGCAAATGAGTCCTTATAGGCAAAATTGCTTTATTTTACAAAGGTAAGTCTATTTACACTATAACATTCAGGTTTGGATCATTCTCTCATAAGAAAATGAAACATGCATATTAACCATTATTTTAACGCATACAAGCAGTTTTTACATGCTTTATCACAATTAGGGGCAAAAAAGTCCTTATCGGCAAAATTGCTTTATTTCAAGAAGGTAAGGCTATTTACACTATAACATTCAGGTTTGGATCATTCTTTCATAAGAAAATGCAAACTGCATATTAACCATTATTTTAACGCAGACAAGCAGTTTTTACATGCTTTACGACAATTAGGTGCAAATGAGTCCTTATAGGTAAAATTGCTTTATTTTACAAAGGTAAGTTTACTTAAACTATAACATTCAGGTTTGGATCATTTTTTCATAAGAAAATGCAAACTGCCTATTAACTATTATTTTAACGCATACAAGCAGTTTTTACAAGCTTTATGACAATTAGGTGCAAATGAGTCCTTATAGGCAAAATTTCTTTATTTCATGAGGGTTAGTCTATTTACACTATAACATTTAGGTTTGGATCATTCTCCCATAAGAAAATGCAAACTGCATATTTATTATCATTTTAACGTATACAAGCAGTTTTTACATGTTTTACGACAATTAGGTGGAAATAAGTCCTTAAAGGCTAAATTGTTTTATTTCACAAAGGTAAGTCTACTTTCACTATAACATTCAGGTTTGGATCATTCTCTCATAAGAAAATGCAAACTGCATATTAACCATTATTTTAACGCAGACAAGCAGTTTTTACATGCTTCACTACAATTGCGTGCAAATGAGTCCTTATAGGCAAAATTGCTTTATTTTATGAGGGTAAGTCTATTTACACTATAACATTCAGGTTTGGATCATTCTCTCATAAGAAAATGCAAACTGCATATTTACTATCATTTTCACGCAGACAAGCAGTTTATACATGCTTCACGACTGTTGCGTGCAAATGAGTCCTTATAGGCAAAATTGCTTTATTTTACAAAGGTAAGTCTATTTACGCTATAACATTCAGGTTTGGATCATTCTCTCATAAGAAAATGCAACATGCATATTAACCATTATTTTAACGCATACAAGCAGTTTTTACATGCTTTATGACAATTAGGTGCAAATGAGTCATTATAGGCAAAATTGCTTTATTTCATAAAGGTAAGTCTATTTACACTATAACATTCAGGTTTGGATCATTCTCTCATAAGAAAATGCAAACTGCATATTAACTATTATTTTAACGCATACAAGCAGTTTTTACATGCTTTATGACAATTAGGGGCAAATGAGTCCTTATAGGCAAAATTGCTTTATTTTACAAAGGTAAGTTTACTTAAACTATAACATTCAGGTTTAGATCATTCTCTCATAAGAAAATGCAAACTGCATATTAACTATTATTTTAATGCATACAAGCAGTTTTTACAAGCTTTATGACAATTAGGTGCAAATGAGTCCTTTAGGCAAAATTGCTTTATTTCATGAGGGTAAGTGTATTTACACTATACCATTCAGGTTTGGATCATTCTCTCATAAGAAAATGCAAACTGCATATTAACCATTATTTTAACGCAAACAAGCAGTTTTTACATGCTTTATGACAATTAGGGGCAAATGAGTCCTTATAGGCAAAATTGCTTTATTTCATGAAGGTAAGTCTATTTACACTATAACATTCAGGTTTGGATCTTTCTCTCATAAGAAAATGCAAACTGCATATTAACCATTATTTAAACGCAGACAAGCAGTTTTTACATGCTTTACGACAATTAGATGCAAATGAGTCTTTATAGGCAAAATTGCTTTTTTTCATGAGGGTTAGTCTATTTACACTATAACAATCAGGTTTGGATCATTCTCTCATAAGAAAATGCAAACTGCATATTAACCATTATTTTAACGCAGACAAGCAGTTTTTACATGCTTTACGACAATTACGTGCAAATGAGTCCTTATAGGCAAAATTGCTTTATTTTACAAGGGTAAGTCTATTTACACTATAACATTCAGGTTTGGATCATTCTCTCATAAGAAAATGCAACATGCATATTAACCATTATTTTAACGCAAACAAGCAGTTTTTACATGCTTTATGACAATTAGAAGCAAAAAAGTCCTTATAGGCAAAATTGCTTTATTTCATGAAGGTAAGTCTATTTACACTATAACATTCAGGTTTGGATCATTCTCTCATAAGAAAATGCAAACTGCATATTAACCATTATTTTAACGCAGACAAGCAGTTTTTACATGCTTTACGACAATTAAGTGCAAATGAGTCCTTATAGGCAAAATTGCTTTACTTTACAAAGGTAAGTTTACTTACACTATAACATTCAGGTTTGGATCATTCTCTCATACGAAAATGCAAACTGCAATTTAACT
Source organism: Xanthostigma xanthostigma (assembly GCA_963575645.1). NCBI lineage: Eukaryota > Metazoa > Arthropoda > Insecta > Raphidioptera > Raphidiidae > Xanthostigma > Xanthostigma xanthostigma. The sequence continues at coordinate 19,550,383 of OY754473.1, read as the reverse complement.
ATTATTTTAACGCATACAAGTAGTTTTTACAAGCTTTATGACAATTAGGTGCAAGTGAGTCCTTATAGGCAAAATTGCTTTATTTCATGAGGGTTAGTCTATTTACACTATAACATTTAGGTTTGGATCATTCTCTCATAAGAAAATGCAAACTGCATATTTACTATCATTTTAACGCAGACAAGCAGTTTTTACGTGCTTTACGACAATTAGGTGCAAATGAGTCCTTATAGGCAAAATTGCTTTATTTCACAAAGGTAAGTTTACTTACATTATAACATTCAGGTATAGATCATTCTCTCACAAGAAAATGCAAACTGCATATTAACTATTATTTTAACGCATACAAGCAGTTTTTACATGCTTTATGACAATTAGGTGCAAATGAGTCATTATAGGCAAAATTGCTTTATTTCATAAAGGTAAGTCTATTTACACTATAACATTCAGGTTTGGATCATTCTCTCATAAGAAAATGCAAACTGCATATTAACTATTATTTTACCGCTAACAGTTTTTACATGCTTTACGACAATTAGGTGCAAATGAGTCCTTATAGGCAAAAGTGCTTTATTTCATGTGGGTAAGTCTATTTACACTATAACATTCAGGTTTGGATTATTCTCTCATAAGAAAATGGAAACTGCATATTAACCATTATTTTAACGCAGACAAGCAGTTTTTACATGCTTTACGACAATTAGGTGCAAATGAGTCCTTATAGGCAAAATTGCTTTATTTTACAAAGGTAAGTTTACTTACACTATAACATTCAGGTTTGGATCTTTATCTCATAAGAAAATGCAAACTGCAATTTAACTATTATTTTAACGCATACAAGCAGTTTTTACAAGCTTTATGACAATTAGGTGCAAGTGAGTCCTTATAGGCAAAATTGCTTTATTTCATGAGGGTTAGTCTATTTACACTATAACATTCAGGTTTGGATCATTCTCTCATAAGAAAATGCAAACTGCATATTTACTATCGTTTTCACGCAGACAAGCAGTTTTTACATGCTTCACGACAATTGCGTGCAAATGAGTCCTTATAAACAAAATTGCTTTATTTTACAAAGGTAAGTCTATTTTCACTATAACATTCAGGTTTGGATTATTCTCTCATAAGAAAATGCAAACTGCATATTAACCATTATTTTAACGCATACAAGCAGTTTTCACATGCTTTATGACAATTAGAGGCAAATGAGTCCTTATAGGCAAAATTGCTTTATTTCATAAAGGTAAGTCTATTTACACTACAACATTCAGGTTTGGATCATTCTCTCATAAGAAAATGCAAACTGCATATTAACTATTATTTTACCGCTGACAAGCAGTTTTTACATGCTTTACGACAATTAGGTGCAAATGAGTCCTTATAGGCAAAATTGCTTTATTTTACAAGGGTAAGTCTATTTACACTATAACATTCAGGTTTGGATCATTCTCTCATAAGAAAATGCAACATGCATATTAACCATTATTTTAACGCAAACAAGCAGTTTTTACATGCTTTATGACAATTAGAAGCAAAAAAGTCCTTATAGGCAAAATTGCTTTATTTCATGAAGGTAAGTCTATTTACACACTAACATTTAGGTTTGGATCATTCTCTCATAAGAAAATGCAAACTGCATATTAACCATTATTTTAACGCATACAAGCAGTTTTTACATGCTTTATGACAATTAGAAGCAAAAAAGTCCTTATAGGCAAAATTGCTTTATTTCATGAAGGTAAGTCTATTTACACTATAACATTCAGGTTTGGATCTTTCTCTCATAAGAAAATGCAAACTGCATATTAACCATTATTTAACGCAGACAAGCAGTTTTTACATGCTTTACGACAATTAGGTGCAAATGAGTCTTTATAGGCAAAATTGCTTTATTTCATGAGGGTTAGTCTATTTACACTATAACATTCAGGTTTGGATCATTCTCTCATAAGAAAATGCAAACTGCATATTTACTATCATTTTCACGCAGACAAGCAGTTTTTACATGCTTCACGACAATTGCGTGCAAATGAGTCCTTATAAGCAAAATTGCTTTATTTTACAAAGGTAAGTCTATTTTCACTATAACATTCAGGTTTGGATCATTCTCTCATAAGAAAATGCAAACTGCATATTAACCATTATTTTAACGCATACAAGCAGTTTTTACATGATTTATGACAATTAGGGGCAAATGGGACCTTATAGGCAAAATTGATTTATTTCATGAGGGTAAGTCTATTTACACTATAACATTCAGGTTTGGATCATTCTCTCATAAGAAAATGCAAACTGCATATTAACTATTATTTTACCGCTGACAAGCAGTTTTTACATGCTTTACGACAATTAGGTGCAAATGAGTCCTTATAGGCAAAAGTGCTTTATTTCATGAGGGTAAGTCTATTTACACTATAACATTCAGGTTTGGATCATTCTCTCATAAGAAAATGCAAACTGCATATTAACCATTATTTTAACGCAGACAAGCAATTTTTACTTGCTTCACGACAATTGCGTGCAAATGAGTCCTTATAAGCAAAATTGCTTTATTTTACAAAGGTAAGTCTATTTACACTATAACATTCAGGTTTAGATCATTCTCTCACAAGAAAATGCAAACTGCATATTAACCATCATTTTAACGCATACAAGCAGTTTCTACATTATTTATGACAATTAGGGGCAAATGAGTCCTTATAGGCAAAATTGCTTTATTTCATGAAGGTAAGTCTATGTACACTATAACATTTAGGTTTGGATCTTTCTCTCATAAGAATATGCAAACTGCATATTATCCATTATTTAAACGCAGACAAGAAGTTTTTACATGTTTTACGACAATTAGGTGGAAATAAGTCCTAAAAGGCAAAATTGTCTTATTTCACAAAGGTAATTCTACTTTCACTATAAAATTCAGGTTTGGATCATTCTCTCATAAGAAAATGCAAACTGCATATTTACTATCATTTTCACGCAGACAAGCAGTTTTTACATGCTTCACGACAATTGCGTGCAAATGAGTCCTTATAAGCAAAATTGCTTTATTTTACAAAGGTAAGTCTATTTACACTATAACATTCAGGTTTGGATCATTCTCTCATAAGAAAATGCAAACTGCATATTAACCATTATTTTAACGCATACAAGCAGTTTTTACATGCTTTATGACAATTAGGGGCAAATGAGTCGTTATAGGCAAAATTGCTTTATTTCATGAGGGAAAGTCTATTTACACTATAACATTCAGGTTTGGATCATTCTCTCATAAGAAAATGCAAACTGCATATTAACCATTATTTTAACGCATACAAGCAGTTTTTACATGCTTTATGACAATTAGGGGCAAATGGGTCCTTATATGCAAAATTGCTTTATTTCATGAGGGAAAGTCTATTTACACTATAACACTCAGGTTTGGATCATTCTCTCATAAGAAAATGCAAACTGCATATTAACCATTATTTTAACGCAGACAAGCAGTTTTTACATGCTTCACGACAATTGCGTGCAAATAAGTCCTTATAGGCAAAATTGCTTTATTTTACAAAGGTAAGTCTATTTACACTATGCAATTCAGGTTTGGATCATTTTCTCATAAGAAAATGCAAACTGCATATTAACCATTATTTTAACGCATACAAGCAGTTTTTACATGCTTTATGACAATTGGGTGCAAATGAGTCCTTATAGGCAAAATGGCTTTATTTTATGAGGGTAAGTCTATTTACACTATAACATTCAGGTTTGGATCATTCTCTCATAAGAAAATGCAAACTGCATATTAACCATTATTTTAACGCATACAAGCAGTTTTTACATGCTTTATGACAATTAGGGGCAAATGGGTCCTTATAGGCAAAATTGCTTTATTTCATGAAGGTAAGTCTATTTTCACTATAACATTCAGGTTTGGATTATTCTCTCATAAGAAAATGCAAACTGCATATTAACCATTATTTTAACGCATACAAGCAGTTTTCACATGCTTTATGACAATTAGAGGCAAATGAGTCCTTATAGGCAAAATTGCTTTATTTCATAAAGGTAAGTCTATTTACACTACAACATTCAGGTTTGGATCATTCTCTCATAAGAAAATGCAAACTGCATATTAACTATTATTTTACCGCTGACAAGCAGTTTTTACATGCTTTACGACAATTAGGTGCAAATGAGTCCTTATAGGCAAAATTGCTTTATTTTACAAGGGTAAGTCTATTTACACTATAACATTCAGGTTTGGATCATTCTCTCATAAGAAAATGCAACATGCATATTAACCATTATTTTAACGCAAACAAGCAGTTTTTACATGCTTTATGACAATTAGAAGCAAAAAAGTCCTTATAGGCAAAATTGCTTTATTTCATGAAGGTAAGTCTATTTACACACTAACATTTAGGTTTGGATCATTCTCTTATAAGAAAATGCAAACTGCATATTAACCATTATTTTAACGCATACAAGCAGTTTTTACATGCTTTATGACAATTAGAAGCAAAAAAGTCCTTATAGGCAAAATTGCTTTATTTCATGAAGGTAAGTCTATTTACACTATAACATTCAGGTTTGGATCTTTCTCTCATAAGAAAATGCAAACTGCATATTAACCATTATTTAACGCAGACAAGCAGTTTTTACATGCTTTACGACAATTAGGTGCAAATGAGTCTTTATAGGCAAAATTGCTTTATTTCATGAGGGTTAGTCTATTTACACTATAACATTCAGGTTTGGATCATTCTCTCATAAGAAAATGCAAACTGCATATTTACTATCATTTTCACGCAGACAAGCAGTTTTTACATGCTTCACGACAATTGCGTGCAAATGAGTCCTTATAAGCAAAATTGCTTTATTTTACAAAGGTAAGTCTATTTTCACTATAACATTCAGGTTTGGATCATTCTCTCATAAGAAAATGCAAACTGCATATTAACCATTATTTTAACGCATACCTACAAGCAGTTTTTACATGCTTTATGACAATTAGGGGCAAATGAGTCCTTATAGGCAAAATCGCTTTATTTCCTGAAGGTAAGTCTATTTACACTATAACATTCAGGTTTGGATCATTTTCTCATCAGAAAATGCAAACTGCATATTAACTATTATTTTACCGCTGACAAGCAGTTTTTACATGCTTTACGACAATTAGGTGCAAATGAGTCCTTATAGGCAAAAGTGCTTTATTTCATGAGGGTAAGTCTATTTACACTATAACATTCAGGTTTGGATCATTCTCTCATAAGAAAATGCAAACTGCATATTAACCATTATTTTAACGCAGACAAGCAATTTTTACATGCTTCACGACAATTGCGTGCAAATGAGTCCTTATAAGCAAAATTGCTTTATTTTACAAAGGTAAGTCTATTTACACTATAACATTCAGGTTTAGATCATTCTCTCACAAGAAAATGCAAACTGCATATTAACCATCATTTTAACGCATACAAGCAGTTTTTACATTATTTATGACAATTAGGGGCAAATGAGTCCTTATAGGCAAAATTGCTTTATTTCATGAAGGTAAGTCTATGTACACTATAACATTTAGGTTTGGATCTTTCTCTCATAAGAATATGCAAACTGCATATTATCCATTATTTAAACGCAGACAAGAAGTTTTTACATGTTTTACGACAATTAGGTGGAAATAAGTCCTAAAAGGCAAAATTATCTTATTTCACAAAGGTAATTCTACTTTCACTATAAAATTCAGGTTTGGATCATTCTCTCATAAGAAAATGCAAACTGCATATTTACTATCATTTTCACGCAGACAAGCAGTTTTTACATGCTTCACGACAATTGCGTGCAAATGAGTCCTTATAAGCAAAATTGCTTTATTTTACAAAGGTAAGTCTATTTACACTATAACATTCAGGTTTGGATCATTCTCTCATAAGAAAATGCAAACTGCATATTAACCATTATCTTAACGCATACAAGCAGTTTTTACATGCTTTATGACAATTAGGGGCAAATGAGTCGTTATAGGCAAAATTGCTTTATTTCATGAGGGAAAGTCTATTTACACTATAACATTCAGGTTTGGATCATTCTCTCATAAGAAAATGCAAACTGCATATTAACCATTATTTTAACGCATACAAGCAGTTTTTACATGCTTTATGACAATTAGGGGCAAATGGGTCCTTATATGCAAAATTGCTTTATTTCATGAGGGAAAGTCTATTTACACTATAACACTCAGGTTTGGATCATTCTCTCATAAGAAAATGCAAACTGCATATTAACCATTATTTTAACGCAGACAAGCAGTTTTTACATGCTTCACGACAATTGCGTGCAAATAAGTCCTTATAGGCAAAATTGCTTTATTTTACAAAGGTAAGTCTATTTACACTATGCAATTCAGGTTTGGATCATTTTCTCATAAGAAAATGCAAACTGCATATTAACCATTATTTTAACGCATACAAGCAGTTTTTACATGCTTTATGACAATTGGGTGCAAATGAGTCCTTATAGGCAAAATGGCTTTATTTTATGAGGGTAAGTCTATTTACACTATAACATTCAGGTTTGGATCATTCTCTCATAAGAAAATGCAAACTGCATATTAACCATTATTTTAACGCATACAAGCAGTTTTTACATGCTTTATGACAATTAGGGGCAAATGGGTCCTTATAGGCAAAATTGCTTTATTTCATGAAGGTTAGTCTATTTACACTATAACATTCAGGTTTGGATTATTCTCTCATAAGAAATTGCAAACTGCATATTAACCATTATTTTAACGCAGACAAGCAGTTTTTACATGCTTCAGGACAATTGCGTGCAAATGAGTCCTTATAGGCAAAATTGCTTCATTCCACAAAGGTAAGTTTACTTACACTATAACATTCAGGTTTGGATCATTCTCTTACAAGAAAATGTAAACTGCATATTAAATATTATTTTATCGCATACAAGCAGTTTTTACATGCTTTATGACAATTAGGTGCAAATGAGTCCTTATAAGCAAAATTGCTTTATTTCATGAGGGTAAGTCATTTACCCTATAACATTCAGGTTTGGATCATTCTCTCATAGGAAAATGCAAACTGAATATTGGCTATCATTTTCACGCAGACAAGCAGTTTTTACATGGTTTAATTACGACAATTAGGTGCAAATAAGTCCTTAAATGCAAAATTGTTTTATTTCACAAAGGTAAGTCTACTTTCACTATAACATTCAGGTTTGGATCATTCTCTCATAAGAAAATGCAAACTGCATATTAACCATTATTTTAACGCAGACAAGCAGTTTTTACATGCTTCACGACAATTGCCTGCAAATGAGTCCTTATAAACAAAATTGCTTTATTTTACAAAGGTAAGTCTATTTACACTATAACATTCAGGTTTGGATCATTCTCTCATAAGAAAATGCAATCTGCATATTAACCATTATTTTAACGCATACAAGCAGTTTTTACATGCTTTATGACATTTCGAGGCAAATGAGTCTTTATAGGCAAAATTGCTTTATTTCATGAAGGCAAGTCTATTTACACTATAACATTCAGGTTTGTATCATTCTCTCATAAGAAAATGCAAACTGCATATTAACCATTATTTAAACGCAGACAAGCAGTTTTTACATGCTTTACGACAATTAGGTGCAAATGAGGCTTTATAGGCAAAATTGCTTTATTTCATGAGGGTAAGTCTATTTACACTATAACATTCAGGTTTGGATCTTTCTCTCATAAGAAAATGCAAACTGCTTATTTACTATCATTTTCACACAGACAAGCAGTTTTTACATGCTTCACGACAATTGCGTGCAAATGAGTCCTTATAGGTAAAATTGCTTTATTTTACAAAGGTAAAAGTCTATTCTCACTATAACATTCAGGTTTGGATCATTCTTTCATAAGAAAATGCAAACTGCTTATTATACATTATTTTAACGCATACAAGCAGTTTTTACATGCTTTTTGACAATTAGGGGCAAATGAGTCCTTATAGGCAAAATTGCTTTATTTTCTGAAGGTAAGTCTATTTACACTATAACATTCAGGTTTGGATCATTTTCTCATCAGAAAATGCAAACTGCATATTAACCATTATTTTAACGCTGACAAACAGTTTTTACATGCTTTATGACAATTAGAGGCAAATGAGTCCTTATAGACAAAATTGCTTTATTTCATGAAGGTAAGTCTATTTACACCATAACATTCAGGTTTGGATCATTTTCTCATAAGAAAATGCAAACTGCATATTTACTATCATTTTAACGCATAACACAATTTTTACATGCTTTATGACAATTAGGTGCAAATTAGTCTTTATAGGCAAAATTGCTTTATTTCATGAGGGTAAGTCTATTTACACTATAACATTCAGGTTTGGATCATTCTCTCATAAGAAAATGCAAACTGCATATTAACCATTATTCTAACGCTGACAAGCAGTTTTTACATGCTTTACGACAATTAGGTGCAAATGAGTCCTTATAGGCAAAAGTGCTTTATTTCATGAGGGTAAGTCTATTTACACTATAACATTCAGGTTTGGATCATTCTCTCATAAGAAAATGCAAACTGCATATTTACTATCATTTTCACGCAGACAAGCAGTTTTCACATGTTTTACGACAATTAGGTGGAAATAAGTCCTTAAAGGCAAAATTGTTTTATTTCACAAATGTAAGTCTACTTTCACTATAACATTTAGGTTTGGATCATTCTCTCATAAGAAAATGCAAACTGCATATTAACCATTATTTTAACGCAGACAAGCAGTTTTTACATGCTTCTAGACAATTGCGTGCAGATGAGTCCTTATAGGCAAAATTGCTTTATTTCATGAAGGTAAGTCTATTTACACTATAACATTCAGGTTTGGATCATTCTCTCATAAGAAAATGCAAACTGCATATTAACCATTATTTTAACACATACAAGCAGTTTTTACATGCTTTATGACAATTTGGGGCAAATGAGTCCTTATTGGCAAAATTGCTTTATTTTACAAAGGTAAGTTTACTTAAACTATAAGATTCAGGTTTAGATCATTCTCTCATAAGAAAATGCAAACTGCATATTAACTATTATTTTAACGCATACAAGTAGTTTTTACAAGCTTTATGACAATTAGGTGCAAATGAGTCCTTATAGGCAAAATTGCTTTATTTCATGAGGGTAAGTCTATTTACACTATAACATTCAGGTTTGGATCATTCTCTCATAAGAAAATGCAAACTGCATATTTACTATCATTTTAATGCATACAAGCAGTTTTTACATGCTTTATGACAATTAGGTGCAAATGGGTCTTTATAGGCAAAATTGCTTTATTTCATGAGGGTAATTCTTTTTACACTACAACATTCAGGTTTGGATCATTCTCTCTTAAGAAAATGCAAACTGCATATTAACCATTATTTTAACGCAGACAAGCAGTTTTTACATGTTTCACGACAATTGCGTGCAAATGAGTCCTTATAGGCAAATATGCGTTATTTTACAAATGTAAGTCTATTTTCACTATAACATTCAGGTTTGGATCATTCTCTCATAAGAAAATGCAAACTGCATATTAACCATTATTTTAACGCATACAAGCAGTTTTTACATCCTTTATGACAATTAGGGGCAAATAAAACCTTATAGGCAAAATTGCTTTATTTCATTAAGGTAAGTCTATTTACACTATAACATTCAGGTTTGGATCATTCTCTCATAAGAAAATGCAAACTGCATATTTACTATCATTTTCACGCAGACAAGCAATTTTTACATGGTTTAATTACGACAATTAGGTGCAAATAAGTCCTTAAATGCAAAATTGTTTTATTTCACAAAGGTAAGTCTACTTTCACTATAACATTCAGGTTTGGATCATTCTCTCATAAGAAAATGCAAACTGCATATTAACCATTATTTTAACGCAGACAAGCAGTTTTTACATGCTTCACGACAATTGCCTGCAAATGAGTCCTTATAGGCAAAATTGCTTTATTTTACAAAGGTAAGTCTATTTACACTATAACATTCAGGTTTTGATCATTCTCTCATAAGAAAATGCAATCTGCATATTAACCATTATTTTAACGCATACAAGCAGTTTTTACATGCTTTATGACAATTCGAGGCAAATGAGTCTCTATAGGCAAAATTGCTTTATTTCATGAAGGCAAGTCTATTTACACTATAACATTCAGGTTTGTATCATTCTCTCATAAGAAAATGCAAACTGCATATTAACCATTATTTAAACGCAGACAAGCAGTTTTTACATGCTTTACGACAATTAGGTGCAAATGAGTCTTTATAGGCAAAATTGCTTTATTTCATGAGGGTAAGTCTATTTACACTATAACATTCAGGTTTGGATCTTTCTCTCATAAGAAAATGCAAACTGCTTATTTACTATCATTTTCACACAGACAAGCAGTTTTTACATGCTTCACGACAATTGCGTGCAAATGAGTCCTTATAGGTAAAATTGCTTTATTTTACAAAGGTAAAAGTCTATTTTCACTATAACATTCAGGTTTGGATCATTCTTTCATAAGAAAATGCAAACTGCTTATTATACATTATTTTAACGCATACAAGCAGTTTTTACATGCTTTTTGACAATTAGGGGCAAATGAGTCCTTATAGGCAAAATTGCTTTATTTCCTGAAGGTAAGTCTATTTACACTATAACATTCAGGTTTGGATCATTTTCTCATCAGAAAATGCAAACTGCATATTAACCATTATTTTAACGCTGACAAGCAGTTTTTACATGCTTTATGACAATTAGAGGCAAATGAGTCCTTATAGACAAAATTGCTTTATTTCATGAAGGTAAGTCTATTTACACTATAACATTCAGGTTTGGATCATTCTCTCATAAGAAAATGCAAACTGCATATTAACCATTATTTTTACGCAGACAAGCAGTTTTTACATGCTTCACGACAATTGCGTGCAAATGGGTCCTTATAGGCAAAATTGCTTTATTTTACAAAGGTAAGTCTATTTACACTATAACATTCAGGTTTGGATCATTCTCTCATAAGAAAAAGCAAACTGCATATTAACTATTATTTTAACGCATACAAGCAGTTTTTACAAGCTTTATGACAATTAGGTGCAAATGAGTCCTTATAGGCAAAATTGCTTTATTTCATGAGGGTAAGTTTATTTACACTATAACATTCAGGTTTGGATCATTTTCTCATAAGAAAATGCAAACTGCATATTTACTATCATTTTAACGCATAACACAATTTTTACATGCTTTATGACAGGTGCAAATTAGTCTTTATAGGCAAAATTGCTTTATTTCATGAGGGTAAGTCTATTTACACTATAACATTCAGGTTTGGATCATTCTCTCATAAGAAAATGCAAACTGCATATTTACTATCATTTTCACGCAGACAAGCAGTTTTCACATGTTTTACGACAATTAGGTGGAAATAAGTCCTTAAAGGCAAAATTGTTTTATTTCACAAAGGTAAGTCTACTTTCACTATAACATTTAGGTTTGGATCATTCTCTCATAAGAAAATGCAAACTGCATATTAACCATTATTTTAACGCAGACAAGCAGTTTTTACATGCTTCTAGACAATTGCGTGCAAATGAGTCCTTATAGGCAAAATTGCTTTATTTCATGAAGGTAAGTCTATTTACACTATAACATTCAGGTTTGGATCATTCTCTCATAAGAAAATGCAAACTGCATATTAACCATTATTTTAACACATACAAGCAGTTTTTACATGCTTTATGACAATTAGGGGCAAATGAGTCCTTATTGGCAAAATTGCTTTATTTTACAAAGGTAAGTTTACTTAAACTATAAGATTCAGGTTTAGATCATTCTCTCATAAGAAAATGCAAACTGCATATTTACTATCATTTTAATGCATACAAGCAGTTTTTACATGCTTTATGACAATTAGGTGCAAATGGGTCTTTATAGGCAAAATTGCTTTATTTCATGAGGGTAATTCTTTTTACACTACAACATTCAGGTTTGGATCATTCTCTCATAAGAAAATGCAAACTGCATATTAACCATTATTTTAACGCAGACAAGCAGTTTTTACATGTTTCACGACAATTGCGTGCAAATGAGTCCTTATAGACAAATATGCGTTATTTTACAAATGTAAGTCTATTTTCACTATAACATTCAGGTTTGGATCATTCTCTCATAAGAAAATGCAAACTGCATATTAACCATTATCTTAACGCATACAAGCAGTTTTTACATCCTTTATGACAATTAGGGGCAAATAAAACCTTATAGGCAAAATTGCTTTATTTCATTAAGGTAAGTCTATTTACATGTAAGACTTGAAATCAAAGTCAAATTGAAGCAGTAAAATATATATTTTGAATACTAATATAATATGAAAATATAACTGATTCAATACAATTGTCGAAAATTAAATTATTCTAATCTTAATTTTAAGATTCAACTGTCTTTTTTATAATTGACATTTTTCAGACCAAGCCACCACCGATCCTTACTGACAAAACAACATAGTTTGGCGGGACGTTCAAACTTACATCCCCCCTTTTCGGCAAGGGAGTCACTCACCCAGCGTATGGCACTAACTTACTTGCATGAAATAAACTATCATTTTTTCGAGATCTACTAGCAATACTATATATTACATCTGATATTTTTTTCTTAATTCTGAATGGTCCTGTTCTGATAGTATCTAGTTTATCCCTGTTCAGTTTGTTTTTGTTCTGAACATATATTAAGTCTCCTACTTTATATTCTATTTTCCTTGTATTTTCATCATAGTATTTTTTGTTTTGTGCATGTATTTTCTTTGAATTTTCATACGCTATTTTCTTATTAATTTCCCAATTCTCTTTATTATTTATTTCTAATATCTCAGGTAGAATAGAACTTTCTTTTCCAGTTATCAAGTAATTTGGGGTATAACCTGTAGAACTGTGGATTGTGTTATTATAATCTTTTACACATTCCTCTGCTATTACTGGCCAAGATTTATTTCTATTTTCAAATATCTTGCATCTCATTCTATTAATTAAAGTTTGGTTTGTTCTTTCATTTAGACCGTTAGAAAATGCACAGTCACTTGCTGTAAATATTAAATTTATTTCTTGATCATTAACATAATTCTTAAATTGTGTAGAATTTATGCCAGAGTATTGGTCTGTTAATATTGTTTTAATTTTCCCCTGTTGTTCTACTTTTTTAATTAAATTTATAAAATCCTTAGCAACTTGAGTTTTTGATGTGTTTATATAAGCGAATCTCGTGAAATGATCAACTATTAAATGTATATATCTTTTAGTACTTTTTCCTTTTAAGCCTCCTATTGTGTCCAATGAGACAATTTCAAAAGGTTCCTTTGCCGGACCTAATTGAGACAAAGGTGCTTTGAAACATCCAATTCTAGTTTTATTTTTGTTACAAACTTCACAAGAACGACATGTCAACTTGATGTGTTTATACATGTTTTTAAAATAAATTTTATGACATATCATTAGAATTAATTGTTTGGTTCCAATATGTCCTTGTTTTTCATGTACTTTTTGTACCAGAGATTTTCCAAAGTCTTCTGTTAACCATATTTTTTCTCTTCTATTCAGGGTTTTATATATGATATCATTTTTAATATTGCACTTGTCATCTAGTTGCAAACTTCTTTGGTTATTTTTTATCTCTTCTAATTGTAAAAAATTTGTTATTCTAATTATTGAATTTTCATCACATTCTTTTCTTGGTTCTAGTACCGGATTCCTAGATAAGCAGTCTGCTTCTAGATTTTCTGTTCCTGGATTATATACTATGTCAAATTCAAATTGTGATATATAATTTAATATGTGAATTAGTTCTGGATCTTTACTTTTCTTAATATTAAAATTTTCTAAAGGTTTGTGATCTGTAAATATAACAAATTTCTTTCCTATTAAATAATATTGCCAATATAAGATGGCTTCTTTGATAGCTAGACATTCAATATATATTGCTTTTTTTGTTTTTTGTGAATTATTTAATTTTCTTGAGAAGAAAAATACTGGTTTTAACATCTCATTTTCTTGAGTTTGTTTTAATATTGCTCCAACTCCTTCTATACTTGCATCGGTAAAAATATAGATTGGGGCTTCTGGATCAAATATAGCTAAAGCCGGACCCGCGCATAAATATTCTTTTACTTTTTGAAAACTATTCTGGCATTTTTCTGACCACTTGAACTCTATGTTTTTCCTTAATAAATTATATAAAGGTTCTAGCAGTATAGCATGATTAGGTATATATTCTACATAAAAATTTATCTTCCCTAAAAATTGTCTGACGTGTTTTCTAGTTTGTGGTACAGGAAATTCTTTTATAGCAATGAGGTTATCATTCATTGGTTTTATATAGTTATCACTTATCTCATGACCTAGGTAAATCACTTTGTTGCTGGCAAATACACATTTTGATAAATTTAATTTAAAACCTTGGTCTTGAAGTGCCTGTAAAGTTAATTTTACATGTTTTAAATGATCCTCATAGTTCAGTGAATGAATTAAAATATCATCTATATAATTCACAGCAAATTCCGTTAGATTATTCTTTCTTAAAACACTTGATAATATTCTTTGGAAAATCGCTGGTGAGGTTTTTAAACCAAATGGTAAGCATTTCCACTGCCAATGGCCTTGATGGGTTACAAAAGCTAATTTGTACTTGTCCTTTTCACGTACTGGTATCGACCAAAACGCCGAGTTTACATCTAGTTTTGTGAAATATTTACAATTTCTAGCACATATTTTTAAATCGTCAATCCTAGGAAACGGTTGACTTTCAGGAACAAGTATTTTGTTTAAACCTGTAAAATCTATGCACAAACGAGATTTTTTTCCATCTTCTTTTTTATAAACCATTGTCACTGGAGCTGCATAAGGGCTGCATGACTCTTCAATCAAATCTGCGTTTAATAATTCTTTAATTTGCTTTTCAATTTCAATCTTATCTTGAAATGAGCATCTGTATGGTTTTCTTGAAATGTATTTAACCTCTTTTAGTTTTATATTTGCTTCATACCCCTTTATTATTCCAATATCAAATTTTGTTTTTGCAAATACTTTATCAAATTTTTGCAAAATTATTTGTATATTATTGGGTAGTTTTTTATTATTTTGTAATACATTTATATTTACTTGTTTATCTTTTTTTATTTCGTCTTTTTGAGTAATTTTTAAATTCTCATTTTGACATAACCTAAATTTCTTTATTAAATCCAGACCTAATAATAAATCATCTTTAAAAGTTTTGCTTTTTATTATGAAAAATGAAAAATTACTTTCTATATTGCAAATTTTTATTTTAAGTGTAACAGTGCCTTCTGCTTTGGCTATTCCTGCTACTCCTTTTATATTTTCATTCCCACTTATTATATTTTTTAACATTTTCATTTTGTTTAAAAATTCATAATTTATTAGTGAAATGTTAGACCCTGAGTCGTAAAGGCCCACAGCGGATTTATCATCCACCAACACGTTTATTCTAATAAGTGGGAGAACTATTCGTTTTTTGCTTCCTCTGATTTTGCTATAGCATCTTCCAAATCTACATTATTTACTACTTTAATATTATTATTTTTTTTATTACTTGATTGTTGCTCTTTTAATCTACACATATTTTCTGGGTGGAATCTATTTGGAAATCCTAATTTTTCACAACTTGAACATGGTTTATGTGAAGGTACTGTTTTATTGTTTTCTTTTTTCTTATCATTCAAGTGCCCAAATTGTTTTAATTTTGACATTAAGTCCTCTATTGTTCCTATTGTTCTTCTTTCTATCTTATTTTGTATAAAATTTGGTAAGCTGATAACAATTAAGTTTATTTGAGAATTTATAGAGATATTTTCATCTACTTCCATTAATAAATTTCTTTTCTTAAGGGCAAAATCTAATAAAGATCCATTTAAATATTTAAAATTATATGCGTATGCTATTTCAGTCCAGGACTGTACTGAGAAAGTTTCTACAAAAGAATTATTCCATAATTCCCAATTGTTTAAAGAATTTAGTTTCATACAAACATTGAACCAATTTACAGCAGAATCTGTCAAAAATAACCTCAAAGTTTCTGCATATTTATTTTGTGTGATTCCTACTCTCATACATTCCTGAACGAATAATCTAATCCAAGTACTGGCCTTGAAATTTTCTCCATTAAAATTTTCTATAATCATATCTTTTGCTAAAGATCTAGTAGATTTTCCTTGAATATCTGTGTTAGTTGGTTTTTGTAATGGTAAAGCCTCTTCTAAATATTCATTGTTGAATGCAACATTTCCCTCTTCATCCAAGTAAATATCTTGTAATTCTGCATCCAGAGTGATCATCACGTTACGAAATTTATTTCTAATTTTCAAGCTTTTTACGACATTTTTAACCACCGTAGTATCAAAAAGTTCTTTATGCTGTGTGCTGTTTTGTTTATCATTTGGAAACTGAAAAATTTCTGGTTGATTCATAAGTTGTATAGTTTTTACCTTTACTATAGTGCTCTTGGTATCTGAACCAGCCTCAGATACAAACTGGAACTTAGCTTTGTTCTCCATTGTATTGAATTGTAAGACTTGAAATCAAAGTCAAATTGAAGCAGTAAAATATATATTTTGAATACTAATATAATATGAAAATATAACTGATTCAATACAATTGTCGAAAATTAAATTATTCTAATCTTAATTTTAAGATTCAACTGTCTTTTTTATAATTGACATTTTTCAGACCAAGCCACCACCGATCCTTACTGACAAAACAACATAGTTTGGCGGGACGTTCAAACTTACATACACTATAACATTCAGGTTTGGATCATTCTGTCATAAGAAAATGCAAACTGCATATTTACTATCATTTTCACGCAGACAAGCAGTTTTCACATGTTTTACGACAATTAGGTGGAAATAAGTCCTTAAAGGCAAAATTGTTTTATTTCACAAAGGTAAGTCTATTTACACTATAACATTCAGGTTTGGATCATTCTCTCATAAGAAAATGCAAACTGCATATTAACCATTATTTTAACGCTGACAAGCAGTTTTTACATGCTTTACGACAATTAGGTGCAAATGAGTCCTTATAGGCAAAAGTGCTTTATTTCATGAGGGTAAGTCTATTTACACTATAACATTCAGGTTTGGATCATTCTCTCATAAGAAAATGCAAACTGCATAATTACTATCATTTTCACGCAGACAAGCAGTTTTTACATGCTTCACGACAATTGCGTGCAAATGAGTCCTTATAAACAAAATTGCTTTATTTTACACAGGTAAGTCTATTTTCACTATAACATTCAGGTTTGGAACATTCTCTCATAAGAAAAAGCAAACTGCATATTACCATTATTTATAACGCATACAAGCAGTTTTTACATGCTTTATGACAATTAGGGGCAAATGAGTCCTTATAGGCAAAATTGCATTATTTCATAAAGGTAAGTCTATTTACACTATAACATTTAGGTTTGGATCATTCTCTCATAAGAAAATGCAAACTGCATATTAACCATTATTTTAACGCTGACAAGCAGTTTTTACATGCTTTACGACAATTAGGTGGAAATGAGTCCTTATGGGCAAAAGTGCTCTATTTCATGAGAGTAAGTCTATTTACACTATAACATTCAGGTTTGGATCATTCTCTCATAAGAAAATGCAAACTGCATATTTACTATCATTTTCACGCAGACAGCAGTTTTCACATGTTTTACGACAATTAGGTGGAAATAAGTCCTTAAAGGCAAAATTGCTTTATTTCATGAGGGAAAGTCTATTTACACTATATATTCAGGTTTGGATCATTCTCTCACAAGAAAATGTAAACTGCATATTAACTATTATTTTATCGCATACAAAAAGTTTTTACATGCTTTATGACAATTAGGTGCAAATGAGTCTTTATAAGCAAAATTGCTTTATTTCATGAGGGTAAGTCATTTACACTATAACATTCAGGTTTGGATCATTCTCTCATAAGAAAATGCAAACTGAATATTGACTATCATTTTCACGCAGACAAGCAGTTTTTACATGGTTTACAAATATTAGGTGCAAAAAGGTCCTTAAAAGCAAAATTGTTTTATTTCACAAAGGTAAGTCTACTTTCACTATAACATTCAGGTTTGGATCATTCTCTCATAAGAAAATGCAAACTGCATATTAACAGTTATTTTAACGCAGACAAGCAGTTTTTACATGCTTTACGACAATTGCGTGCAAATGAGTCCTTATAGGCAAAAGTGCTTTATTTCATGAGGGTAAGTCTATTTACACTATAACATTCAGGTTTGGATCATTCTCTCATAAGAAAATGCAAACTGCATAATTACTATCATTTTCACGCAGACAAGCAGTTTTTTTACATGCTTCACGACAATTGCGTGCAAATGAGTCCTTATAAACAAAATTGCTTTATTTTACACAGGTAAGTCTATTTTCACTATAACATTCAGGTTTGGAACATTCTCTCATAATAAAAAGCAAACTGCATATTACCATTATTTATAACGCATACAAGCAGTTTTTACATGCTTTATGACAATTAGGGGCAAATGAGTCCTTATAGGCAAAATTGCATTATTTCATAAAGGTAAGTCTATTTACACTATAACATTTAGGTTTGGATCATTCTCTCATAAGAAAATGCAAACTGCATATTAACCATTATTTTAACGCTGACAAGCAGTTTTTACATGCTTTACGACAATTAGGTGCAAATGAGTCCTTATGGGCAAAAGTGCTCTATTTCATGAGAGTAAGTCTATTTACACTATAACATTCAGGTTTGGATCATTCTCTCATAAGAAAATGCAAACTGCATATTTACTATCATTTTCACGCAGACAGCAGTTTTCACATGTTTTACGACAATTAGGTGGAAATAAGTCCTTAAAGGCAAAATTGCTTTATTTCATGAGGGAAAGTCTATTTACACTATATATTCAGGTTTGGATCATTCTCTCACAAGAAAATGTAAACTGCATATTAACTATTATTTTATCGCATACAAAAAGTTTTTACATGCTTTATGACAATTAGGTGCAAATGAGTCTTTATAAGCAAAATTGCTTTATTTCATGAGGGTAAGTCATTTACACTATAACATTCAGGTTTGGATCATTCTCTCATAAGAAAATGCAAACTGAATATTGACTATCATTTTCACGCAGACAAGCAGTTTTTACATGGTTTACAAATATTAGGTGCAAAAAGGTCCTTAAAAGCAAAATTGTTTTATTTCACAAAGGTAAGTCTACTTTCACTATAACATTCAGGTTTGGATCATTCTCTCATAAGAAAATGCAAACTGCATATTAACAGTTATTTTAACGCAGACAAGCAGTTTTTACATGCTTTACGACAATTGCGTGCAAATGAGTCCTTATAGGCAAAATTGCTTTATTTTACAAAGGTAAGTCTATTTACACTATAACATTCAGGTTTGGATCATTCTCTCATAAGAAAATGCAATCTGCATATTAACCATTATTTTAACGCATACAAGCAGTTTTTACATGCTTTATGACAATTAGAGGCAAATGAGTCCTTATAGGCAAAATTGCTTTATTTAATGAAGGCAAGTCTATTTACACTATAACATTCAGGTTTGGATCATTCTCTCATAAGAAAATGCAAACTGCATATTAACCATTATTTAAACGCAGACAAGCAGTTTTTACATGCTTTACGACAATTAGGTGCAAATGAGGCTTTATAAGCAAAATTGCTTTATTTCATGAGGGTAAGTCTATTTTCACTATAACATTCAGGTTTGGATCATTCTTTCATAAGAAAATGCAAACTGCATATTATTCATTATTTTAACGCATACAAGCAGTTTTTACATGCTTTATGACAATTAGGGGCAAATGAGTCCTTATAGGCAAAATCGCTTTATTTCCTGAAGGTAAGTCTATTTACACTATAACATTCAGGTTTGGATCATTTTCTCATCAGAAAATGCAAACTGCATATTAACCATTATTTTAACGCTGACAAGCAGTTTTTACATGCTTTATGACAATTAGGGGCAAATGAGTCCTTATAGACAAAATTGCTTTATTTCATGAAGGTAAGTCTATTTACACTATACATTCAGGTTTGAATCATTCTCTCATAAGAAAATGCAAACTGCATATTAACCATTATTTTAACGCAGACAAGCAGTTTTTACATGCTTCACGACAATTGCGTGCAAATGAGTCCTTATAGGCAAAATTGCTTTATTTTACAAAGGTAAGTCTATTTACACTATAACATTCAGGTTTGGATCATTCTCTCATAAGAAAATGCAATCTGCATATTAACCATTATTTTAACGCATGCAAGCAGTTTTTACATGCTTTATGACAATTAGAGGCAAATGAGTCTTTATAGGCAAAATTGCTTTATTTCATGAAGGCAAGTCTATTTACACTATAACATTCAGGTTTGGATCATTCTCTCATAAGAAAATGCAAACTGCATATTAACCATTATTTAAACGCAGACAAGCAGTTTTTACATGCTTTACGACAATTAGGTGCAAATGAGGCTTTATAGGCAAAATTGCTTTATTTCATGAGGGTAAGTCTATTTACACTATAACATTCAGGTTTGGATCTTTCTCTCATAAGAAAATGCAAACTGCTTATTTACTATCATTTTCACGCAGACAAGCAGTTTTTACATGCTTCACGACAATTGCGTGCAAATGAGTCCTTATAGGTAAAATTGCTTTATTTTACAAAGGTAAAAGTCTATTTTCTCTATAACATTCAGGTTTGGATCATTCTTTCATAAGAAAATGCAAACTGCATATTATACATTATTTTAACGCATACAAGCAGTTTTTACATGCTTTTTGACAATTAGGGGCAAATGAGTCCTTATAGGCAAAATTGCTTTATTTCCTGAAGGTAAGTCTATTTACACTATAACATTCAGGTTTGGATCATTTTCTCATCAGAAAATGCAAACTGCATATTAACCATTATTTTAACGCTGACAAGCAGTTTTTACATGCTTTATGACAATTAGGGGCAAATGAGTCCTTATAGACAAAATTGCTTTATTTCATGAAGGTAAGTCTATTTACACTATAACATTCAGGTTTGGATCATTCTCTCATAAGAAAATGCAAACTGCATATTAACCATTATTTTAACGCAGACAAGCAGTTTTTACTTGCTTCACGACAATTGCGTGCAAATGAGTCCTTATAGGCAAAATTGCTTTATTTTACAAAGGTAAGTCTATTTACACTATAACATTCAGGTTTGGATCATTCTCTCATAAGAAAAAGCAAACTGCATATTAACTATTATTTTAACGCATACAAGCAGTTTTTACAAGCTTTATGACAAGTAGGTGCAAATGAGTCCTTATAGGCAAAATTGCTTTATTTCATGAGGGTAAGTCTATTTACACTATAACATTCAGTTTTGGATCATTTTCTCATAAGAAAATGCAAACTGCATATTTACTATCATTTTAACGCATACAAGCAATTTTTACATGCTTTATGACAATTAGGTGCAAATGAGTCTTTATAGGCAAAATTGCTTTATTTCATGAGGGTAAGTCTATTTACACGATAACATTCAGGTTTGGATCATTCTCTCATAAGAAAATGCAAACTGCATATTAACCATTATTTTAACGCAGACAAGCAGTTTTTACATGCTTCACGACAAATGCGTGCAAATGAGTCCTTATAGGCAAAATTGCGTTATTTTACAAAGGTAAGTCTATTTTCACTATAACATTCAGGTTTGGATCATTCTCTCATAAGAAAATGCAAACTGCATATTAACCATTATTTTAACGCTG
Organism: Xanthostigma xanthostigma; assembly: GCA_963575645.1. NCBI lineage: Eukaryota > Metazoa > Arthropoda > Insecta > Raphidioptera > Raphidiidae > Xanthostigma > Xanthostigma xanthostigma. Next base: position 19,528,549 of record OY754473.1, on the reverse strand, counting down.
ACAAGCAGTTTTTACATGCTTTACGACAATTAGGTGCAAATGAGTCCTTATAGGCAAAAGTGCTTTATTTCATGAGGGTAAGTCTATTTACACTATACCATTCAGGTTTGGATCATTCTCTCATAAGAAAATGCAAACTGCATATTTATTATCATTTTCACGCAGACAAGCAGTTTTCACATGTTTTACGACAATTAGGTGGAAATAAGTCCTTAAAGGCAAAATTGTTTTATTTCACAAAGGTAAGTCTACTTTCACTATAACATTTAGGTTTGGATCATTCTCTCATAAGAAAATGCAAACTGCATATTAACCATTATTTTAACGCAGACAAGCAGTTTTTACATGCTTCTAGACAATTGCGTGCAAATGAGTCCTTATAGGCAAAATTGCTTTATTTTACAAAGGTAAGTCTATTTACACTATAACATTCAGGTTTGGATCATTCTCTCATAAGAAAATGCAAACTGCATATTAACCATTATTTTAACGCATACAAGCAGTTTTTACATGCTTTATGACAATTAGGGGCAAATGAGTCCTTATAGGCAAAATTGCTTTATTTCATGAAGGTAAGTCTATTTACACTATAACATTCAGGTTTGGATCTTTCTCTCATAAGAAAATGCAAACTGCTTATTTACTATCATTTTCACACAGACAAGCAGTTTTTACATGCTTCACGACAATTGCGTGCAAATGAGTCCTTATAGGTAAAATTGCTTTATTTTACAAAGGTAAAAGTCTATTTTCACTATAACAATCAGGTTTGGATCATTCTTTCATAAGAAAATGCAAACTGCTTATTATACATTATTTTAACGCATACAAGCAGTTTTTACAAGCTTTATGACAATTAGGTGCAAGTGAGTCCTTATTAGCAAAATTGCTTTATTTCATGAGGGTTAGTCTATTTACACTATAACATTCAGGTTTGGATCATTCTCTCATAAGAAAATGCAAACTGCATATTTACTATCGTTTTCACGCAGACAAGCAGTTTATACATGCTTCACGACTGTTGCGTGCAAATGAGTCCTTATAGGCAAAATTGCTTTATTTTACAAAGGTAAGTCTATTTACACTATAACATTCAGGTTTGGATCATTCTCTCATAAGAAAATGCAACATGCATATTAACCATTATTTTAACGCATACAAGCAGTTTTTACATGCTTTATGACAATTAGGTGCAAATAAGTCATTATAGGCAAAATTGCTTTATTTCATAAAGGTAAGTCTATTTACACTATAACATTCAGGTTTGGATCATTCTCTCATAAGAAAATGCAAACTGCATATTAACTATTATTTACACGCATACAAGCAGTTTTTACATGCTTTATGACAATTAGGGGCAAATGAGTCCTTATAGGCAAAATTGCTTTATTTTACAAAGGTAAGATTACTTAAACTATAACATTCAGGTTTGGATCATTCTCTCATAAGAAAATGCAAACTGCATATTAACCATTATTTTAACGCAAACAAGCAGTTTTTACATGCTTTATGACAATTAGGGGTAAATGAGTCCTTATAGGCAAAATTGCTTTATTTCATGAAGGTAAGTCTATTTACACTATAACATTCAGGTTTGGATCTTTCTCTCATAAGAAAATGCAAACTGCATATTAACCATTATTTAAACGCAGACAAGCAGTTTTTACATGCTTAACGACAATTAGGTGCAAATGAGTCTTTATAGGCAAAATTGCTTTTGTTTATGAGGGTTAGTCTATTTACACTATAACAATCAGGTTTGGATCATTCTCTCATAAGAAAATGCAAACTGCATATTTACTATCATTTTCACGCAGACAAGCAGTTTTTACATGCTTCACGACAATTGCGTGCAAATGAGTCCTTATAAGCAAAATTGCTTTATTTTACAAAGGTATGTCTATTTATACTATAACATTCAGGTTTGGATCATTCTCTAATAAGAAAATGCAAACTGCATATTAACCATTATTTTAACGCAGACAAGCAGTTTTTACATGCTTTACGACAATTACGTGCAAATGAGTCCTTATAGGCAAAAGTGCTTTATTTTACAAGGGTAAGTCTATTTATACTATAACATTCAGGTTTGGATCATTCTCTCATAAGAAAATGCAAACTGCATATTAACTATTATTTTACCGCTGACAAGCAGTTTTTACATGCTTTACGACAATTAGGTGCAAATGAGTCCTTATAGGCAAAAGTGCTTTATTTCATAAGGGTAAGTCTATTTACACTATAACATTCAGGTTTGGATCATTCTCTCATTAGAAAATGCAACATGCATATTAACTATTATTTTAACGCAAACAAGCAGTTTTTACATGCTTTATGACAATTAGAAGCAAAAAAGTCCTTATAGGCAAAATTGCTTTATTTCATGAAGGTAAGTCTATTTACACTATAACATTCAGGTTTGGATCATTCTCTCATAAGAAAATGCAAACTGCATATTAACCATTATTTTAACGCATACAAGCAGTTTTTACATGCTTTATGACAATTAGAAGCAAAAAAGTCCTTATAGGCAAAATTGCTTTATTTCATGAAGGTAAGTCTATTTACACAATAACATTCAGGTTTGGATCTTTCTCTCATAAGAAAATGCAAACTGCATATTAACCATTAGTTAACGCAGACAAGCAGTTTTCATGCTTTACGACAATTAGGTGCAAATGAGTCTTTATAGGCAAAATTGCTTTATTTCATGAGGGTTAGTCTATTTACACTATAAAATTCAGGTTTGGATCATTCTCTCATAAGAAAATGCAAACTGCATATTTACTATCATTTTCACGCAGACAAGCAGTTTTTACATGCTTCACGACAATTGCGTGCAAATGAGTCCTTATAAGCAAAATTGCTTTATTTTACAAAGGTAAGTCTATTTTCACTATAACATTCAGGTTTGGATCAGTTTCTCATAAGAAAATGCAAACTGCATATTAACCATTATTTTAACGCATACAAGCAGTTTTTACATGATTTATGACAATTAGGGGCAAATGGGTCCTTATAGGCAAAATTGATTTATTTCATGACGGTAAGTCTATTTACACTATAACATTCAGGTTTGGATCATTCTCTCATAAGAAAATGCAAACTGCATATTAACCATTATTTTAACGCAAACAAGCAGTTTTTACATGCTTTATGACAATTAGGGGTAAATGAGTCCTTATAGGCAAAATTGCTTTATTTCATGAAGGTAAGTCTATTTACACTATAACATTCAGGTTTGGATCTTTCTCTCATAAGAAAATGCAAACTGCATATTAACCATTATTTAAACGCAGACAAGCAGTTTTTACATGCTTAACGACAATTAGGTGCAAATGAGTCTTTATAGGCAAAATTGCTTTTGTTTATGAGGGTTAGTCTATTTACACTATAACAATCAGGTTTGGATCATTCTCTCATAAGAAAATGCAAACTGCATATTTACTATCATTTTCACGCAGACAAGCAGTTTTTACATGCTTCACGACAATTGCGTGCAAATGAGTCCTTATAAGCAAAATTGCTTTATTTTACAAAGGTAAGTCTATTTATACTATAACATTCAGGTTTGGATCATTCTCTAATAAGAAAATGCAAACTGCATATTAACCATTATTTTAACGCAGACAAGCAGTTTTTACATGCTTTACGACAATTACGTGCAAATGAGTCCTTATAGGCAAAATTGCTTTATTTTACAAGGGTAAGTCTATTTACACTATAACATTCAGGTTTGGATCATTCTCTCATAAGAAAATGCAAACTGCATATTAACTATTATTTTACCGCTGACAAGCAGTTTTTACATGCTTTACGACAATTAGGTGCAAATGAGTCCTTATAGGCAAAAGTGCTTTATTTCATAAGGGTAAGTCTATTTACACTATAACATTCAGGTTTGGATCATTCTCTCATTAGAAAATGCAACATGCATATTAACCATTATTTTAACGCAAACAAGCAGTTTTTACATGCTTTATGACAATTAGAAGCAAAAAAGTCCTTATAGGCAAAATTGCTTTATTTCATGAAGGTAAGTCTATTTACACTATAACATTCAGGTTTGGATCATTCTCTCATAAGAAAATGCAAACTGCATATTAACCATTATTTTAACGCATACAAGCAGTTTTTACATGCTTTATGACAATTAGAAGCAAAAAAGTCCTTATAGGCAAAATTGCTTTATTTCATGAAGGTAAGTCTATTTACACAATAACATTCAGGTTTGGATCTTTCTCTCATAAGAAAATGCAAACTGCATATTAACCATTAGTTAACGCAGACAAGCAGTTTTCATGCTTTACGACAATTAGGTGCAAATGAGTCTTTATAGGCAAAATTGCTTTATTTCATGAGGGTTAGTCTATTTACACTATAACATTCAGGTTTGGATCATTCTCTCATAAGAAAATGCAAACTGCATATTTACTATCATTTTCACGCAGACAAGCAGTTTTTACATGCTTCACGACAATTGCGTGCAAATGAGTCCTTATAAGCAAAATTGCTTTATTTTACAAAGGTAAGTCTATTTTCACTATAACATTCAGGTTTGGATCAGTTTCTCATAAGAAAATGCAAACTGCATATTAACCATTATTTTAACGCATACAAGCAGTTTTTACATGATTTATGACAATTAGGGGCAAATGGGTCCTTATAGGCAAAATTGATTTATTTCATGACGGTAAGTCTATTTACACTATAACATTCAGGTTTGGATCATTCTCTCATAAGAAAATGCAAACTGCATATTAACTATTATTTTACCGCTGACAAGCAGTTTTTACATGCTTTACGACAATTAGGTGCAAATGAGTCCTTATAGGCAAAAGTGCTTTATTTCATGAGGGTAAGTCTATTTACACTATAACATTCAGGTTTGGATCATTCTCTCATAAGAAAATGCAAACTGCATATTAACCATTATTTTAACGCAGACAAGCAATTTTTACATGCTTCACGACAATTGCGTGCAAATGAGTCCTTATAAGCAAAATTGCTTTATTTTACAAAGGTAAGTCTATTTACAATATAACATTCAGGTTTAGATCATTCTCTCACAAGAAAATGCAAACTGCATATTAACCATTATCTTAACGCATACAAGCAGTTTTTACATTATTTATGACAATTAGGGGCAAATGAGTCCTTATAGGCAAAATTGCTTTATTTCATGAAGGTAAGTCTATTTACACTATAACATTTAGGTTTGGATCTTTCTCTCATAAGAATATGCAAACTGCATATTATCCATTATTTAAACGCAGACAAGAAGTTTTTACATGTTTTACGACAATTAGGTGGAAATAAGTCCTAAAAAGCAAAATTGTCTTATTTCACAAAGGTAATTCTACTTTCACTATAACATTCAGGTTTGGATCATTCTCTCATAAGTAAATGCAAACTGCATATTAACCATTATCTTAACGCATACAAGCAGTTTTTACATGCTTTATGACAATTAGGGGCAAATGAGTCGTTATAGGCAAAATTGCTTTATTTCATGAGGGAAAGTCTATTTACACTATAACATTCAGGTTTGGATCATTCTCTCATAAGAAAATGCAAACTGCATATTAACCATTATTTTAACGCATACAAGCAGTTTTTACATGCTTTATGACAATTAGGGGCAAATGGGTCCTTATATGCAAAATTGCTTTATTTCATGAGGGAAAGTCTATTTACACTATAACACTCAGGTTTGGATCATTCTCTCATAAGAAAATGCAAACTGCATATTAACCATTATTTTAACGCAGACAAGCAGTTTTTACATGCTTCACGACAATTGCGTGCAAATGGGTCCTTATAGGCAAAAATTGCTTTATTTTACAAAGGTAAGTCTATTTACACTATAACATTCAGGTTTGGATCATTCTCTCATAAGAAAATGCAAACTGCATATTAACCATTATTTAAACGCAGACAAGCAGTTTTTACATGCTTTACGACAATTAGGTGCAAATGAGTCTTTATAAGCAAAATTGCTTTATTTCATGAGGGTAAGTCATTATAACATTCAGGTTTGGATCATTCTCTCATAAGAAAATGCAAACTGAATATTGGCTATCATTTTCACGCAGACAAGCAGTTTTTACATGGTTTAATTACGACAATTAGGTGCAAATAAGTCCTTAAATGCAAAATTGTTTTATTTCACAAAGGTAAGTCTACTTTCACTATAACATTCAGGTTTGGATCATTCTCTCATAAGAAAATGCAAACTGCATATTAACCATTATTTTAACGCCGACAAGCAGTTTTTACATGCTTCACGACAATTGCATGTAAATGAGTCCTTATAGGCAAAATTGCTTTATTTTACAAAGGTAAGTCTATTTACACTATAACATTCAGGTTTTGATCATTCTCTCATAAGAAAATGCAAACTGCTTATTATACATTATTTTAACGCATACAAGCAGTTTTTACATGCTTTTTGACAATTTGGGGCAAATGAGTCCTTATAGGCAAAATTGCTTTATTTCCTGAAGGTAAGTCTATTTACACTATAACATTTAGGTTTGGATCATTTTCTCATCAGAAAATGCAAACTGCATATTAACCATTATTTTAACGCTGACAAGCAGTTTTTACATGCTTTATGACAATTAGAGGCAAATGAGTCCTTATAGACAAAATTGCTTTATTTCATGAAGGTAAGTCTATTTACACTATAACATTCAGGTTTGGATCATTCTCTCATAAGAAAATGCAAACTGCATATTAACCATTATTTTAACGCAGACAAGCAGTTTTTACATGCTTCACGACAATTGCGTGCAAATGGGTCCTTATAGGCAAAAATTGCTTTATTTTACAAAGGTAAGTCTATTTACACTATAACATTCAGGTTTGGATCATTCTCTCATAAGAAAATGCAAACTGCATATTAACCATTATTTAAACGCAGACAAGCAGTTTTTACATGCTTTACGACAATTAGGTGCAAATGAGTCTTTATAGGCAAAATTGCTTTTTTTCATGAGGGTTAGTCTATTTACACTATAACAATCAGGTTTGGATCATTCTCTCATAAGAAAATGCAAACTGCATATTTACTATCATTTTCACGCAGACAAGCAGTTTTTACATGCTTCACGACAATTGCGTGCAAATGAGTCCTTATAAGCAAAATTGCTTTATTTTACAAAGGTAAGTCTATTTATACTATAACATTCAGGTTTGGATCATTCTCTCATAAGAAAATGCAACATGCATATTAACCATTATTTTAACGCAAACAAGCAGTTTTTACATGCTTTATGACAATTAGAAGCAAAAAAGTCCTTATAGGCAAAATTGCTTTATTTCATGAAGGTAAGTCTATTTACACTATAACATTCAGGTTTGGATCATTCTCTCATACGAAAATGCAAACTGCAATTTAACTATTATTTTAACGCATACAAGTAGTTTTTACAAGCTTTATGACAATTAGGTGCAAGTGAGTCCTTATAGGCAAAATTGCTTTATTTCATGAGGGTTAGTCTATTTACACTATAACATTTAGGTTTGGATCATTCTCTCATAAGAAAATGCAAACTGCATATTTACTATCATTTTAACGCAGACAAGCAGTTTTTACGTGCTTTACGACAATTAGGTGCAAATGAGTCCTTATAGGCAAAATTGCTTTATTTCACAAAGGTAAGTTTACTTACACTATAACATTCAGGTATAGATCATTCTCTCACAAGAAAATGCAAACTGCATATTAACTATTATTTTAACGCATACAAGCAGTTTTTACATGCTTTATGACAATTAGGTGCAAATGAGTCATTATAGGCAAAATTGCTTTATTTCATAAAGGTAAGTCTATTTACACTATAACATTCAGGTTTGGATCATTCTCTCATAAGAAAATGCAAACTGCATATTAACTATTATTTTACCGCTGACAACAGTTTTTACATGCTTTACGACAATTAGGTGCAAATGAGTCCTTATAGGCAAAATTGCTTTATTTTACAAAGGTAAGTTTACTTACACTATAACATTCAGGTTTGGATCTTTATCTCATAAGAAAATGCAAACTGCAATTTAACTATTATTTTAACGCATACAAGCAGTTTTTACAAGCTTTATGACAATTAGGTGCAAGTGAGTCCTTATAGGCAAAATTGCTTTATTTCATGAGGGTTAGTCTATTTACACTATAACATTCAGGTTTGGATCATTCTCTCATAAGAAAATGCAAACTGCATATTTACTATCGTTTTCACACAGACAAGCAGTTTTTACATGCTTCACGACAATTGCGTGCAAATGAGTCCTTATAAACAAAATTGCTTTATTTTACAAAGGTAAGTCTATTTTCACTATAACATTCAGGTTTGGATTATTCTCTCATAAGAAAATGCAAACTGCATATTAACCATTATTTTAACGCATACAAGCAGTTTTCACATGCTTTATGACAATTAGAGGCAAATGAGTCCTTATAGGCAAAATTGCTTTATTTCATAAAGGTAAGTCTATTTACACTACAACATTCAGGTTTGGATCATTCTCTCATAAGAAAATGCAAACTGCATATTTACTATCATTTTCACGCAGACAAGCAGTTTTCACATGTTTTACGACAATTAGGTGGAAATAAGTCCTTAAAGGCAAAATTGTTTTATTTCACAAAGGTAAGTCTACTTTCACTATAACATTCTGGTTTGGATCATTCTCTCATAAGAAAATGCAAACTGCATATAAACCATTATTTTAACGCAGACAAGCAGTTTTTACATGCTTCACGACAATTGCGTGCAAATGAGTCCTTATAGGCAAAATTGCTTTATTTTACAAAGGTAAGTCTATTTACACTATAACATTCAGGTTTGGATCATTCTCTCATAAGAAAATGCAACATGCATATTAACCATTATTTTAACGCATACAAGCAGTTTTTACATGCTTTATCACAATTAGGGGCAAAAAAGTCCTTATTGGCAAAATTGCTTTATTTCAAGAAGGTAAGTCTATTTACACTATAACATTCAGGTTTGGATCATTCTTTCATAAGAAAATGCAAACTGCATATTAACCATTATTTTAACGCAGACAAGCAGTTTTTACATGCTTTACGACAATTAGGTGCAAATGAGTCCTTATAGGCAAAATTGCTTTATTTCATGAGGGTTAGTCTATTAACACTATAACATTTAGGTTTGGATCATTCTCCCATAAGAAAATGCAAACTGCATATTTATTATCATTTTAACGTACACAAGCAGTTTTTACATGTTTTACGACAATTAGGTGGAAATAAGTCCTTAAAGGCTAAATTGTTTTATTTCACAAAGGTAAGTCTACTTTCACTATAACATTCAGGTTTGGATCATTCTCTCATAAGAAAATGCAAACTGCATATTAACCATTATTTTAACGCAGACAAGCAGTTTTTACATGCTTCACTACAATTGCGTGCAAATGAGTCCTCATAGGCAAAATTGCTTTATTTTACAAAGGTAAGTCTATTTACACTATAACATTCAGGTTTAAATCATTCTTTCATAAGAAAATGCAAACTGCATATTAACCATTATTTTAACGCATACAAGCAGTTTTTACATGCTTTATGACAATTAGGGGCAAATGAGTCTTTATAGGCAAAATTGCTTTATTTCATGAAGGTAAGTCTATTTACACTATAACATTCAGGTTTGGATCTTTCTCTCATAAGAAAATGCAAACTGCATATTAACCATTATTTAAACGCAGACAAGCAGTTTTTACATGCTTTACGACAATTAGGTGCAAATGAGTCTTTATAGGCAAAATTGCTTTATTTCATGAAGGTAAGTCTATTTACTCTATAACATTCATGTTTGGATCAATCTCTTATAAGAAAATGCAAACTGCATATTTACTATCATTTTCACACAGAAAAGCAGTTTTTACATGCTTCACGACAATTGCGTGCAAATGAGTCCTTATAAACAAAATTGCTTTATTTTACAAAGGTAAGTCTATTTTTACTATACATTCAGGTTTGGATCATTCTCTCATAAGAAAATGCAAACTGCATATTAACCATTATTTTAACGCATGCAAGCAGTTTTTACATGCTTTATGACAATTAGGGGCAAATGAGTCCTTATAAGCAAAATGGCTTTATTTCATAAAGGTAAGTCTATTTACACTATACATTTAGGTTTGGATCATTCTCTTATAAGAAAATGCAATCTGCATATTAACCATTATTTTAACGCTGACAAGCAGTTTTTACATGCTTTACGACAATTAGGTGCAAATGAGTCCTTATAGGCAAAAGTGCTTTATTTCATGAGGGTTAGTCTACTTACACTATAACATTCAGGTTTGGATCATTCTCTCATAAGAAAATGCAAACTGCATATTAACCATTATTTTAACGCAGACAAGCAGTTTTTACATGCTTTACGACAATTAGGTGCAAATGAGTCCTTATAGGTAAAATTGCTTTATTTTACAAAGGTAAGTTTACTTAAACTATAACATTCAGGTTTGGATCATTCTCTCATAAGAAAATGCAAACTGCCTATTAACTATTATTTTAACGCATACAAGCAGTTTTTACAAGCTTTATGACAATTAGGTGCAAATGAGTCCTTATAGGCAAAATTTCTTTATTTCATGAGGGTTAGTCTATTTACACTATAACATTTAGGTTTGGATCATTCTCCCATAAGAAAATGCAAACTGCATATTTATTATCATTTTAACGTATACAAGCAGTTTTTACATGTTTTACGACAATTAGGTGGAAATAAGTCCTTTAAGGCTAAATTGTTTTATTTCACAAAGGTAAGTCTACTTTCACTATAACATTCAGGTTTGGATCATTCTCTCATAAGAAAATGCAAACTGCATATTAACCATTATTTTAACGCAGACAAGCAGTTTTTACATGCTTCACTACAATTGCGTGCTAATGAGTCCTTATAGGCAAAATTGCTTTATTTTATGAGGGTAAGTCTATTTACACTATAACATTCAGGTTTGGATCATTCTCTCATAAGAAAATGCAAACTGCATATTAACCATTATTTAAACGCAGACAAGCAGTTTCTACATGCTTTACGACAATTAGGTGCAAATGAGTCTTTATAGGCAAAATTGCTTTATTTTATGAGGTTAAGTCTATTTACACTATAACATTCAGGTTTGGATCATTCTCTCATAAGAAAATGCAAACTGCATATTTACTATCATTTTCACGCAGACAAGCAGTTTATACATGCTTCACGACTGTTGCGTGCAAATGAGTCCTTATAGGCAAAATTGCTTTATTTTACAAAGGTAAGTCTATTTACACTATAACATTCAGGTTTGGATCATTCTCTCATAAAAAAATGCAACCTGCATATTAACCATTATTTTAACGCATACAAGCAGTTTTTACATGCTTTATGACAATTAGGAGCAAATGAGTCTTTATAGGCAAAATTGCTTTATTTCATGAAGGTAAGTCTATTTACACTATAACATTCAGGTTTGGATCTTTCTCTCATAAGAAAATGCAAACTGCATATTAACCATTATTTAAACGCAGACAAGCAGTTTTTACATGCTTTACGACAATTAGGTGCAAATGAGTCTTTATAGGCAAAATTGCTTTATTTCATGAAGGTAAGTCTATTTACTCTATAACATTCATGTTTGGATCAATCTCTTATAAGAAAATGCAAACTGCATATTTACTATCATTTTCACACAGACAAGCAGTTTTTACATGCTTCACGACAATTGCGTGCAAATGAGTCCTTAAAACAAAATTGCTTTATTTTACAAAGGTAAGTCTATTTTTACTATACATTCAGGTTTGGATCATTCTCTCATAAGAAAATGCAAACTGCATATTAACCATTATTTTAACGCATGCACGCAGTTTTTACATGCTTTATGACAATTAGGGGCAAATGAGTCCTTATAGGCAAAATGGCTTTATTTTATAAAGGTAAGTCAATTTACACTATAACATTCAGGTTTGGATCTTTCTCTCATAAGAAAATGCAAACTGCATATTAACCATTATTTAAACGCAGACAAGCAGTTTTTACATGCTTTACGACAATTAGGTGCAAATGAGTCTTTATAGGCAAAATTGCTTTATTTCATGAAGGTAAGTCTATTTACTCTATAACAATCATGTTTGGATCAATCTCTTATAAGAAAATGCAAACTGCATATTTACTATCATTTTCACGCAGACAAGCAGTTTTTACATGCTTCACGACAATTGCGTGCAAATGAGTCCTTATAAACAAAATTGCTTTATTTTACAAAGGTAAGTCTATTTTTACTATACATTCAGGTTTGGATCATTCTCTCATAAGAAAATGCAAACTGCATATTAACCATTATTTTAACGCTGACAAGCAGTTTTTACATGCTTTACGACAATTAGGTGCAAATGAGTCCTTATAGGCAAAAGTGCTTTATTTCATGAGGGTTAGTCTATTTACACTATAACATTCAGGTTTGGATCATTCTCTCATAAGAAAATGCAAACTGCATATTAACCATTATTTTAACGCAGACAAGCAGTTTTTACATGCTTTACGACAATTAGGTGCAAGTGAATCCTTATAGGCATAATTGCTTTATTTTACAAAGGTAAGTTTACTTAAACTATAACATTCAGGTTTGGATCATTCTCTCATAAGAAAATGCAAACTGCATATTTACTATCATTTTCACGCAGACAAGCAGTTTTCACATGTTTTACGACAATTAGGTGGAAATAAGTCCTTAAAGGCAAAATTGTTTTATTTCACAAAGGTATGTCTACTTTCACTATAACATTCAGGTTTGGATCATTCTCTCATAAGAAAATGCAAACTGCATATAAACCATTATTTTAACGCAGACAAGCAGTTTTTACATGCTTCACGACAATTGCGTGCAAATGAGTCCTTATAGGCAAAATTGCTTTATTTTACAAAGGTAAGTCTATTTACACTATAACATTCAGGTTTGGATCATTCTCTCATAAGAAAATGAAACATGCATATTAACCATTATTTTAACGCATACAAGCAGTTTTTACATGCTTTATCACAATTAGGGGCAAAGAAGTCCTTATCGGCAAAATTGCTTTATTTCAAGAAGGTAAGGCTATTTACACTATAACATTCAGGTTTGGATCATTCTTTCATAAGAAAATGCAAACTGCATATTAACCATTATTTTAACGCAGACAAGCAGTTTTTACATGCTTTACGACAATTAGGTGCAAATGAGTCCTTATAGGTAAAATTGCTTTATTTTACAAAGGTAAGTTTACTTAAACTATAACATTCAGGTTTGGATCATTCTTTCATAAGAAAATGCAAACTGCCTATTAACTATTATTTTAACGCATACAAGCAGTTTTTACAAGCTTTATGACAATTAGGTGCAAATGAGTCCTTATAGGCAAAATTTCTTTATTTCATGAGTGTTAGTCTATTTACACTATAACATTTAGGTTTGGATCATTCTCCCATAAGAAAATGCAAACTGCATATTTATTATCATTTTAACGTATACAAGCAGTTTTTACATGTTTTACGACAATTAGGTGGAAATAAGTCCTTAAAGGCTAAATTGTTTTATTTCACAAAGGTAAGTCTACTTTCACTATAACATTCAGGTTTGGATCATTCTCTCATAAGAAAATGCAAACTGCATATTAACCATTATTTTAACGCAGACAAGCAGTTTTTACATGCTTCACTACAATTGCGTGCAAATGAGTCCTTATAGGCAAAATTGCTTTATTTTATGAGGGTAAGTCTATTTACACTATAACATTCAGGTTTGGATCATTCTCTCATAAGAAAATGCAAACTGCATATTTACTATCATTTTCACGCAGACAAGCAGTTTATACATGCTTCACGACTGTTGCGTGCAAATGAGTCCTTATAGGCAAAATTGCTTTATTTTACAAAGGTAAGTCTATTTACGCTATAACATTCAGGTTTGGATCATTCTCTCATAAGAAAATGCAACATGCATATTAACCATTATTTTAACGCATACAAGCAGTTTTTACATGCTTTATGACAATTAGGTGCAAATGAGTCATTATAGGCAAAATTGCTTTATTTCATAAAGGTAAGTCTATTTACACTATAACATTCAGGTTTGGATCATTCTCTCATAAGAAAATGCAAACTGCATATTAACTATTATTTTAACGCATACAAGCAGTTTTTACATGCTTTATGACAATTAGGGGCAAATGAGTCCTTATAGGCAAAATTGCTTTATTTTACAAAGGTAAGTTTACTTAAACTATAACATTCAGGTTTAGATCATTCTCTCATAAGAAAATGCAAACTGCATATTAACTATTATTTTAATGCATACAAGCAGTTTTTACAAGCTTTATGACAATTAGGTGCAAATGAGTCCTTTAGGCAAAATTGCTTTATTTCATGAGGGTAAGTGTATTTACACTATACCATTCAGGTTTGGATCATTCTCTCATAAGAAAATGCAAACTGCATATTAACCATTATTTTAACGCAAACAAGCAGTTTTTACATGCTTTATGACAATTAGGGGCAAATGAGTCCTTATAGGCAAAATTGCTTTATTTCATGAAGGTAAGTCTATTTACACTATAACATTCAGGTTTGGATCTTTCTCTCATAAGAAAATGCAAACTGCATATTAACCATTATTTAAACGCAGACAAGCAGTTTTTACATGCTTTACGACAATTAGGTGCAAATGAGTCTTTATAGGCAAAATTGCTTTTTTTCATGAGGGTTAGTCTATTTACACTATAACAATCAGGTTTGGATCATTCTCTCATAAGAAAATGCAAACTGCATATTAACTATCATTTTCACGCAGACAAGCAGTTTTTACATGCTTCACGACAATTGCGTGCAAATGAGTCCTTATAAGCAAAATTGCTTTATTTTACAAAGGTAAGTCTATTTATACTATAACATTCAGATTTGGATCATTCTCTCATAAGAAAATGCAAACTGCATATTAACCATTATTTTAACGCAGACTAGCAGTTTTTACATGCTTTACGACAATTACGTGCAAATGAGTCCTTATAGGCAAAATTGCTTTATTTTACAAGGGTAAGTCTATTTACACTATAACATTCAGGTTTGGATCATTCTCTCATAAGAAAATGCAACATGCATATTAACCATTATTTTAACGCAAACAAGCAGTTTTTACATGCTTTATGACAATTAGAAGCAAAAAAGTCCTTATAGGCAAAATTGCTTTATTTCATGAAGGTAAGTCTATTTACACTATAACATTCAGGTTTGGATCATTCTCTCATAAGAAAATGCAAACTGCATATTAACCATTATTTTAACGCAGACAAGCAGTTTTTACATGCTTTACGACAATTAAGTGCAAATGAGTCCTTATAGGCAAAATTGCTTTACTTTACAAAGGTAAGTTTACTTACACTATAACATTCAGGTTTGGATCATTCTCTCATACGAAAATGCAAACTGCAATTTAACTATTATTTTAACGCATACAAGTAGTTTTTACAAGCTTTATGACAATTAGGTGCAAGTGAGTCCTTATAGGCAAAATTGCTTTATTTCATGAGGGTTAGTCTATTTACACTATAACATTTAGGTTTGGGTCATTCTCTCATAAGAAAATGCAAACTGCATATTTACTATCATTTTAACGCAGACAAGCAGTTTTTACGTGCTTTACGACAATTAGGTGCAAATGAGTCCTTATAGGCAAAATTGCTTTATTTCACAAAGGTAAGTTTACTTACACTATAACATTCAGGTATAGATCATTCTCTCACAAGAAAATGCAAACTGCATATTAACTATTATTTTAACGCATACAAGCAGTTTTTACATGCTTTATGACAATTAGGTGCAAATGAGTCATTATAGGCAAAATTGCTTTATTTCATAAAGGTAAGTCTATTTACACTATAACATTCAGGTTTGGATCATTCTCTCATAAGAAAATGCAAACTGCATATTAACTATTATTTTACCGCTGACAACAGTTTTTACATGCTTTACGACAATTAGGTGCAAATGAGTCCTTATAGGCAAAAGTGCTTTATTTCATGAGGGTAAGTCTATTTACACTATAACATTCAGGTTTGGATTATTCTCTCATAAGAAAATGGAAACTGCATATTAACCATTATTTTAACGCAGACAAGCAGTTTTTACATGCTTTACGACAATTAGGTGCAAATGAGTCCTTATAGGCAAAATTGCTTTATTTTACAAAGGTAAGTTTACTTACACTATAACATTCAGGTTTGGATCTTTATCTCATAAGAAAATGCAAACTGCAATAAATTTAACTATTATTTTAACGCATACAAGCAGTTTTTACAAGCTTTATGACAATTAGGTGCAAGTGAGTCCTTATAGGCAAAATTGCTTTATTTCATGAGGGATAGTCTATTTACACTATAACATTCAGGTTTGGATCATTCTCTCATAAGAAAATGCAAACTGCATATTTACTATCGTTTTCACGCAGACAAGCAGTTTTTACATGCTTCACGACAATTGCGTGCAAATGAGTCCTTATAAACAAAATTGCTTTATTTTACAAAGGTAAGTCTATTTTCACTATAACATTCAGGTTTGGATTATTCTCTCATAAGAAAATGCAAACTGCATATTAACCATTATTTTAACGCATACAAGCAGTTTTCACATGCTTTATGACAATTAGAGGCAAATGAGTCCTTATAGGCAAAATTGCTTTATTTCATAAAGGTAAGTCTATTTACACTACAACATTCAGGTTTGGATCATTCTCTCATAAGAAAATGCAAACTGCATATTAACTATTATTTTACCGCTGACAAGCAGTTTTTACATGCTTTACGACAATTAGGTGCAAATGAGTCCTTATAGGCAAAATTGCTTTATTTTACAAGGGTAAGTCTATTTACACTATAACATTCAGGTTTGGATCATTCTCTCATAAGAAAATGCAACATGCATATTAACCATTATTTTAACGCAAACAAGCAGTTTTTACATGCTTTATGACAATTAGAAGCAAAAAAGTCCTTATAGGCAAAATTGCTTTATTTCATGAAGGTAAGTCTATTTACTCACTAACATTTAGGTTTGGATCATTCTCTCATAAGAAAATGCAAACTGCATATTAACCATTATTTTAACGCATACAAGCAGTTTTTACATGCTTTATGACAATTAGAAGCAAAAAAGTCCTTATAGGCAAAATTGCTTTATTTCATGAAGGTAAGTCTATTTACACTATAACATTCAGGTTTGGATCTTTCTCTCATAAGAAAATGCAAACTGCATATTAACCATTATTTAACGCAGACAAGCAGTTTTTACATGCTTTACGACAATTAGGTGCAAATGAGTCTTTATAGGCAAAATTGCTTTATTTCATGAGGGTTAGTCTATTTACACTATAACATTCAGGTTTGGATCATTCTCTCATAAGAAAATGCAAACTGCATGTTTACTATCATTTTCACGCAGACAAGCAGTTTTTACATGCTTCACGACAATTGCGTGCAAATGAGTCCTTATAAGCAAAATTGCTTTATTTTACAAAGGTAAGTCTATTTTCACTATAACATTCAGGTTTGGATCATTCTCTCATAAGAAAATGCAAACTGCATATTAACCATTATTTTAACGCATACAAGCAGTTTTTACATGATTTATGACAATTAGGGGCAAATGGGTCCTTATAGGCAAAATTGATTTATTTCATGAGGGTAAGTCTATTTACACTATAACATTCAGGTTTGGATCATTCTCTCATAAGAAAATGCAAACTGCATATTAACTATTATTTTACCGCTGACAAGCAGTTTTTACATGCTTTACGACAATTAGGTGCAAATGAGTCCTTATAGGCAAAAGTGCTTTATTTCATGAGGGTAAGTCTATTTACACTATAACATTCAGGTTTGGATCATTCTCTCATAAGAAAATGCAAACTGCATATTAACCATTATTTTAACGCAGACAAGCAATTTTTACTTGCTTCACGACAATTGCGTGCAAATGAGTCCTTATAAGCAAAATTGCTTTATTTTACAAAGGTAAGTCTATTTACACTATAACATTCAGGTTTAGATCATTCTCTCACAAGAAAATGCAAACTGCATATTAACCATCATTTTAACGCATACAAGCAGTTTTTACATTATTTATGACAATTAGGGGCAAATGAGTCCTTATAGGCAAAATTGCTTTATTTCATGAAGGTAAGTCTATGTACACTATAACATTTAGGTTTGGATCTTTCTCTCATAAGAATATGCAAACTGCATATTATCCATTATTTAAACGCAGACAAGAAGTTTTTACATGTTTTACGACAATTAGGTGGAAATAAGTCCTAAAAGGCAAAATTGTCTTATTTCACAAAGGTAATTCTACTTTCACTATAAAATTCAGGTTTGGATCATTCTCTCATAAGAAAATGCAAACTGCATATTTACTATCATTTTCACGCAGACAAGCAGTTTTTACATGCTTCACGACAATTGCGTGCAAATGAGTCCTTATAGGCAAAATTGCTTTACTTTACAAAGGTAAGTTTACTTACACTATAACATTCAGGTTTGGATCATTCTCTCATACGAAAATGCAAACTGCAATTTAACTATTATTTTAACGCATACAAGTAGTTTTTACAAGCTTTATGACAATTAGGTGCAAGTGAGTCCTTATAGGCAAAATTGCTTTATTTCATGAGGGTTAGTCTATTTACACTATAACATTTAGGTTTGGATCATTCTCTCATAAGAAAATGCAAACTGCATATTTACTATCATTTTAACGCAGACAAGCAGTTTTTACGTGCTTTACGACAATTAGGTGCAAATGAGTCCTTATAGGCAAAATTGCTTTATTTCACAAAGGTAAGTTTACTTACACTATAACATTCAGGTATAGATCATTCTCTCACAAGAAAATGCAAACTGCATATTAACTATTATTTTAACGCATACAAGCAGTTTTTACATGCTTTATGACAATTAGGTGCAAATGAGTCATTATAGGCAAAATTGCTTTATTTCATAAAGGTAAGTCTATTTACACTATAACATTCAGGTTTGGATCATTCTCTCATAAGAAAATGCAAACTGCATATTAACTATTATTTTACCGCTGACAACAGTTTTTACATGCTTTACGACAATTAGGTGCAAATGAGTCCTTATAGGCAAAAGTGCTTTATTTTACAAGGGTAAGTCTATTTACACTATAACATTCAGGTTTGGATCATTCTCTCATAAGAAAATGCAAACTGCATATTAACCATTATTTTAACGCATACAAGCAGTTTTTACATGCTTTATGACAATTAGGGGCAAATGGGTCCTTATAGGCAAAATTGCTTTATTTCATGTAGGTTAGTCTATTTACACTATAACATTCAGGTTTGGATTATTCTCTCATAAGAAATTGCAAACTGCATATTAACCATTATTTTAACGCAGACAAGCAGTTTTTACATGCTTCAGGACAATTGCGTGCAAATGAGTCCTTATAGGCAAAATTGCTTTATTCCACAAAGGTAAGTTTACTTACACTATAACATTCAGGTTTGGATCATTCTCTTACAAGAAAATGTAAACTGCATATTAAATATTATTTTATCGCATACAAGCAGTTTTTACATGCTTTATGACAATTAGGTGCAAATGAGTCCTTATAAGCAAAATTGCTTTATTTCATGAGGGTAAGTCATTTACCCTATAACATTCAGGTTTGGATCATTCTCTCATAGGAAAATGCAAACTGAATATTGGCTATCATTTTCACGCAGACAAGCAGTTTTTACATGGTTTAATTACGACAATTAGGTGCAAATAAGTCCTTAAATGCAAAATTGTTTTATTTCACAAAGGTAAGTCTACTTTCACTATAACATTCAGGTTTGGATCATTCTCTCATAAGAAAATGCAAACTGCATATTAACCATTATTTTAACGCAGACAAGCAGTTTTTACATGCTTCACGACAATTGCGTGCAAATGAGTCCTTATAAACAAAATTGCTTTATTTTACAAAGGTAAGTCTATTTTCACTATAACATTCAGGTTTGGATTATTCTCTCATAAGAAAATGCAAACTGCATATTAACCATTATTTTAACGCATACAAGCAGTTTTCACATGCTTTATGACAATTAGAGGCAAATGAGTCCTTATAGGCAAAATTGCTTTATTTCATAAAGGTAAGTCTATTTACACTACAACATTCAGGTTTGGATCATTCTCTCATAAGAAAATGCAAACTGCATATTAACTATTATTTTACCGCTGACAAGCAGTTTTTACATGCTTTACGACAATTAGGTGCAAATGAGTCCTTATAGGCAAAATTGCTTTATTTTACAAGGGTAAGTCTATTTACACTATAACATTCAGGTTTGGATCATTCTCTCATAAGAAAATGCAACATGCATATTAACCATTATTTTAACGCAAACAAGCAGTTTTTACATGCTTTATGACAATTAGAAGCAAAAAAGTCCTTATAGGCAAAATTGCTTTATTTCATGAAGGTAAGTCTATTTACACACTAACATTTAGGTTTGGATCATTCTCTCATAAGAAAATGCAAACTGCATATTAACCATTATTTTAACGCATACAAGCAGTTTTTACATGCTTTATGACAATTAGAAGCAAAAAAGTCCTTATATGCAAAATTGCTTTATTTCATGAAGGTAAGTCTATTTACACTATAACATTCAGGTTTGGATCTTTCTCTCATAAGAAAATGCAAACTGCATATTAACCATTATTTAACGCAGACAAGCAGTTTTTACATGCTTTACGACAATTAGGTGCAAATGAGTCTTTATAGGCAAAATTGCTTTATTTCATGAGGGTTAGTCTATTTACACTATAACATTCAGGTTTGGATCATTCTCTCATAAGAAAATGCAAACTGCATATTTACTATCATTTTCACGCAGACAAGCAGTTTTTACATGCTTCACGACAATTGCGTGCAAATGAGTCCTTATAAGCAAAATTGCTTTATTTTACAAAGGTAAGTCTATTTTCACTATAACATTCAGGTTTGGATCATTCTCTCATAAGAAAATGCAAACTGCATATTAACCATTATTTTAACGCATACAAGCAGTTTTTACATGATTTATGACAATTAGGGGCAAATGGGTCCTTATAGGCAAAATTGATTTATTTCATGAGGGTAAGTCTATTTAATCTATAACATTCAGGTTTGGATCATTCTCTCATAAGAAAATGCAAACTGCATATTAACTATTATTTTACCGCTGACAAGCAGTTTTTACATGCTTTACGACAATTAGGTGCAAATGAGTCCTTATAGGCAAAAGTGCTTTATTTCATGAGGGTAAGTCTATTTACACTATAACATTCAGGTTTGGATCATTCTCTCATAAGAAAATGCAAACTGCATATTAACCATTATTTTAACGCAGACAAGCAATTTTTACATGCTTCACGACAATTGCGTGCAAATGAGTCCTTATAAGCAAAATTGCTTTATTTTACAAAGGTAAGTCTATTTACACTATAACATTCAGGTTTAGATCATTCTCTCACAAGAAAATGCAAACTGCATATTAACCATCATTTTAACGCATACAAGCAGTTTTTACATTATTTATGACAATTAGGGGCAAAGGAGTCCTTATAGGCAAAATTGCTTTATTTCATGAAGGTAAGTCTATGTACACTATAACATTTAGGTTTGGATCTTTCTCTCATAAGAATATGCAAACTGCATATTATCCATTATTTAAACGCAGACAAGAAGTTTTTACTTGTTTTACGACAATTAGGTGGAAATAAGTCCTAAAAGGCAAAATTGTCTTATTTCACAAAGGTAATTCTACTTTCACTATAAAATTCAGGTTTGGATCATTCTCTCATAAGAAAATGCAAACTGCATATTTACTATCATTTTCACGCAGACAAGCAGTTTTTACATGCTTCACGACAATTGCGTGCAAATGAGTCCTTACAAGCAAAATTGCTTTATTTTACAAAGGTAAGTCTATTTACACTATAACATTCAGGTTTGGATCATTCTCTCATAAGAAAATGCAAACTGCATATTAACCATTATCTTAACGCATACAAGCAGTTTTTACATGCTTTATGACAATTAGGGGCAAATGAGTCGTTATAGGCAAAATTGCTTTATTTCATGAGGGAAAGTCTATTTACACTATAACATTCAGGTTTGGATCATTCTCTCATAAGAAAATGCAAACTGCATATTAACCATTATTTTAACGCATACAAGCAGTTTTTACATGCTTTATGACAATTAGGGGCAAATGGGTCCTTATATGCAAAATTGCTTTATTTCATGAGGGAAAGTCTATTTACACTATAACACTCAGGTTTGGATCATTCTCTCATAAGAAAATGCAAACTGCATATTAACCATTATTTTAACGCAGACAAGCAGTTTTTACATGCTTCACGACAATTGCGTGCAAATAAGTCCTTATAGGCAAAATTGCTTTATTTTACAAAGGTAAGTCTATTTACACTATGCAATTCAGGTTTGGATCATTTTCTCATAAGAAAATGCAAACTGCATATTAACCATTATTTTAACGCATACAAGCAGTTTTTACATGCTTTATGACAATTGGGTGCAAATGAGTCCTTATAGGCAAAATGGCTTTATTTTATGAGGGTAAGTCTATTTACACTATAACATTCAGGTTTGGATCATTCTCTCATAAGAAAATGCAAACTGCATATTAACCATTATTTTAACGCATACAAGCAGTTTTTACATGCTTTATGACAATTAGGGGCAAATGGGTCCTTATAGGCAAAATTGCTTTATTTCATGAAGGTTAGTCTATTTACACTATAACATTCAGGTTTGGATTATTCTCTCATAAGAAATTGCAAACTGCATATTAACCATTATTTTAACGCAGACAAGCAGTTTTTACATGCTTCACGACAATTGCCTGCAAATGAGTCCTTATAAACAAAATTGCTTTATTTTACAAAGGTAAGTCTATTTACACTATAACATTCAGGTTTGGATCATTCTCTCATAGGAAAATGCAAACTGAATATTGGCTATCATTTTCACGCAGACAAGCAGTTTTTACATGGTTTAATTACGACAATTAGGTGCAAATAAGTCCTTAAATGCAAAATTGTTTTATTTCACAAAGGTAAGTCTACTTTCACTATAACATTCAGGTTTGGATCATTCTCTCATAAGAAAATGCAAACTGCATATTAACCATTATTTTAACGCAGACAAGCAGTTTTTACATGCTTCACGACAATTGCCTGCAAATGAGTCCTTATAAACAAAATTGCTTTATTTTACAAAGGTAAGTCTATTTACACTATAACATTCAGGTTTGGATCATTCTCTCATAAGAAAATGCAATCTGCATATTAACCATTATTTTAACGCATACAAGCAGTTTTTACATGCTTTATGACAATTCGAGGCAAATGAGTCTTTATAGGCAAAATTGCTTTATTTCATGAAGGCAAGTCTATTTACACTATAACATTCAGGTTTGTATCATTCTCTCATAAGAAAATGCAAACTGCATATTAACCATTATTTAAACGCAGACAAGCAGTTTTTACATGCTTTACGACAATTAGGTGCAAATGAGGCTTTATAGGCAAAATTGCTTTATTTCATGAGGGTAAGTCTATTTACACTATAACATTCAGGTTTGGATCTTTCTCTCATAAGAAAATGCAAACTGCTTATTTACTATCATTTTCACACAGACAAGCAGTTTTTACATGCTTCACGACAATTGCGTGCAAATGAGTCCTTATAGGTAAAATTGCTTTATTTTACAAAGGTAAAAGTCTATTTTCACTATAACATTCAGGTTTGGATCATTCTTTCATAAGAAAATGCAAACTGCTTATTATACATTATTTTAACGCATAGAAGCAGTTTTTACATGCTTTTTGACAATTAGGGGCAAATGAGTCCTTATAGGCAAAATTGCTTTATTTTCTGAAGGTAAGTCTATTTACACTATAACATTCAGGTTTGGATCATTTTCTCATCAGAAAATGCAAACTGCATATTAACCATTATTTTAACGCTGACAAACAGTTTTTACATGCTTTATGACAATTAGAGGCAAATGAGTCCTTATAGACAAAATTGCTTTATTTCATGAAGGTAAGTCTATTTACACCATAACATTCAGGTTTGGATCATTTTCTCATAAGAAAATGCAAACTGCATATTTACTATCATTTTAACGCATAACACAATTTTTACATGCTTTATGACAATTAGGTGCAAATTAGTCTTTATAGGCAAAATTGCTTTATTTCATGAGGGTAAGTCTATTTACACTATAACATTCAGGTTTGGATCATTCTCTCATAAGAAAATGCAAACTGCATATTAACCATTATTCTAACGCTGACAAGCAGTTTTTACATGCTTTACGACAATTAGGTGCAAATGAGTCCTTATAGGCAAAAGTGCTTTATTTCATGAGGGTAAGTCTATTTACACTATAACATTCAGGTTTGGATCATTCTCTCATAAGAAAATGCAAACTGCATATTTACTATCATTTTCACGCAGACAAGCAGTTTTCACATGTTTTACGACAATTAGGTGGAAATAAGTCCTTAAAGGCAAAATTGTTTTATTTCACAAATGTAAGTCTACTTTCACTATAACATTTAGGTTTGGATCATTCTCTCATAAGAAAATGCAAACTGCATATTAACCATTATTTTAACGCAGACAAGCAGTTTTTACATGCTTCTAGACAATTGCGTGCAGATGAGTCCTTATAGGCAAAATTGCTTTATTTCATGAAGGTAAGTCTATTTACACTATAACATTCAGGTTTGGATCATTCTCTCATAAGAAAATGCAAACTGCATATTAACCATTATTTTAACACATACAAGCAGTTTTTACATGCTTTATGACAATTTGGGGCAAATGAGTCCTTATTGGCAAAATTGCTTTATTTTACAAAGGTAAGTTTACTTAAACTATAAGATTCAGGTTTAGATCATTCTCTCATAAGAAAATGCAAACTGCATATTAACTATTATTTTAACGCATACAAGTAGTTTTTACAAGCTTTATGACAATTAGGTGCAAATGAGTTTTTATAGGCAAAATTGCTTTATTTCATGAGGGTAAGTCTATTTACACTATAACATTCAGGTTTGGATCATTCTCTCATAAGAAAATGCAAACTGCATATTTACTATCATTTTAATGCATACAAGCAGTTTTTACATGCTTTATGACAATTAGGTGCAAATGGGTCTTTATAGGCAAAATTGCTTTATTTCATGAGGGTAATTCTTTTTACACTACAACATTCAGGTTTGGATCATTCTCTCATAAGAAAATGCAAACTGCATATTAACCATTATTTTAACGCAGACAAGCAGTTTTTACATGTTTCACGACAATTGCGTGCAAATGAGTCCTTATAGGCAAATATGCGTTATTTTACAAATGTAAGTCTATTTTCACTATAACATTCAGGTTTGGATCATTCTCTCATAAGAAAATGCAAACTGCATATTAACCATTATTTTAACGCATACAAGCAGTTTTTACATCCTTTATGACAATTAGGGGCAAATAAAACCTTATAGGCAAAATTGCTTTATTTCATTAAGGTAAGTCTATTTACACTATAACATTCAGGTTTGGATCATTCTCTCATAAGAAAATGCAAACTGCATATTTACTATCATTTTCACGCAGACAAGCAATTTTTACATGGTTTAATTACGACAATTAGGTGCAAATAAGTCCTTAAATGCAAAATTGTTTTATTTCACAAAGGTAAGTCTACTTTCACTATAACATTCAGGTTTGGATCATTCTCTCATAAGAAAATGCAAACTGCATATTAACCATTATTTTAACGCAGACAAGCAGTTTTTACATGCTTCACGACAATTGCCTGCAAATGAGTCCTTATAGGCAAAATTGCTTTATTTTACAAAGGTAAAAGTCTATTTTCACTATAACATTCAGGTTTGGATCATTCTTTCATAAGAAAATGCAAACTGCTTATTATACATTATTTTAACGCATAGAAGCAGTTTTTACATGCTTTTTGACAATTAGGGGCAAATGAGTCCTTATAGGCAAAATTGCTTTATTTTCTGAAGGTAAGTCTATTTACACTATAACATTCAGGTTTGGATCATTTTCTCATCAGAAAATGCAAACTGCATATTAACCATTATTTTAACGCTGACAAACAGTTTTTACATGCTTTATGACAATTAGAGGCAAATGAGTCCTTATAGACAAAATTGCTTTATTTCATGAAGGTAAGTCTATTTACACCATAACATTCAGGTTTGGATCATTTTCTCATAAGAAAATGCAAACTGCATATTTACTATCATTTTAACGCATAACACAATTTTTACATGCTTTATGACAATTAGGTGCAAATTAGTCTTTATAGGCAAAATTGCTTTATTTCATGAGGGTAAGTCTATTTACACTATAACATTCAGGTTTGGATCATTCTCTCATAAGAAAATGCAAACTGCATATTAACCATTATTCTAACGCTGACAAGCAGTTTTTACATGCTTTACGACAATTAGGTGCAAATGAGTCCTTATAGGCAAAAGTGCTTTATTTCATGAGGGTAAGTCTATTTACACTATAACATTCAGGTTTGGATCATTCTCTCATAAGAAAATGCAAACTGCATATTTACTATCATTTTCACGCAGACAAGCAGTTTTCACATGTTTTACGACAATTAGGTGGAAATAAGTCCTTAAAGGCAAAATTGTTTTATTTCACAAATGTAAGTCTACTTTCACTATAACATTTAGGTTTGGATCATTCTCTCATAAGAAAATGCAAACTGCATATTAACCATTATTTTAACGCAGACAAGCAGTTTTTACATGCTTCTAGACAATTGCGTGCAGATGAGTCCTTATAGGCAAAATTGCTTTATTTCATGAAGGTAAGTCTATTTACACTATAACATTCAGGTTTGGATCATTCTCTCATAAGAAAATGCAAACTGCATATTAACCATTATTTTAACACATACAAGCAGTTTTTACATGCTTTATGACAATTTGGGGCAAATGAGTCCTTATTGGCAAAATTGCTTTATTTTACAAAGGTAAGTTTACTTAAACTATAAGATTCAGGTTTAGATCATTCTCTCATAAGAAAATGCAAACTGCATATTAACTATTATTTTAACGCATACAAGTAGTTTTTACAAGCTTTATGACAATTAGGTGCAAATGAGTTTTTATAGGCAAAATTGCTTTATTTCATGAGGGTAAGTCTATTTACACTATAACATTCAGGTTTGGATCATTCTCTCATAAGAAAATGCAAACTGCATATTTACTATCATTTTAATGCATACAAGCAGTTTTTACATGCTTTATGACAATTAGGTGCAAATGGGTCTTTATAGGCAAAATTGCTTTATTTCATGAGGGTAATTCTTTTTACACTACAACATTCAGGTTTGGATCATTCTCTCATAAGAAAATGCAAACTGCATATTAACCATTATTTTAACGCAGACAAGCAGTTTTTACATGTTTCACGACAATTGCGTGCAAATGAGTCCTTATAGGCAAATATGCGTTATTTTACAAATGTAAGTCTATTTTCACTATAACATTCAGGTTTGGATAATTCTCTCATAAGAAAATGCAAACTGCATATTAACCATTATTTTAACGCATACAAGCAGTTTTTACATCCTTTATGACAATTAGGGGCAAATAAAACCTTATAGGCAAAATTGCTTTATTTCATTAAGGTAAGTCTATTTACACTATAACATTCAGGTTTGGATCATTCTCTCATAAGAAAATGCAAACTGCATATTTACTATCATTTTCACGCAGACAAGCAATTTTTACATGGTTTAATTACGACAATTAGGTGCAAATAAGTCCTTAAATGCAAAATTGTTTTATTTCACAAAGGTAAGTCTACTTTCACTATAACATTCAGGTTTGGATCATTCTCTCATAAGAAAATGCAAACTGCATATTAACCATTATTTTAACGCAGACAAGCAGTTTTTACATGCTTCACGACAATTGCCTGCAAATGAGTCCTTATAGGCAAAATTGTTTTATTTTACAAAGGTAAGTCTATTTACACTATAACATTCAGGTTTTGATCATTCTCTCATAAGAAAATGCAATCTGCATATTAACCATTATTTTAACGCATACAAGCAGTTTTTACATGCTTTATGACAATTCGAGGCAAATGAGTCTCTATAGGCAAAATTGCTTTATTTCATGAAGGCAAGTCTATTTACACTATAACATTCAGGTTTGTATCATTCTCTCATAAGAAAATGCAAACTGCATATTAACCATTATTTAAACGCAGACAAGCAGTTTTTACATGCTTTACGACAATTAGGTGCAAATGAGTCTTTATAGGCAAAATTGCTTTATTTCATGAGGGTAAGTCTATTTACACTATAACATTCAGGTTTGGATCTTTCTCTCATAAGAAAATGCAAACTGCTTATTTACTATCATTTTCACACAGACAAGCAGTTTTTACATGCTTCACGACAATTGCGTGCAAATGAGTCCTTATAGGTAAAATTGCTTTATTTTACAAAGGTAAAAGTCTATTTTCACTATAACATTCAGGTTTGGATCATTCTTTCATAAGAAAATGCAAACTGCTTATTATACATTATTTTAACGCATACAAGCAGTTTTTACATGCTTTTTGACAATTAGGGGCAAATGAGTCCTTATAGGCAAAATTGCTTTATTTCCTGAAGGTAAGTCTATTTACACTATAACATTCAGGTTTGGATCATTTTCTCATCAGAAAATGCAAACTGCATATTAACCATTATTTTAACGCTGACAAGCAGTTTTTACATGCTTTATGACAATTAGAGGCAAATGAGTCCTTATAGACAAAATTGCTTTATTTCATGAAGGTAAGTCTATTTACACTATAACATTCAGGTTTGGATCATTCTCTCATAAGAAAATGCAAACTGCATATTAACCATTATTTTAACGCAGACAAGCAGTTTTTACATGCTTCACGACAATTGCGTGCAAATGGGTCCTTATAGGCAAAATTGCTTTATTTTACAAAGGTTAGTCTATTTACACTATAACATTCAGGTTTGGATCATTCTCTCATAAGAAAAAGCAAACTGCATATTAACTATTATTTTAACGCATACAAGCAGTTTTTACAAGCTTTATGACAATTAGGTGCAAATGAGTCCTTATAGGCAAAATTGCTTTATTTCATGAAGGTAAGTTTATTTACACTATAACATTCAGGTTTGGATCATTTTCTCATAAGAAAATGCAAACTGCATATTTACTATCATTTTAACGCATAACACAATTTTTACATGCTTTATGACAGGTGCAAATTAGTCTTTATAGGCAAAATTGCTTTATTTCATGAGGGTAAGTCTATTTACACTATAACATTCAGGTTTGGATCATTCTCTCATAAGAAAATGCAAACTGCATATTAACCATTATTTTAACGCTGACAAGCAGTTTTTACATGCTTTACGACAATTAGGTGCAAATGAGTCCTTATAGGCAAAAGTGCTTTATTTCATGAGGGTAAGTCTATTTACACTATAACATTCAGGTTTGGATCATTCTCTCATAAGAAAATGCAAACTGCATAATTACTATCATTTTCACGCAGACAAGCAGTTTTTACATGCTTCACGACAATTGCGTGCAAATGAGTCCTTATAAACAAAATTGCTTTATTTTACACAGGTAAGTCTATTTTCACTATAACATTCAGGTTTGGAACATTCTCTCATAAGAAAAAGCAAACTGCATATTACCATTATTTATAACGCATACAAGCAGTTTTTACATGCTTTATGACAATTAGGGGCAAATGAGTCCTTATAGGCAAAATTGCATTATTTCATAAAGGTAAGTCTATTTACACTATAACATTTAGGTTTGGATCATTCTCTCATAAGAAAATGCAAACTGCATATTAACCATTATTTTAACGCTGACAAGCAGTTTTTACATGCTTTACGACAATTAGGTGCAAATGAGTCCTTATGGGCAAAAGTGCTCTATTTCATGAGAGTAAGTCTATTTACACTATAACATTCAGGTTTGGATCATTCTCTCATAAGAAAATGCAAACTGCATATTTACTATCATTTTCACGCAGACAGCAGTTTTCACATGTTTTACGACAATTAGGTGGAAATAAGTCCTTAAAGGCAAAATTGCTTTATTTCATGAGGGAAAGTCTATTTACACTATATATTCAGGTTTGGATCATTTTCTCACAAGAAAATGTAAACTGCATATTAACTATTATTTTATCGCATACAAAAAGTTTTTACATGCTTTATGACAATTAGGTGCAAATGAGTCTTTATAAGCAAAATTGCTTTATTTCATGAGGGTAAGTCATTTACACTATAACATTCAGGTTTGGATCATTCTCTCATAAGAAAATGCAAACTGAATATTGACTATCATTTTCACGCAGACAAGCAGTTTTTACATGGTTTACAAATATTAGGTGCAAAAAGGTCCTTAAAAGCAAAATTGTTTTATTTCACAAAGGTAAGTCTACTTTCACTATAACATTCAGGTTTGGATCATTCTCTCATAAGAAAATGCAAACTGCATATTAACAGTTATTTTAACGCAGACAAGCAGTTTTTACATGCTTTACGACAATTGCGTGCAAATGAGTCCTTATAGGCAAAATTGCTTTATTTTACAAAGGTAAGTCTATTTACACTATAACATTCAGGTTTGGATCATTCTCTCATAAGAAAATGCAATCTGCATATTAACCATTATTTTAACGCATACAAGCAGTTTTTACATGCTTTATGACAATTAGAGGCAAATGAGTCCTTATAGGCAAAATTGCTTTATTTAATGAAGGCAAGTCTATTTACACTATAACATTCAGGTTTGGATCATTCTCTCATAAGAAAATGCAAACTGCATATTAACCATTATTTAAACGCAGACAAGCAGTTTTTACATGCTTTACGACAATTAGGTGCAAATGAGGCTTTATAAGCAAAATTGCTTTATTTCATGAGGGTAAGTCTATTTTCACTATAACATTCAGGTTTGGATCATTCTTTCATAAGAAAATGCAAACTGCATATTATTCATTATTTTAACGCATACAAGCAGTTTTTACATGCTTTATGACAATTAGGGGCAAATGAGTCCTTATAGGCAAAATCGCTTTATTTCCTGAAGGTAAGTCTATTTACACTATAACATTCAGGTTTGGATCATTTTCTCATCAGAAAATGCAAACTGCATATTAACCATTATTTTAACGCTGACAAGCAGTTTTTACATGCTTTATGACAATTAGGGGCAAATGAGTCCTTATAGACAAAATTGCTTTATTTCATGAAGGTAAGTCTATTTACACTATAACATTCAGGTTTGAATCATTCTCTCATAAGAAAATGCAAACTGCATATTAACCATTATTTTAACGCAGACAAGCAGTTTTTACATGCTTCACGACAATTGCGTGCAAATGAGTCCTTATAGGCAAAATTGCTTTATTTTACAAAGGTAAGTCTATTTACACTATAACATTCAGGTTTGGATCATTCTCTCATAAGAAAATGCAATCTGCATATTAACCATTATTTTAACGCATGCAAGCAGTTTTTACATGCTTTATGACAATTAGAGGCAAATGAGTCTTTAGAGGCAAAATTGCTTTATTTCATGAAGGGAAGTCTATTTACACTATAACATTCAGGTTTGGATCATTCTCTCATAAGAAAATGCAAACTGCATATTAACCATTATTTAAACGCAGACAAGCAGTTTTTACATGCTTTACGACAATTAGGTGCAAATGAGGCTTTATAGGCAAAATTGCTTTATTTCATGAGGGTAAGTCTATTTACACTATAACATTCAGGTTTGGATCTTTCTCTCATAAGAAAATGCAAACTGCTTATTTACTATCATTTTCACGCAGACAAGCAGTTTTTACATGCTTCACGACAATTGCGTGCAAATGAGTCCTTATAGGTAAAATTGCTTTATTTTACAAAGGTAAAAGTCTATTTTCTCTATAACATTCAGGTTTGGATCATTCTTTCATAAGAAAATGCAAACTGCATATTATACATTATTTTAACGCATACAAGCAGTTTTTACATGCTTTTTGACAATTAGGGGCAAATGAGTCCTTATAGGCAAAATTGCTTTATTTCCTGAAGGTAAGTCTATTTACACTATAACATTCAGGTTTGGATCATTTTCTCATCAGAAAATGCAAACTGCATATTAACCATTATTTTAACGCTGACAAGCAGTTTTTACATGCTTTATGACAATTAGGGGCAAATGAGTCCTTATAGACAAAATTGCTTTATTTCATGAAGGTAAGTCTATTTACACTATAACATTCAGGTTTGGATCATTCTCTCATAAGAAAATGCAAACTGCATATTAACCATTATTTTAACGCAGACAAGCAGTTTTTACTTGCTTCACGACAATTGCGTGCAAATGAGTCCTTATAGGCAAAATTGCTTTATTTTACAAAGCTAAGTCTATTTACACTATAACATTCAGGTTTGGATCATTCTCTCATAAGAAAAAGCAAACTGCATATTAACTATTATTTTAACGCATACAAGCAGTTTTTACAAGCTTTATGACAAGTAGGTGCAAATGAGTCCTTATAGGCAAAATTGCTTTATTTCATGAGGGTAAGTCTATTTACACTATAACATTCAGTTTTGGATCATTTTCTCATAAGAAAATGCAAACTGCATATTTACTATCATTTTAACGCATACAAGCAATTTTTACATGCTTTATGACAATTAGGTGCAAATGAGTCTTTATAGGCAAAATTGCTTTATTTCATGAGGGTAAGTCTATTTACACGATAACATTCAGGTTTGGATCATTCTCTCATAAGAAAATGCAAACTGCATATTAACCATTATTTTAACGCAGACAAGCAGTTTTTACATGCTTCACGACAAATGCGTGCAAATGAGTCCTTATAGGCAAAATTGCGTTATTTTACAAAGGTAAGTCTATTTTCACTATAACATTCAGGTTTGGATCATTCTCTCATAAGAAAATGCAAACTGCATATTAACCATTATTTTAACGCTGACAAGCAGTTTTTACATGCTTTACGACAATTAGGTGCAAATGAGTCCTTATAGGCAAAAGTGCTTTATTTCATGAGGGTAAGTCTATTTACACTATACCATTCAGGTTTGGATCATTCTCTCATAAGAAAATGCAAACTGCATATTTACTATCATTTTTACGCAGACAAGCAGTTTTCACATGTTTTACGACAATTAGGTGGAAATAAGTCCTTAAAGGCAAAATTGTTTTATTTCACAAAGGTAAGTCTACTTTTACTATAACATTTAGGTTTGGATCATTCTCTCATAAGAAAATGCAAACTGCATATTAACCATTATTTTAACGCAGACAAGCAGTGTTTACATGCTTTATGACAATTAGGGGCAAATGAGTCCTTATAGGCAAAATTGCTTTATTTCATGAAGGTAAGTCTATTTACACTATAACATTCAGGTTTGGATCTTTCTCTCATAAGAAAATGCAAACTGCTTATTTACTATCATTTTCACACAGACAAGCAGTTTTTACATGCTTCACGACAATTGCGTGCAAATGAGTCCTTATAGGTAAAATTGCTTTATTTTACAAAGGTAAAAGTCTATTTTCACTATAACAATCAGGTTTGGATCATTCTTTCATAAGAAAATGCAAACTGCTTATTATACATTATTTTAACGCATACAAGCAGTTTTTACAAGCTTTATGACAATTAGGTGCAAGTGAGTCCTTATTAGCAAAATTGCTTTGTTTCATGAGGGTTAGTCTATTTACACTATAACATTCAGGTTTGGATCATTCTCTCATAAGAAAATGCAAACTGCATATTTACTATCGTTTTCACGCAGACAAGCAGTTTATACATGCTTCACGACTGTTGCGTGCAAATGAGTCCTTATAGGCAAAATTGCTTTATTTTACAAAGGTAAGTCTATTTACACTATAACATTCAGGTTTGGATCATTCTCTCATAAGAAAATGCAACATGCATATTAACCATTATTTTAACGCATACAAGCAGTTTTTACATGCTTTATGACAATTAGGTGCAAATAAGTCATTATAGGCAAAATTGCTTTATTTCATAAAGGTAAGTCTATTTACACTATAACATTCAGGTTTGGATCATTCTCTCATAAGAAAATGCAAACTGCATATTAACTATTATTTACACGCATACAAGCAGTTTTTACATGCTTTATGACAATTAGGGGCAAATGAGTCCTTATAGGCAAAATTGCTTTATTTTACAAAGGTAAGTTTACTTAAACTATAACATTCAGGTTTGGATCATTCTCTCATAAGAAAATGCAAACTGCATATTAACCATTATTTTAACGCAAACAAGCAGTTTTTACATGCTTTATGACAATTAGGGGTAAATGAGTCCTTATAGGCAAAATTGCTTTATTTCATGAAGGTAAGTCTATTTACACTATAACATTCAGGTTTGGATCTTTCTCTCATAAGAAAATGCAAACTGCATATTAACCATTATTTAAACGCAGACAAGCAGTTTTTACATGCTTAACGACAATTAGGTGCAAATGAGTCTTTATAGGCAAAATTGCTTTTGTTTATGAGGGTTAGTCTATTTACACTATAACAATCAGGTTTGGATCATTCTCTCATAAGAAAATGCAAACTGCATATTTACTATCATTTTCACGCAGACAAGCAGTTTTTACATGCTTCACGACAATTGCGTGCAAATGAGTCCTTATAAGCAAAATTGCTTTATTTTACAAAGGTAAGTCTATTTATACTATAACATTCAGGTTTGGATCATTCTCTAATAAGAAAATGCAAACTGCATATTAACCATTATTTTAACGCAGACAAGCAGTTTTTACATGCTTTACGACAATTACGTGCAAATGAGTCCTTATAGGCAAAATTGCTTTATTTTACAAGGGTAAGTCTATTTACACTATAACATTCAGGTTTGGATCATTCTCTCATAAGAAAATGCAAACTGCATATTAACTATTATTTTACCGCTGACAAGCAGTTTTTACATGCTTTACGACAATTAGGTGCAAATGAGTCCTTATAGGCAAAAGTGCTTTATTTCATGAGGGTAAGTCTATTTACACTATAACATTCAGGTTTGGATCATTCTCTCATAAGAAAATGCAACATGCATATTAACCATTATTTTAACGCAAACAAGCAGTTTTTACATGCTTTATGACAATTAGAAGCAAAAAAGTCCTTATAGGCAAAATTGCTTTATTTCATGAAGGTAAGTCTATTTACACTATAACATTCAGGTTTGGATCATTCTCTCATAAGAAAATGCAAACTGCATATTAACCATTATTTTAACGCATACAAGCAGTTTTTACATGCTTTATGACAATTAGAAGCAAAAAAGTCCTTAAAGGCAAAATTGCTTTATTTCATGAAGGTAAGTCTATTTACACAATAACATTCAGGTTTGGATCTTTCTCTCATAAGAAAATGCAAACTGCATATTAACCATTAGTTAACGCAGACAAGCAGTTTTCATGCTTTACGACAATTAGGTGCAAATGAGTCTTTATAGGCAAAATTGCTTTATTTCATGAGGGTTAGTCTATTTACACTATAACATTCAGGTTTGGATCATTCTCTCATAAGAAAATGCAAACTGCATATTTACTATCATTTTCACGCAGACAAGCAGTTTTTACATGCTTCACGACAATTGCGTGCAAATGAGTCCTTATAAGCAAAATTGCTTTATTTTACAAAGGTAAGTCTATTTTCACTATAACATTCAGGTTTGGATCAGTTTCTCATAAGAAAATGCAAACTGCATATTAACCATTATTTTAACGCATACAAGCAGTTTTTACATGATTTATGACAATTAGGGGCAAATGGGTCCTTATAGGCAAAATTGATTTATTTCATGAGGGTAAGTCTATTTACACTATAACATTCAGGTTTGGATCATTCTCTCATAAGAAAATGCAAACTGCATATTAACTATTATTTTACCGCTGACAAGCAGTTTTTACATGCTTTACGACAATTAGGTGCAAATGAGTCCTTATAGGCAAAAGTGCTTTATTTCATGAGGGTAAGTCTATTTACACTATAACATTCAGGTTTGGATCATTCTATCATAAGAAAATGCAAACTGCATATTAACCATTATTTTAACGCAGACAAGCAATTTTTACATGCTTCACGACAATTGCGTGCAAATGAGTCCTTATAAGCAAAATTGCTTTATTTTACAAAGGTAAGTCTATTTACAATATACCATTCAGGTTTAGATCATTCTCTCACAAGAAAATGCAAACTGCATATTAACCATTATCTTAACGCATACAAGCAGTTTTTACATTATTTATGACAATTAGGGGCAAATGAGTCCTTATAGGCAAAATTGCTTTATTTCATGAAGGTAAGTCTATTTACACTATAACATTTAGGTTTGGATCTTTCTCTCATAAGAATATGCAAACTGCATATTATCCATTATTTAAACGCAGACAAGAAGTTTTTACATGTTTTACGACAATTAGGTGGAAATAAGTCCTAAAAGGCAAAATTGTCTTATTTCACAAAGGTAATTCTACTTTCACTATAACATTCAGGTTTGGATCATTCTCTCATAAGAATTGCAAACTGCATATTTACTATCATTTTCACGCAGACAAGCAGTTTTTACATGCTTCACGACAATTGCGCGCAAATGAGTCCTTATAAGCAAAATTGCTTTATTTTACAAAGGTAAGTCTATTTACACTATAACATTCAGGTTTGGATCATTCTCTCATAAGAAAATGCAAACTGCATATTAACCATTATCTTAACGCATACAAGCAGTTTTTACATGCTTTATGACAATTAGGGGCAAATGAGTCGTTATAGGCAAAATTGCTTTATTTCATGAGGGAAAGTCTATTTACACTATAACATTCAAGTTTGGATCATTCTCTCATAAGAAAATGCAAACTGCATATTAACCATTATTTTAACGCATACAAGCAGTTTTTACATGCTTTATGACAATTAGGGGCAAATGGGTCCTTATATGCAAAATTGCTTTATTTCATGAGGGAAAGTCTATTTACACTATAACACTCAGGTTTGGATCATTCTCTCATAAGAAAATGCAAACTGCATATTAACCATTATTTTAACGCAGACAAGCAGTTTTTACATGCTTCACGACAATTGCGTGCAAATAAGTCCTTATAGGCAAAATTGCTTTATTTTACAAAGGTAAGTCTATTTACACTATGCAATTCAGGTTTGGATCATTTTCTCATAAGAAAATGCAAACTGCATATTAACCATTATTTTAACGCATACAAGCAGTTTTTACATGCTTTATGACAATTGGGTGCAAATGAGTCCTTATAGGCAAAATTGCTTTATTTTATGAGGGTAAGTCTATTTACACTATAACATTCAGGTTTGGATCATTCTCTCATAAGAAAATGCAAACTGCATATTAACCATTATTTTAACGCATACAAGCAGTTTTTACATGCTTTATGACAATTAGGGGCAAATGGGTCCTTATAGGCAAAATTGCTTTATTTCATGAAGGTTAGTCTATTTACACTATAACATTCAGGTTTGGATTATTCTCTCATAAGAAATTGCAAACTGCATATTAACCATTATTTTAA
This sequence comes from Xanthostigma xanthostigma, assembly GCA_963575645.1. NCBI lineage: Eukaryota > Metazoa > Arthropoda > Insecta > Raphidioptera > Raphidiidae > Xanthostigma > Xanthostigma xanthostigma. The sequence goes on along the minus strand of OY754473.1, from coordinate 19,490,770 downwards.
CGCAGACAAGCAGTTTTTACATGCTTCAGGACAATTGCGTGCAAATGAGTCCTTATAGGCAAAATTGCTTTATTTCACAAAGGTAAGTTTACTTACACTATAACATTCAGGTTTGGATCATTCTCTCACAAGAAAATGTAAACTGCATATTAAATATTATTTTATCGCATACAAGCAGTTTTTACATGCTTTATGACAATTAGGTGCAAATGAGTCCTTATAAGCAAAATTGCTTTATTTCATGAGGGTAAGTCATTATAACATTCAGGTTTGGATCATTCTCTCATAAGAAAATGCAAACTGAATATTGGCTATCATTTTCACGCAGACAAGCAGTTTTTACATGGTTTAATTACGACAATTAGGTGCAAATAAGTCCTTAAATGCAAAATTGTTTTATTTCACAAAGGTAAGTCTACTTTCACTATAACATTCAGGTTTGGATCATTCTCTCATAAGAAAATGCAAACTGCATATTAACCATTATTTTAACGCCGACAAGCAGTTTTTACATGCTTCACGACAATTGCATGTAAATGAGTCCTTATAGGCAAAATTGCTTTATTTTACAAAGGTAAGTCTATTTACACTATAACATTCAGGTTTTGATCATTCTCTCATAAGAAAATGCAAACTGCTTATTATACATTATTTTAACGCATACAAGCAGTTTTTACATGCTTTTTGACAATTAGGGGCAAATGAGTCCTTATAGGCAAAATTGCTTTATTTCCTGAAGGTAAGTCTATTTACACTATAACATTCAGGTTTGGATCATTTTCTCATCAGAAAATGCAAACTGCATATTAACCATTATTTTAACGCTGACAAGCAGTTTTTACATGCTTTATGACAATTAGAGGCAAATGAGTCCTTATAGACAAAATTGCTTTATTTCATGAAGGTAAGTCTATTTACACTATAACATTCAGGTTTGGATCATTCTCTCATAAGAAAATGCAAACTGCATATTAACCATTATTTTAACGCAGACAAGCAGTTTTTACATGCTTCACGACAATTGCATGCAAATGGGTCCTTATAGGCAAAAATTGCTTTATTTTACAAAGGTAAGTCTATTTACACTATAACATTCAGGTTTGGATCATTTTCTCATAAGAAAAAGCAAACTGCATATTAACTATTATTTTAACGCATACAAGCAGTTTTTACAAGCTTTATGACAATTAGGTGCAAATGAGTCCTTATAGGCAAAATTGCTTTATTTCATGAGGTTAAGTCTATTTACACTATAACATTCAGGTTTGGATCATTTTCTCATAAGAAAATGCAAACTGCATATTTACTATCATTTTAACGCATAACACAATTTTTACATGCTTTATGACAATTAGGTGCAAATTAGTCTTTATAGGCAAAATTGCTTTATTTCATGAGGGTAAGTCTATTTACACTATAACATTCAGGTTTGGATCATTCTCTCATAAGAAAATGCAAACTGCATATTAACCATTATTTTAACGCTGACAAGCAGTTTTTACATGCTTTACGACAATTAGGTGCAAATGAGTCCTTATAGGCAAAAGTGCTTTATTTCATGAGGGTAAGTCTATTTACACTATAACATTCAGGTTTGGATCATTCTCTCATAAGAAAATGCAAACTGCATATTTACTATCATTTTCACGCAGACAAGCAGTTTTCACATGTTTTACGACAATTAGGTGGAAATAAGTCCTTAAAGGCAAAATTGTTTTATTTCACAAAGGTAAGTCTACTTTCACTATAACATTTAGGTTTGGATCATTCTCTCATAAGAAAATGCAAACTGCATATTAACCATTATTTTAACGCAGACAAGCAGTTTTTACATGCTTCTAGACAATTGCGTGCAAATGAGTCCTTATAGGCAAAATTGCTTTATTTCATGAAGGTAAGTCTATTTACACTATAACATTCAGGTTTGGATCATTCTCTCATAAGAAAATGCAAACTGCATATTTACTATCATTTTAACGCATACAAGCAGTTTTTACATGCTTTATGACAATTAGGTGCAAATGGGTCTTTATAGGCAAAATTGCTTTATTTCATGAGGGTAATTCTTTTTACACTACAACATTCAGGTTTGAATCATTCTCTCATAAGAAAATGCAAACTGCATATTAACCATTATTTTAACGCAGACAAGCAGTTTTTACATGATTCACGACAATTACGTGCAAATGAGTCCTTATAGGCAAATATGCGTTATTTTACAAATATAAGTCTATTTTCACTATAACATTCAGGTTTGGATCATTCTCTCATAAGAAAATGCAAACTGCATATTAACCATTATTTTAACGCATACAAGCAGTTTTTACATCCTTTATGACAATTAGGGGCAAATAAAACCTTATAGGCAAAATTGCTTTATTTCATTAAGGTAAGTCTATTTACACTATAACATTCAGGTTTGGATCATTCTCTCATAAGAAAATGCAAACTGCATATTTACTATCATTTTCACGCAGACAAGCAGTTTTCACATGTTTTACGACAATTAGGTGGAAATAAGTCCTTAAAGGCAAAATTGTTTTATTTCACAAAGGTAAGTCTATTTACACTATAACATTCAGGTTTGGATCATTCTCTCATAAGAAAATGCAAACTGCATATTAACCATTATTTTAACGCTGACAAGCAGTTTTTTCATGCTTTACGACAATTAGGTGCAAATGAGTCCTTATAGGCAAAAGTGCTTTATTTCATGAGGGTAAGTCTATTTACACTATAACATTCAGGTTTGGATCATTCTCTCATAAGAAAATGCAAACTGCATAATTACTATCATTTTCACGCAGACAAGCAGTTTTTACATGCTTCACGACAATTGCGTGCAAATGAGTCCTTATAAACAAAATTGCTTTATTTTACACAGGTTAGTCTATTTTCACTATAACATTCAGGTTTGGAACATTCTCTCATAAGAAAAAGCAAACTGCATATTACCATTATTTTAACGCATACAAGCAGTATTTACATGCTTTATGACAATTAGGGGCAAATGAGTCCTTATAGGCAAAATTGCATTATTTCATAAAGGTAAGTCTATTTACACTATAACATTTAGGTTTGGATCATTCTCTCATAAGAAAATGCAAACTGCATATTAACCATTATTTTAACGCTGACAAGCAGTTTTTACATGCTTTACGACAATTAGGTGCAAATGAGTCCTTATGGGCAAAAGTGCTCTATTTCATGAGAGTAAGTCTATTTACACTATAACATTCAGGTTTGGATCATTCTCTCATAAGAAAATGCAAACTGCATATTTACTATCATTTTTACGCAGACAGCAGTTTTCACATGTTTTACGACAATTAGGTGGAAATAAGTCCTTAAAGGCAAAATTGCTTTATTTTATGAGGGAAAGTCTATTTACACTATATATTCAGGTTTGGATCATTCTCTCACAAAAAAATGTAAACTGCATATTAACTATTATTTTATCGCATACAAAAAGTTTTTACATGCTTTATGACAATTAGGTGCAAATGAGTCTTTATAAGCAAAATTGCTTTATTTCATGAGGGTAAGTCATTTACACTATAACATTCAGGTTTGGATCATTCTCTCATAAGAAAATGCAAACTGAATATTGACTATCATTTTCACGCAGACAAGCAGTTTTTACATGGTTTACAAATATTAGGTGCAAATAAGTCCTTAAAAGCAAAATTGTTTTATTTCACAAAGGTAAGTCTACTTTCACTATAACATTCAGGTTTGGATCATTCTCTCATAAGAAAATGCAAACTGCATATTAACAGTTATTTTAACGCAGACAAGCAGTTTTTACATGCTTTAAGACAATTGCGTGCAAATGAGTCCTTATAGGCAAAATTGCTTTATTTTACAAAGGTAAGTCTATTTACACTATAACATTCAGGTTTGGATCATTCTCTCATAAGAAAATGCAATCTGCATATTAACCATTATTTTAACGCATACAAGCAGTTTTTACATGCTTTATGACAATTAGAGGCAAATGAGTCCTTATAGGCAAAATTGCTTTATTTAATGAAGGCAAGTCTATTTACACTATAACATTCAGGTTTGGATCATTCTCTCATAAGAAAATGCAAACTGCATATTAACCATTATTTAAACGCAGACAAGCAGTTTTTACATGCTTTACGACAATTAGGTGCAAATGAGGCTTTATAAGCAAAATTGCTTTATTTCATGAGGGTAAGTCTATTTTCACTATAACATTCAGGTTTGGATCATTCTTTCATAAGAAAATGCAAACTGCATATTATTCATTATTTTAACGCATACAAGCAGTTTTTACATGCTTTATGACAATTAGGGGCAAATGAGTCCTTATAGGCAAAATCGCTTTATTTTCTGAAGGTAAGTCTATTTACACTATAACATTCAGGTTTGGATCATTTTCTCATCAGAAAATGCAAACTGCATATTAACCATTATTTTAACGCTGACAAGCAGTTTTTACATGCTTTATGACAATTAGGGGCAAATGAGTCCTTATAGACAAAATTGCTTTATTTCATGAAGGTAAGTCTATTTACACTATAACATTCAGGTTTGAATCATTCTCTCATAAGAAAATGCAAACTGCATATTAACCATTATTTTAACGCAGACAAGCAGTATTTACATGCTTCACGACAATTGCGTGCAAATGAGTCCTTATAGGCAAAATTGCTTTATTTTACAAAGGTAAGTCTATTTACACTATAACATTCAGGTTTGGATCATTCTCTCATAAGAAAATGCAATCTGCATATTAACCATTATTTTAACGCATGCAAGCAGTTTTTACATGCTTTATGACAATTAGGGGCAAATGAGTCCTTATAGGCAAAATTGCATTATTTCATAAAGGTAAGTCTATTTACACTATAACATTTAGGTTTGGATCATTCTCTCATAAGAAAATGCAAACTGCATATTAACCATTATTTTAACGCTGACAAGCAGTTTTTACATGCTTTACGACAATTAGGTGCAAATGAGTCCTTATGGGCAAAAGTGCTCTATTTCATGAGAGTAAGTCTATTTACACTATAACATTCAGGTTTGGATCATTCTCTCATAAGAAAATGCAAACTGCATATTTACTATCATTTTTACGCAGACAGCAGTTTTCACATGTTTTACGACAATTAGGTGGAAATAAGTCCTTAAAGGCAAAATTGCTTTATTTCATGAGGGAAAGTCTATTTACACTATATATTCAGGTTTGGATCATTCTCTCACAAAAAAATGTAAACTGCATATTAACTATTATTTTATCGCATACAAAAAGTTTTTACATGCTTTATGACAATTAGGTGCAAATGAGTCTTTATAAGCAAAATTGCTTTATTTCATGAGGGTAAGTCATTTACACTATAACATTCAGGTTTGGATCATTCTCTCATAAGAAAATGCAAACTGAATATTGACTATCATTTTCACGCAGACAAGCAGTTTTTACATGGTTTACAAATATTAGGTGCAAATAAGTCCTTAAAAGCAAAATTGTTTTATTTCACAAAGGTAAGTCCACTTTCACTATAACATTCAGGTTTGGATCATTCTCTCATAAGAAAATGCAAACTGCATATTAACAGTTATTTTAACGCAGACAAGCAGTTTTTACATGCTTTATGACAATTAGAGGCAAATGAGTCTTTATAGGCAAAATTGCTTTATTTCATGAAGGCAAGTCTATTTACACTATAACATTCAGGTTTGGATCATTCTCTCATAAGAAAATGCAATCTGCATATTAACCATTATTTTAACGCATGCAAGCAGTTTTTACATGCTTTATGACAATTAGAGGCAAATGAGTCTTTATAGGCAAAATTGCTTTATTTCATGAAGGCAAGTCTATTTACACTATAACATTCAGGTTTGGATCATTCTCTCATAAGAAAATGCAAACTGCATATTAACCATTATCGAAGACAAGCAGTTTTTACATGCTTTACGACAATTAGGTGCAAATGAGGCTTTATAGGCAAAATTGCTTAATTTCATGAGGGTAAGTCTATTTACACTATAACATTCAGGTTTGGATCTTTCTCTCATAAGAAAATGCAAACTGCTTATTTACTATCATTTTCACGCAGACAAGCAGTTTTTACATGCTTCAAGACAATTGCGTGCAAATGAGTCCTTATAGGTAAAATTGCTTTATTTTACAAAGGTAAAAGTCTATTTTCTCTATAACATTCAGGTTTGGATCATTCTTTCATAAGAAAATGCAAACTGCATATTATACATTATTTTAACGCATACAAGCAGTTTTTACATGCTTTTTGACAATTAGGGGTAATCCTTATAGGCAAATTTGCTTTATTTCCTGAAGGTAAGTCTATTTACACTATACATTCAGGTTTGGATCATTTTCTCATCAGAAAATGCAAACTGCATATTAACCATTATTTTAACGCTGACAAGCAGTTTTTACATGCTTTATGACAATTAGGCTCAAATGAGTCCTTATAGACAAAATTGCTTTATTTCATGAAGGTAAGTCTATTTACACTATAACATTCAGGTTTGGATCATTCTCTCATAAGAAAATGCAAACTGCATATTAACCATTATTTTAACGCAGACAAGCAGTTTTTACATGCTTCACGACAATTGCGTGCAAATGAGTCCTTATAGGCAAAATTGCTTTATTTTACAAAGGTAAGTCTATTTACACTATAACATTCAGGTTTGGATCATTCTCTCATAAGAAAAAGCAAACTGCATATTAACTATTATTTTAACGCATACAAGCAGTTTTTACAAGCTTTATGACAATTAGGTGCAAATGAGTCCTTATAGGCAAAATTGCTTTATTTCATGAGGGTAAGTCTATTTACACTATAACATTCAGTTTTGGATCATTTTCTCATAAGAAAATTCAAACTGCATATTTACTATCATTTTAACGCATACAAGCAATTTTTACATGCTTTATGACAATTAGGTGCAAATGAGTCTTTATAGGCAAAATTGCTTTATTTCATGAAGGTAAGTCTATTTACACTATAACATTCAGGTTTGAATCATTCTCTCATAAGAAAATGCAAACTGCATATTAACCATTATTTTAACGCAGACAAGCAGTTTTTACATGCTTCACGACAATTGCGTGCAAATGAGTCCTTATAGGCAAAATTGCTTTATTTTACAAAGGTAAGTCTATTTACACTATAACATTCAGGTTTGGATCATTCTCTCAAAAGAAAATGCAATCTGCATATTAACCATTATTTTAACGCATGCAAGCAGTTTTTACATGCTTTATGACAATTAGAGGCAAATGAGTCTTTATAGGCAAAATTGCTTTATTTCATGAAGGCAAGTCTATTTACACTATAACATTCAGGTTTGGATCATTCTCTCATAAGAAAATGCAAACTGCATATTAACCATTATTTAAACGCAGACAAGCAGTTTTTACATGCTTTACGACAATTAGGTGCAAATGAGGCTTTATAGGCAAAATTGCTTTATTTCATGAGGGTAAGTCTATTTACACTATAACATTCAGGTTTGGATCTTTCTCTCATAAGAAAATGCAAACTGCTTATTTACTATCATTTTCACGCAGACAAGCAGTTTTTACATGCTTCACGACAATTGCGTGCAAATGAGTCCTTATAGGCAAAATTGCTTTATTTTACAAAGGTAAGTCTATTTACACTATAACATTCAGGTTTGGATCATTCTCTCATAAGATAAAGCAAACTGCATATTAACTATTATTTTAACGCATACAAGCAGTTTTTACAAGCTTTATGACAATTAGGTGCAAATGAGTCCTTATAGGCAAAATTGCTTTATTTCATGAGGGTAAGTCTATTTACACGATAACATTCAGGTTTGGATCATTCTCTCATGAGAAAATGCAAACTGCATATTAACCATTATTTTAACGCAGACAAGCAGTTTTTACATGCTTCACGACAAATGCGTGCAAATGAGTCCTTATAGGCAAAATTGCGTTATTTTACAAAGGTAAGTCTATTTTCACTATAACATTCAGGTTTGGATCATTCTCTCATAAGAAAATGCAAACTGCATATTAACCATTATTTTAACGCTGACAAGCAGTTTTTACATGCTTTACGACAATTAGGTGCAAATGAGTCCTTATAGGCAAAAGTGCTTTATTTCATGAGGGTAAGTCTATTTACACTATAACATTCAGGTTTGGATCATTCTCTCATAAGAAAATGCAAACTGCATATTTACTATCATTTTCACGCAGACAAGCAGTTTTCACATGTTTTACGACAATTAGGTGGAAATAAGTCCTTAAAGGCAAAATTGTTTTATTTCACAAAGGTAATTCTACATTCACTATAACATTTAGGTTTGGATCATTCTCTCATAAGAAAATGCAAACTGCATATTAACCATTATTTTAACGCAGACAAGCAGTTTTTACATGCTTCTAGACAATTGCGTGCAATTGAGTCCTTATAGGCAAAATTGCTTTATTTTACAAAGGTAAGTCTATTTACACTATAACATTCAGGTTTGGATCATTCTCTCATAAGAAAATGCAAACTGCATATTAACCATTATTTTAACGCATACAAGCAGTTTTACATGCTTTATGACAATTAGGGGCAAATGAGTCCTTATAGGCAAAATTGCTTTATTTCATGAAGGTAAGTCTATTTACACTATAACATTCAGGTTTGGATCTTTCTCTCATAAGAAAATGCAAACTTCATATTAACCATTATTTAAACGCAGACAAACAGTTTTTACATGCTTTACGACAATTAGGTACAAATGAGTCTTTATAGGCAAAATTGCTTCATTTTATGAAGGTAAGTCTATTTACACTATAACATTCAGGTTTGGATCATTCTCTCATAAGAAAATGCAAACTGCATATTATCCATTATTTTAACGCAGACAAGCAGTTTTTACATGCTTCACGACAATTGCGTGCAAATGAGTCCTTATAGGCAAAATTGCTTAATTTTACAAAGGTAAGTCTATTTACACTATAACATTCAGGTTTGGATTATTCTCTCATAAGAAAATGCAAACTGCATATTACCATTATTTTAACGCATACAAGCAGTTTTTACATGCTTTATGACAATTAGGGGCAAATGAGTCCTTATTGGCAAAATTGCTTTATTTTACAAAGGTAAGTTTACTTTAACTATAAGATTCAGGTTTAGATCATTCTCTCATAAGAAAATGCAAACTGCATATTAACTATTATTTTAACGCATACAAGCAGTTTTTACAAGCTTTATGACAATTAGGTGCAAATGAGTCCTTATAGGCAAAATTGCTTTATTCCATGAGGGTAAGTCTATTTACACTATAACATTCAGGTTTGGATCATTCTCTCATAAGAAAATGCAAACTGCATATTTACCATTATTTTAACGCAGACAAGCAGTTTTTACATGTTTCACGACAATTGCGTGCAAATGAGTCCTTATAGGCAAATATGAGTTATTTTACAAAGGTTAGTCTATTTTCACTATAACATTCAGGTTTGGAACATTCTCTCATAAGAAAAAGCAAACTGCATATTACCATTATTTTAACGCATACAAGCAGTTTTTACATGCTTTATGACAATTAGGGGCAAATGAGTCCTTATAGGCAAAAGTGCTCTATTTCATGAGAGTAAGTCTATTTACACTATAACATTCAGGTTTGGATCATTCTCTCATAAGAAAATGCAAACTGCATATTTACTATCATTTTAACGCATACAAGCAGTTTTTACATGCTTTATGACAATTAGGTGCTAATGAGTCTTTATAGGCAAAATTGCTTTATTTCATGAGGGTAAGTCTATTTACACTACAACATTCAGGTTTGGATCATTCTCTCATAAGAAAATGCAAACTGCATATTAACCATTATTTTAATGCAGACAAGCAGTTTTTGCATGTTTCACGACAATTGCGTGCAAATGAGTCCTTATAGGCAAATATGCGTTATTTTACAAAGGTAAGTCTATTTTCACTATAACATTCAGGTTTGGATCATTTTCTCATAAGAAAATGCAAACTGCATATTAACCATTATTTTAACGCTGACAAGCAGTTTTTACATGCTTTACGATAATTAGGTGCAAATGAGTCCTTATAGGCAAAAGTGCTTTATTTCATGAGGGTTAGTCTATTTACACTATAACATTCAGGTTTGGATCATTCTCTCATAAGAAAATGCAAACTGCATATTTACTATCATTTTCACGCAGACAAGCAGTTTTTACATGCTTCACGACAATTGCGTGCAAATGAGTCCTTATAAACAAAATTGCTTTATTTTACAAAGGTAAGTCTATTTTCACTATACATTCAGGTTTGGAACATTCTCTCATAAGAAAAAGCAAACTGCATATTACCATTATTTTAACGCATACAAGCAGTTTTTACATGCTTTATGACAATTAGGGGCAAATGAGTCCTTATAGGCAAAAGTGCTCTATTTCATGAGAGTAAGTCTATTTACACTATAACATTCAGGTTTGGATCATTCTCTCATAAGAAAATGCAAACTGCATATTAACCATTATTTTAATGCAGACAAGCAGTTTTTGCATGTTTCACGACAATTGCGTGCAAATGAGTCCTTATAGGCAAATATGCGTTATTTTACAAAGGTAAGTCTATTTTCACTATAACATTCAGGTTTGGATCATTTTCTCATAAGAAAATGCAAACTGCATATTAACCATTATTTTAACGCATACAAGCAGTTTTTACATCCTTTATGACAATTAGGGGCAAATGAAACCTTATAGGCAAAATTGCTTTATTTCATGAGGGTAAGTCTATTTACACTATAACATTCAGGTTTGGATCATTTTCTCATAAGAAAATGCAAACTGCATATTAACCATTATTTTAACGCATACAAGCAGTTTTTACATCCTTTATGACAATTAGCGGCAAATGAAACCTTATAGGCAAAATTGCTTTATTTCATGAGGGTAAGTCTATTTACACTATAACATTCAGGTTTGGATCATTCTCTCATAAGAAAATGCAAACTGCATATTAACCATTATTTTAACGCATACAAGCAGTTTTTACATGCTTTATGACAATTAGGGGCAAATGAGTCCTTATAGGCAAAATTGCATTATTTCATAAAGGTAAGTCTATTTACACTATAACATTTAGGTTTGGATCATTCTCTCATAAGAAAATGGAAACTGCATATTAACCATTATGGTAACGCTGACAAGCAGTTTTTACATGCTTTACGACAATTAGGTGCAAATGAGTCCTTATAGGCAAAAGTGCTCTATTTCATGAGAGTAAGTCTATTTACACTATAACATTCAGGTTTGGATCATTCTCTCATAAGAAAATGCAAACTGCATGATTACTATCATTTTCACGCAGACAGCAGTTTTCACATGTTTTACGACAATTAGGTGGAAATAAGTCCTTAAAGGCAAAATTGCTTTATTTCATGAGGGAAAGTCTATTTACACTATATATTCAGGTTTGGATCATTCTCTCATAAGAAAATGCAAAATGCACATTTACTATCATTTTAACGCAGACAAGCAGTTTTTACATGCTTCACGACAATTGCGTGCAAATGAGTCCTTATAGGCAAAATTGCTTTATTTTACAAAGGTAAGTCTATTTACACTATACAATTCAGGTTTGGATCATTCTCTCATAAGAAAATGCAAACTGCATATTAACTATTATTTTAACGCATACAAGCAATTTTTAAATGCTTTATGACAATTAGGTGCAAATGAGTCCTTATAGGCAAAATTGCTTTATTTCATGAGGGTAAGTCTATTTACACTATAACATTCAGGTTTGGATCATTCTCTCATAAGAAAATGCAAAATGCATATTAACTATTATTTTAACGCATACAAGCAGTTTTTACATGCTTTATGACAATTAGGTGCATATGAGTCCTTATAGGCAAAATTGCTTTATTTCACAAAGGTAAGTTTACTTACACTATAACATTCAGGTTTGGATCATTCTCTCACAAGAAAATGTAAACTGCATATTAACCATTATTTTATCGCATATAAAAAGTTTTTACATGCTTTATGACAATTAGGTGCAAATGAGTCCTTATAAGCAAAATTGCTTTATTTCATGAGGGTAAGTCATTTACACTATAACATTCAGGTTTGGATCATTCTCTCATAAGAAAATGCAAACTAAATATTGACTATCATTTTCACGCAGACAAGCAGTTTTTACATGGTTTACGACAATTAGGTGCAAATAAGTCCTTAAAAGCAAAATTGTTTTATTTCACAAAGGTAAGTCTACTTTTACTATAACATTCAGGTTTGGATCATTCTCTCATAAGAAAATGCAAACTGCATATTAACCATTATTTGAACGCAGACAAGCAGTTTTTACATGCTTTACGACAATTAGGTGCAAATGAGGCTTTATAAGCAAAATTGCTTTATTTCATGAGGGTAAGTCTATATTCACTATAACATTCAGGTTTGGATCATTCTTTCATAAGAAAATGCAAACTGCATATTATTCATTATTTTAACGCATACAAGCAGTTTTTACATGCTTTATGACAATTAGGGGCAAATGAGTCCTTATAGGCAAAATCGCTTTATTTCCTGAAGGTAAGTCTATTTACACTATAACATTCAGGTTTGGATCATTTTCTCATCAGAAAATGCAAACTGCATATTAACCATTATTTTAACGCTGACAAGCAGTTTTTACATGCTTTATGACAATTAGAGGCAAATGAGTCTTTATAGGCAAAATTGCTTTATTTCATGAAGGCAAGTCTATTTACACTATAACATTCAGGTTTGAATCATTCTCTCATAAGAAAATGTAAACTGCATATTAACCATTATTTAAACGCAGACAAGCAGTTTTTACATGCTTTACGACAATTAGGTGCAAATGAGGCTTTATAGGCAAAATTGCTTTATTTCATGAGGGTAAGTCTATTTACACTATAACATTCAGGTTTGGATCTTTCTCTCATAAGAAAATGCAAACTGCATATTTACTATCATTTTCACGCAGACAAGCAGTTTTTACATGCTTCACGACAATTGCGTGCAAATGAGTCCTTATAGGTAAAATTGCTTTATTTTACAAAGGTAAAAGTCTATTTTCTCTATAACATTCAGGTTTGGATCATTCTTTCATAAGAAAATGCAAACTGCATATTATACATTATTTTAACGCATACAAGCAGTTTTTACATGCTTTTTGACAATTAGGGGCAAATGAGTCCTTATAGGCAAAATTGCTTTATTTCCTGAAGGTAAGTCTATTTACACTATAACATTCAGGTTTGGATCATTCTCTCATAAGAAAATGCAAACTGCATATTAACCATTATTTTAACGCTGACAAGCAGTTTTTACATGCTTTATGACAATTAGGGGCAAATGAGTCCTTATAGACAAAATTGCTTTATTTCATGAAGGCAAGTCTATTTACACTATAACATTCAGGTTTGGATCATTCTCTCATAAGAAAATGCAAACTGCATATTAACCATTATTTTAACGCAGACAAGCAGTTTTTACATGCTTCACGACAATTGCGTGCAAATGAGTCCTTATAGGCAAAATTGCTTTATTTTACAAAGGTAAGTCTATTTACACTATAACATTCAGGTTTGGATCATTCTCTCATAAGAAAAAGCAAACTGCATATTAACTATTATTTTAACGCATACAAGCAGTTTTTACAAGCTTTATGACAATTAGGTGCAAATGAGTCCTTATAGGCAAAATTGCTTTATTTCATGAGTCTATTTACACTATAACATTCAGGTTTGGATCATTTTCTCATTAGAAAATGCAAACTGCATATTTACTATCATTTTAACGCATACAAGCAATTTTTACATGCTTTATGACAATTAGGTGCAAATGAGTCTTCATAGGCAAAATTGCTTTATTTCATTAGGGTAAGTCTATTTACACTATAACATTCAGGTTTGGATCATTCTCTCATAAGAAAATGCAAACTGCATATTAACCATTATTTTAACGCTGACAAGCAGTTTTTACATGCTTTATGACAATTAGGGGCAAATGAGTCCTTATAGACAAAATTGCTTTATTTCATGAAGGTAAGTCTATTTACACTATAACATTCAGGTTTGGATCATTCTCTCATAAGAAAATGCAAACTGCATATTAACCATTATTTTAACGCAGACAAGCAGTTTTTACATGCTTCACGACAATTGCGTGCAAATGAGTCCTTATAGGCAAAATTGCTTTATTTTACAAATGTAAGTCTATTTACACTATAACATTCAGGTTTGGATCATTCTCTCATAAGAAAAAGCAAACTGCATATTAACTATTATTTTAACGCATACAAGCAGTTTTTACAAGCTTTATGACAATTAGGTGCAAATGAGTCCTTATAGGCAAAATTGCTTTATTTCATGAGGGTAAGTCTATTTACACTATAACATTCAGGTTTGGATCATTTTCTCATAAGAAAATGCAAACTGCATATTTACTATCATTTTAACGCATACAAGCAATTTTTACATGCTTTATGACAATTAGGTGCAAATGAGTCTTTATAGGCGAAATTGCTTTATTTCATGAGGGTAAGTCTATTTACACTATAACATTCAGGTTTGGATCATTCTCTCATAAGAAAATGCAAACTGCATATTAACCATTATTTTAACGCAGACAAGCAGTTTTTACATGCTTTATGACAATTAGGGGCAAATGAGTCCTTATAGGCAAAATTGCTTTATTTCATGAAGGTAAGTCTATTTACACTATAACATTCAGGTTTGGATCTTTCTCTCATAAGAAAATGCAAACTTCATATTAACCACTATTTAAACGCAGACAAACAGTTTTTACATGCTTTACGACAATTAGGTGCAAATGAGTCTTTATAGGCAAAATTGCTTCATTTTATGAAGGTAAGTCTATTTGCACTATAACATTCAGGTTTGGTTCATTCTCTCATAAGAAAATGCAAACTGCATATTAACCATTATTTTAACGCATACAAGCAGTTTTTACATGCTTTATGACAATTAGGGGCAAATGAGTCCTTATTGGCAAAATTGCTTTATTTTACAAAGGTAAGTTTACTTAAACTATAAGATTCAGGTTTAGATCATTCTCACATAAGAAAATGCAAACAGCATATTAACTATTATTTTAACGCATACAAGCAGTTTTTTACAAGCTTTATGGCAATTAGGTGCAAATGAGTCCTTATAGGCAAAATTGCTTTATTTCATGAGGGTAAGTCTATTTACACTATAACATTCAGGTTTGGATCATTCTCTCATAAGAAAATGCAAACTGCATATTAACCATTATTTAAACGCAGACAAGCAGTTTTTACATGTTTCACGACAATTGCGTGCAAATGAGTCCTTATAGGCAAATATGCGTTATTTTACAAAGGTAAGTCTATTTTCACTATAACATTCAGGTTTGGATCATTCTCTCATAAGAAAATGCAAACTGCATATTAACCATTATTTTAACGCATACAAGCAGTTTTTACATCCTTTATGACAATTAGGGGCAAATGAAACCTTATAGGCAAAATTGCTTTATTTCATTAAGGTAAGTCTATTTACACTATAACATTCAGGTTTGGATCATTCTCTCATAAGAAAATGCAAACTGCATATTTACTATCATTTTCACGCAGACAAGCAGTTTTCACATGTTTTACGACAATTAGGTGGAAATAAGTCCTTAAAGGCAAAATTGTTTTATTTCACAAAGGTAAGTCTATTTAAACTATAACATTCAGGTTTGGATCATTCTCTCATAAGAAAATGCAAACTGCATATTAACCATTATTTTAACGCTGACAAGGAGTTTTTACATGCTTTACGACAATTAGGTGCAAATGAGTCCTTATAGGCAAAAGTGCTTCATTTCATGAGGGTAAGTCTATTTACACTATAACATTCAGGTTTGGATCATTCTCTCATAAGAAAATGCAAACTGCATATTTACTATCATTTTCACGCAGACAAGCAGTTTTTACATGCTTCACGACAATTGCGTGCAAATGAGTCCTTATAAACAAAATTGCTTTATTTTACAAAGGTAAGTCTATTTTCACTATAACATTCAGGTTTGGACCATTCTCTCATAAAAAAAAGCAAACTGCATATTACCATTATTTTAACGCATACAAGCAGTTTTTACATGCTTTATGACAATTAGGGGCAAATGAGTCCTTATAGGCAAAAGTGCTCTATTTCATAAGAGTAAGTCTATTTACACTATAACATTCAGGTTTGGATCATTCTCTCATAAGAAAATGCAAACTGCATATTTACTATCATTTTAACGCATACAAGCAGTTTTTACATGCTTTATGACAATTAGGTGCTAATGAGTCTTTATAGGCAAAATTGCTTTATTTCATGAGGGTAAGTCTATTTACACTAAAACATTCAGGTTTGGATCATTCTCTCATTAGAAAATGCAAACTGCATATTAACCATTATTTTAATGCAGACAAGCAGTTTTTACATGTTTCACGACAATTGCGTGCAAATGAGTCCTTATAGGCAAATATGCGTTATTTTACAAAGGTAAGTCTTTTTTCACTATAACATTCAGGTTTGGATCATTTTCTCATAAGAAAATGCAAACTGCATATTAACCATTATTTTAACGCATACAAGCAGTTTTTACATCCTTTATGACAATTAGGGGCAAATGAAACCTTATAGGCAAAATTGCTTTATTTCATGAGGGTAAGTCTATTTACACTATAACATTCAGGTTTGGATCATTCTCTCATAAGAAAATGCAAACTGCATATTAACCATTATTTTAACGCATACAAGCAGTTTTTACATGCTTTATGACAATTAGGGGCAAATGAGTCCTTATAGGCAAAATTGCATTATTTCATAAAGGTAAGTCTATTTACACTATAACATTTAGGTTTGGATCATTCTCTCATAAGAAAATGGAACCTGCATATTAACCATTATGGTAACGCTGACAAGCAGTTTTTACATGCTTTACGACAATTAGGTGCAAATGAGTCCTTATGGGCAAAAGTGCTCTACTTCATGAGAGTAAGTCTATTTACACTATAACATTCAGGTTTGGATCATTCTCTCATAAGAAAATGCAAACTGCATATTTACTATCATTTTCACGCAGACAGCAGTTTTCACATGTTTTACGACAATTAGGTGGAAATAAGTCCTTAAAGGCAAAATTGCCTTATTTCATGAGGGAAAGTCTATTTACACTATATATTCAGGTTTGGAATATTCTCTCATAAGAAAATGCAAAATGCACATTTACTATCATTTTAACGCAGACAAGCAGTTTTTACATGCTTCACGACAATTGCGTGCAAATGAGTCCTTATAGGCAAAATTGCTTTATTTTACAAAGGTAAGTCTATTTACACTATACAATTCAGGTTTGGATCATTCTCTCATAAGAAAATGCAAACTGCATATTAACTATTATTTTAACGCATACAAGCAATTTTTAAATGCTTTATGACAATTAGGTGCAAATGAGTCCTTATAGGCAAAATTGCTTTATTTCATGAGGGTAAGTCTATTTACACTATAACATTCAGGTTTGGATCATTCTCTCATAAGAAAATGCAAAATGCATATTAACTATTATTTTAACGCATACAAGCAGTTTTTACATGCTTTATGACAATTAGGTGCATATGAGTCCTTATAGGCAAAATTGCTTTATTTCACAAAGGTAAGTTTACTTACACTATAACATTCAGGTTTGGATCATTCTCTCACAAGAAAATGTAAACTGCATATTAACTATTATTTTATCGCATATAAAAAGTTTTTACATGCTTTATGACAATTAGGTGCAAATGAGTCCTTATAAGCAAAATTGCTTTATTTCATGAGGGTAAGTCATTTACACTATAACATTCAGGTTTGGATCATTCTCTCATAAGAAAATGCAAACTAAATATTGACTATCATTTTCACGCAGACAAGCAGTTTTTACATGGTTTACGACAATTAGGTGCAAATAAGTCCTTAAAAGCAAAATTGTTTTATTTCACAAAGGTAAGTCTACTTTTACTATAACATTCAGGTTTGGATCATTCTCTCATAAGAAAATGCAAACTGCATATTAACCATTATTTGAACGCAGACAAGCAGTTTTTACATGCTTTACGACAATTAGGTGCAAATGAGGCTTTATAAGCAAAATTGCTTTATTTCATGAGGGTAAGTCTATTTTCACTATAACATTCAGGTTTGGATCATTCTTTCATAAGAAAATGCACACTGCATATTATTCATTATTTTAACGCATACAAGCAGTTTTTAAATGCTTTATGACAATTAGGGGAAAATGAGTCCTTATAGGCAAAATCGCTTTATTTCCTGAAGGTAAGTCTATTTACACTATAACATTCAGGTTTGGATCATTTTCTCATC
The DNA here is from genome assembly GCA_963575645.1 of Xanthostigma xanthostigma. NCBI lineage: Eukaryota > Metazoa > Arthropoda > Insecta > Raphidioptera > Raphidiidae > Xanthostigma > Xanthostigma xanthostigma. The sequence continues at coordinate 19,472,359 of OY754473.1, read as the reverse complement.
AGAAAATGCAAACTGCATATTAACCATTATTTTAACGCTGACAAGCAGTTTTTACATGCTTTATGACAATTAGAGGCAAATGAGTCTTTATAGGCAAAATTGCTTTATTTCATGAAGGCAAGTCTATTTACACTATAACATTCAGGTTTGAATCATTCTCTCATAAGAAAATGTAAACTGCATATTAACCATTATTTAAACGCAGACAAGCAGTTTTTACATGCTTTACGACAATTAGGTGCAAATGAGGCTTTATAGGCAAAATTGCTTTATTTCATGAGGGTAAGTCTATTTACACTATAACATTCAGGTTTGGATCTTTCTCTCATAAGAAAATGCAAACTGCATATTTACTATCATTTTCACGCAGACAAGCAGTTTTTACATGCTTCACGACAATTGCGTGCAAATGAGTCCTTATAGGTAAAATTGCTTTATTTTACAAAGGTAAAAGTCTATTTTCTCTATAACATTCAGGTTTGGATCATTCTTTCATAAGAAAATGCAAACTGCATATTATACATTATTTTAACGCATACAAGCAGTTTTTACATGCTTTTTGACAATTAGGGGCAAATGAGTCCTTATAGGCAAAATTGCTTTATTTCATGAAGGTAAGTCTATTTACACTATAACATTCAGGTTTGGATCATTCTCTCATAAGAAAATGCAAACTGCATATTAACCATTATTTTAACGCAGACAAGCAGTTTTTACATGCTTCACGACAATTGCGTGCAAATGAGTCCTTATAGGCAAAATTGCTTTATTTTACAAATGTAAGTCTATTTACACTATAACATTCAGGTTTGGATCATTCTCTCATAAGAAAAAGCAAACTGCATATTAACTATTATTTTAACGCATACAAGCAGTTTTTACAAGCTTTATGACAATTAGGTGCAAATGAGTCCTTATAGGCAAAATTGCTTTATTTCATGAGGGTAAGTCTATTTACATTATAACATTCAGGTTTGGATCATTTTCTCATAAGAAAATGCAAACTGCATATTTACTATCATTTTAACGCATACAAGCAATTTTTACATGCTTTATGACAATTAGGTGCAAATGAGTCTTTATAGGCGAAATTGCTTTATTTCATGAGGGTAAGTCTATTTACACTATAACATTCAGGTTTGGATCATTCTCTCATAAGAAAATGCAAACTGCATATTAACCATTATTTTAACGCAGACAAGCAGTTTTTACATGCTTTATGACAATTAGGGGCAAATGAGTCCTTATAGGCAAAATTGCTTTATTTCATGAAGGTAAGTCTATTTACACTATAACATTCAGGTTTGGATCTTTCTCTCATAAGAAAATGCAAACTTCATATTAACCATTATTTAAACGCAGACAAACAGTTTTTACATGCTTTACGACAATTAGGTGCAAATGAGTCTTTATAGGCAAAATTGCTTCATTTTATGAAGGTAAGTCTATTTGCACTATAACATTCAGGTTTGGATCATTCTCTCTTAAGAAAATGCAAACTGCATATTAACCATTATTTTAACGCATACAAGCAGTTTTTACATGCTTTATGACAATTAGGGGCAAATGAGTCCTTATTGGCAAAATTGCTTTATTTTACAAAGGTAAGTTTACTTAAACTATAAGATTCAAGTTTAGATCATTCTCACATAAGAAAATGCAAACTGCATATTAACTATTATTTTAACGCATACAAGCAGTTTTTTACAAGCTTTATGGCAATTAGGTGCAAATGAGTCCTTATAGGCAAAATTGCTTTATTTCATGAGGGTAAGTCTATTTACACTATAACATTCAGGTTTGGATCATTCTCTCATAAGAAAATGCAAACTGCATATTAACCATTATTTAAACGCAGACAAGCAGTTTTTACATGTTTCACGACAATTGCGTGCAAATTAGTCCTTATAGGCAAATATGCGTTATTTTACAAAGGTAAGTCTATTTTCACTATAACATTCAGGTTTGGATCATTCTCTCATAAGAAAATGCAAACTGCATATTAACCATTATTTTAACGCATACAAGCAGTTTTTACATCCTTTATGACAATTAGGGGCAAATGAAACCTTATAGGCAAAATTGCTTTATTTCATTAAGGTAAGTCTATTTACACTATAACATTTAGGTTTGGATCATTCTCTCATAAGAAAATGCAAACTGCATATTTACTATCATTTTCACGCAGCCAAGCAGTTTTCACATGTTTTACGACAATTAGGTGGAAATAAGTCCTTAAAGGCAAAATTGTTTTATTTCACAAAGGTAAGTCTATTTAAACTATAACATTCAGGTTTGGATCATTCTCTCATAAGAAAATGCAAACTGCATATTAACCATTATTTTAACGCTGACAAGGAGTTTTTACATGCTTTACGACAATTAGGTGCAAATGAGTCCTTATAGGCAAAAGTGCTTTTTTTCATGAGGGTAAGTCTATTTACACTATAACATTCAGGTTTGGATCATTCTCTCATAAGAAAATGCAAACTGCATATTTACTATCATTTTCACGCAGACAAGCAGTTTTTACATGCTTCACGACAATTGCGTGCAAATGAGTCCTTATAAACAAAATTGCTTTATTTTACAAAGGTAAGTCTATTTTCACTATAACATTCAGGTTTGGAACATTCTCTCATAAGAAAAAGCAAACTGCATATTACCATTATTTTAACGCATACAAGCAGTTTTTACATGCTTTATGACAATTAGGGGCAAATGAGTCCTTATAGGCAAAAGTGCTCTATTTCATAAGAGTAAGTCTATTTACACTATAACATTCAGGTTTGGATCATTCTCTCATAAGAAAATGCAAACTGCATATTTACTATCATTTTAACGCATACAAGCAGTTTTTACATGCTTTATGACAATTAGGGGCAAATGAGTCCTTATAGGCAAAATTGCATTATTTCATAAAGGTAAGTCTATTTACACTATAACATTTAGGTTTGGATCATTCTCTCATAGGAAAATGCAAACTGCATATTAACCATTATTTTAACGCTGACAAGCAGTTTTTACATGCTTTACGACAATTAGGTGCAAATGAGTCCTTATGGGCAAAAGTGCTCTATTTTATGAGAGTAAGTCTATTTACACTATAACATTCAGGTTTGGATCATTCTCTCATAAGAAAATGCAAACTGCATATTTACTATCATTTTCACGCAGACAGCAGTTTTCACATGTTTTACGACAATTAGGTGGAAATCAGTCCTTAAAGGCAAAATTGCTTTATTTCATGAGGGAAAGTCTATTTACACTATATATTCAGGTTTGGATCATTCTCTCATAAGAAAATGCAAAATGCACATTTACTATCATTTTAACGCAGACAAGCAGTTTTTACATGCTTCACGATAATTGCGTGCAAATGAGTCCTTATAGGCAAAATTGCTTTATTTTACAAAGGTAAGTCTATTTACACTATACAATTCAGGTTTGGATCATTCTCTCATAAGAAAATGCAAACTGCATATTAACCATTATTTTAACGCATACAAGCAATTTTTAAATGCTTTATGACAATTAGGTGCAAATGAGTCCTTATAGGCAAAATTGCTTTATTTCATGAGGGTAAGTCTATTTACACTATAACATTCAGGTTTGGATCATTCTCTCATAAGAAAATGCAAACTGCATATTAACCATTATGTTAACGCTGACAAGCAGTTTTTACATGCTTTATGACAATTAGGGGCAAATGAGTCCTTATAGACAAAATTGCTTTATTTCATGAAGGTAAGTCTATTTACACTATAACATTCAGTTTTGGATCATTCTCTCATAAGAAAATGCAAACTGCATATTAACCATTATTTTAACGCAGACAAGCAGTTTTTACATGCTTCACAATTGCGTGCAAATGAGTCCTTATAGGCAAAATTGCTTTATTTTACAAAGGTAAGTCTATTTACACTATAACATTCAGGTTTGGATCATTCTCTCATAAGAAAAAGCAAACTGCATATTAACTATTATTTTAACGCATACAAGCAGTTTTTACAAGCTTTATGACAATTAGGTGCAAATGAGTCCTTATAGGCAAAATTGCTTTATTTCATGAGGGTAAGTCTATTTACACTATAACATTCAGGTTTGGATCATTTTCTCATAAGAAAATGCATACTGCATATTTACTATCATTTTAACGCATACAAGCAATTTTTACATGCTTTATGACAATTAGGTGCAAATGAGTCTTTATAGGCGAAATTGCTTTATTTCATGAGGGTAAGTCTATTTACACTATAACATTCAGGTTTGGATCATTCTCTCATAAGAAAATGCAAACTGCATATTAACCATTATTTTAACGCAGACAAGCAGTTTTTACATGCTTTATGACAATTAGGGGCAAATGAGTCCTTATAGGCAAAATTGCTTTATTTCATGAAGGTAAGTCTATTTACACTATAACATTCAGGTTTGGATCTTTCTCTCATAAGAAAATGCAAACTTCATATTAACCATTATTTAAACGCAGACAAACAGTTTTTACATGCTTTACGACAATTAGGTGCAAATGAGTCTTTATAGGCAAAATTGCTTCATTTTATGAAGGTAAGTCTATTTGCACTATAACATTCAGGTTTGGATCATTCTCTCATAAGAAAATGCAAACTGCATATTATCCATTATTTTAACGCAGACAAGCAGTTTTTACATGCTTCACGACAATTGCGTGCAAATGAGTCCTTATAGGCAAAATTGCTTAATTTTACAAAGGTAAGTCTATTTACACTATAACATTCAGGTTTGGATCATTCTCTCATAAGAAAATGCAAACTGCATATTAACCATTATTTTAACGCATACAAGCAGTTTTTACATGCTTTATGACAATTAGGGGCAAATGAGTCCTTATTGGCAAAATTGCTTTATTTTACAAAGGTAAGTTTACTTAAACTATAAGATTCAGGTTTAGATCATTCTCACATAAGAAAATGCAAACTGCATATTAACTATTATTTTAACGCATACAAGCAGTTTTTTACAAGCTTTATGGCAATTAGGTGCAAATGAGTCCTTATAGGCAAAATTGCTTTATTTCATGAGGGTAAGTCTATTTACACTATAACATTCAGGTTTGGATCATTCTCTCATAAGAAAATGCAAACTGCATATTAACCATTATTTAAACGCAGACAAGCAGTTTTTACATGTTTCACGACAATTGGGTGCAAATGAGTCCTTATAGGCAAATATGCGTTATTTTACAAAGGTAAGTCTATTTTCACTATAACATTCAGGTTTGGATCATTCTCTCATAAGAAAATGCAAACTGCATATTAACCATTATTTTAACGCATACAAGCAGTTTTTACATCCTTTATGACAATTAGGGGCAAATGAAACCTTATAGGAAAAATTGCTTTATTTCATTAAGGTAAGTCTATTTACACTATAACATTCAGGTTTGGATCATTCTCTCATAAGAAAATGCAAACTGCATATTTACTATCATTTTCACGCAGACAAGCAGTTTTCACATGTTTTACGACAATTAGGTGGAAATGAGTCCTTAAAGGCAAAATAGTTTTATTTCACAAAGGTAAGTCTATTTACACTATAACATTCAGGTTTGGATCATTCTCTCATAAGAAAATGCAAACTGCATATTAACCATTATTTTAACGCATACAAGCAGTTTTTACATGCTTTACGACAATTAGGTGCAAATGAGTCCTTATAGGCAAAAGTGCTTTATTTTACAAAGGTAAGTTTACTTAAACTATAAGATTCAAGTTTAGATCATTCTCTCATAAGAAAATGCAAACTGCATATTAACTATTATTTTAACGCATACAAGCAGTTTTTACAAGCTTTATGACAATTAGGTGCAAATGAGTCCTTATAGGCAAAATTGCTTTATTTCATGAGGGTAAGTCTATTTACACTATAACATTCAGGTTTGGATCATTCTCTCATAAGAAAATGCAAACTGCATATTTACTTTCATTTTCACGCAGACAAGCAGTTTTTACATGCTTCACGACAATTGCGTGCAAATGAGTCCTTATAGGCAAAATTGCTTAATTTTACAAAGGTAAGTCTATTTACACTATACAATTCAGGTTTGGATCATTCTCTCATAAGAAAATGCAAACTGCATATTAATATTATTTTAACGCAAACAAGCAGTTTTTACATGCTTTATGACAATTAGGGGCAAATGAGTCCTTATTGGCAAAATTGCTTTATTTTACAAAGGTAAGTTTACTTAAACTATAAGATTCAGGTTTAGATCATTCTCTCATAAGAAAATGCAAACTGCATATTAACTATTATTTTAACGCATACAAGCAGTTTTTACAAGCTTTATGACAATTAGGTGCAAATGAGTCCTTATAGGCAAAATTGCTTTATTTTATGAGGGTAAGTCTATTTACACTATAACATTCAGGTTTGGATCATTCTCTCATAAGAAAATGCAAACTGCATATTAACCATTATTTTAACGCAGACAAGCAGTTTTTACATGTTTCACGACAATTGCGTGCAAATGAGTCCTTATAGGCAAATATGCGTTATTTTACAAAGGTAAGTCTATTTTCACTATAACATTCAGGTTTGGATCATTCTCTCATAAGAAAATGCAAACTGCATATTAACCATTATTTTAACGCATACAAGCAGTTTTTATCCTTTATGACAATTAGGGGCAAATGAAACCTATAGGCAAAATTGCTTTATTTCATTAAGGTAAGTTTATTTACACTATAACATTCAGGTTTGGATCATTCTCTCATAAGAAAATGCAAACTGCATATTTACTATCATTTTCACGCAGACAAGCAGTTTTCACATGTTTTACGACAATTAGGTGGAAATAAGTCCTTAAAGGCAAAATTGTTTTATTTCACAAAGGTAAGTCTATTTAAACTATAACATTCAGGTTTGGATCATTCTCTCATAAGAAAATGCAAACTGCATATTAACCATTATTTTAACGCTGACAAGGAGTTTTTACATGCTTTTATGACAATTAGGGGCAAATGAAACCTATAGGCAAAATTGCTTTATTTCATTAAGGTAAGTTTATTTACACTATAACATTCAGGTTTGGATCATTCTCTCATAAGAAAATGCAAACTGCATATTTACTATCATTTTCACGCAGACAAGCAGTTTTCACATGTTTTACGACAATTAGGTGGAAATAAGTCCTTAAAGGCAAAATTGTTTTATTTCACAAAGGTAAGTCTATTTAAACTATAACATTCAGGTTTGGATCATTCTCTCATAAGAAAATGCAAACTGCATATTAACCATTATTTTAACGCTGACAAGGAGTTTTTACATGCTTTACGACAATTAGGTGCAAATGAGTCCTTATAGGCAAAAGTGCTTCATTTCATGAGGGTAAGTCTATTTACACTATAACATTCAGGTTTGGATCATTCTCTCATAAGAAAATGCAAACTGCATATTTACTATCATTTTCACGCAGACAAGCAGTTTTTACATGCTTCACGACAATTGCGTGCAAATGAGTCCTTATAAACAAAATTGCTTTATTATACAAAGGTAAGTCTATTTTCACTATAACATTCAGGTTTGGAACATTCTCTCATAAGAAAAAGCAAACTGCATATTACCATTATTTTAACGCATACAAGCAGTTTTTACATGCTTTATGACAATTAGGGGCAAATGAGTCCTTATAGGCAAAAGTGCTCTATTTCATAAGAGTAAGTCTATTTACACTATAACATTCAGGTTTGGATCATTCTCTCATAAGAAAATGCAAACTGCATATTTACTATCATTTTAACGCATACAAGCAGTTTTTACATGCTTTATGACAATTAGGTGCTAATGAGTCTTTATAGGCAAAATTGCTTTATTTCATGAGGGTAAGTCTATTTACACTACAACATTCAGGTTTGGATCATTCTCTCATTAGAAAATGCAAACTGCATATTAACCATTATTTTTATGCAGACAAGCAGTTTTTACATGTTTCACGACAATTGCGTGCAAATGAGTCCTTATAGGCAAATATGCGTTATTTTACAAAGGTAAGTCTATTTTCACTATAACATTCAGGTTTGGATCATTTTCTCATAAGAAATTGCAAACTGCATATTAACCATTATTTTAACGCATACAAGCAGTTTTTACATCCTTTATGACAATTAGGGCAAATGAAACCTTATAGGCAAAATTGCTTTATTTCATTAAGGTAAGTCTATTTACACTATAACATTCAGGATTGGATCATTCTCTCATAAGAAAATGCAAACTGCATATTTACTATCATTTTAACGCATACAAGCAGTTTTTACATGCTTTATGACAATTAGGGGCAAATGAGTCCTTATAGGCAAAATTGCATTATTTCATAAAGGTAAGTCTATTTACACTATAACATTTAGGTTTGGATCATTCTCTCATAGGAAAATGCAAACTGCATATTAACCATTATTTTAACGCTGACAAGCAGTTTTTACATGCTTTACGACAATTAGGTGCAAATGAGTCCTTATGTGCAAAAGTGCTCTATTTTATGAGAGTAAGTCTATTTACACTATTACATTCAGGTTTGGATCATTCTCTCATAAGAAAATGCAAACTGCATATTTACTATCATTTTCACGCAGACAGCAGTTTTCACATGTTTTACGACAATTAGGTGGAAATCAGTCCTTAAAGGCAAAATTGCTTTATTTCATGAGGGAAAGTCTATTTACACTATATATTCAGGTTTGGATCATTCTCTCATAAGAAAATGCAAAATGCACATTTACTATCATTTTAACGCAGACAAGCAGTTTTTACATGCTTCACGATAATTGCGTGCAAATGAGTCCTTATAGGCAAAATTGCTTTATTTTACAAAGGTAAGTCTAATTACACTATACAATTCAGGTTTGGATCATTCTCTCATAAGAAAATGCAAACTGCATATTAACCATTATTTTAACGCATACAAGCAATTTTTAAATGCGTTATGACAATTAGGTGCAAATGAGTCCTTATAGGCAAAATTGCTTTATTTCATGAGGGTAAGTCTATTTACACTATAACATTCAGGTTTGGATCATTCTCTCATAAGAAAATGCAAAATGCATATTAACTATTATTTTAACGCATACAAGCAGTTTTTACATGCTTTATGACAATTAGGGGCAAATGGGTCCTTATAGGCAAAATTGCTTTATTTCATGAAGGTTAGTCTATTTACACTATAACATTCAGGTTTGGATTATTCTCTCATAAGAAATTGTAAACTGCATATTAACCATTATTTTAACGCAGACAAAACAGTTTTTACATGCTTTACGACAATTAGGTGCATATGAGTCCTTATAGGCAAAAATGCTTTATTTCATGAGTCTATTTACACTATAACATTCAGGTTTGGATCATTTTCTCATAAGAAAATGCAAACTGCATATTAACCATTATGTTAACGCTGACAAGCAGTTTTTACATGCTTTATGACAATTAGGGGCAAATGAGTCCTTATAGACAAAATTGCTTTATTTCATGAAGGTAAGTCTATTTACACTATAACATTCAGGTTTGGATCATTCTCTCATAAGAAAATGCAAACTGCATATTAACCATTATTTTAACGCAGACAAGCAGTTTTTACATGCTTCACGACAATTGCGTGCAAATGAGTCCTTATAGGCAAAATTGCTTTATTTTACAAAGGTAAGTCTATTTACACTATAACATTCAGGTTTGGATCATTCTCTCATAAGAAAAAGCAAACTGCATATTAACCATTATTTTAACGCATACAAGCAGTTTTTACAAGCTTTATGACAATTAGGTGCAAATGAGTCCTTATAGGCAAAATTGCTTTATTTCCTGAAGGTAAGTCTATTTACACTATAACATTCAGGTTTGGATCATTCTCTCATAAGAAAATGCAAACTGCATATTAACCATTATTTTAACGCTGACAAGCAGTTTTTACATGCTTTATGACAATTAGGGGCAAATGAGTCCTTATAGACAAAATTGCTTTATTTCATGAAGGTAAGTCTATTTACACTATAACATTCAGGTTTGGATCATTCTCTCATAAGAAAATGCAAACTGCATATTAACCATTATTTTAACGCAGACAAGCAGTTTTTACATGCTTCACGACAATTGCGTGCAAATGAGTCCTTATAGGCAAAATTGCTTTATTTTACAAAGGTAAGTCTATTTACACTATAACATTCAGGTTTGGATCATTCTCTCATAAGAAAAAGCAAACTGCATATTAACTATTATTTTAACGCATACAAGCAGTTTTTACAAGCTTTATGACAATTAGGTGCAAATGAGTCCTTATAGGCAAAATTGCTTTATTTCATGAGTCTATTTACACTATAACATTCAGGTTTGGATCATTTTCTCATAAGAAAATGCAAACTGCATATTTACTATCATTTTAACGCATACAAGCAATTTTTACATGCTTTATGACAATTAGGTGCAAATGAGTCTTCATAGGCAAAATTGCTTTATTTCATTAGGGTAAGTCTATTTACACTATAACATTCAGGTTTGGATCATTCTCTCATAAGAAAATGCAAACTGCATATTAACCATTATTTTAACGCTGACCAGCAGTTTTTACATGCTTTATGACAATTAGGGGCAAATGAGTCCTTATAGACAAAATTGCTTTATTTCATGAAGGTAAGTCTATTTACACTATAACATTCAGGTTTGGATCATTCTCTCTTAAGAAAATGCAAACTGCATATAAACCATTATTTTAACGCATACAAGCAGTTTTTACAAGCTTTATGACAATTAGGTGCAAATGAGTCCTTATAGGCAAAATAACTTTATTTCATGAGGGTAAGTCTATTTACACTATAACATTCAGGTTTGGATCATTTTCTCATAAGAAAATGCAAACTGCATATTTACTATCATTTTAACGCATACAAGCAATTTTTACATGCTTTATGACAATTAGGTGCAAATGAGTCTTTATAGGCGAAATTGCTTTATTTTATGAGGGTAAGTCTATTTACACTATAACATTCAGGTTTGGATCATTCTCTCATAAGAAAATGCAAACGGCATATTAACCATTATTTTAACGCAGACAAGCAGTTTTTACATGCTTTATGACAATTAGGGGCAAATGAGTCCTTATAGGCAAAATTGCTTTATTTCATGAGGGTTAGTCTATTTACACTATAACATTTAGGTTTGGATCATTCTCTCATAAGAAAATGCAAACTGCATATTTACTATCATTTTAACGCAGACAAGCAGTTTTTACGTGCTTTACGACAATTAGGTGCAAATGAGTCCTTATAGGCAAAATTGCTTTATTTCACAAAGGTAAGTTTACTTACACTATAACATTCAGGTTTGGATCATTCTCTCATAAGAAAATGCAAACTGCATATTAACTATTATTTTACCGCTGACAAGCAGTTTTTACATGCTTTACGACAATTAGGTGCAAATGAGTCCTTATAGGCAAAAGTGCTTTATTTCATGAGGGTAAGTCTATTTACAGTATAACATTCAGGTTTGGATTATTCTCTCATAAGAAAATGGAAACTGCATATTAACCATTATTTTAACGCAGACAAGCAGTTTTTACATGCTTTACGACAATTAGGTGCAAATGAGTCCTTATAGGCAAAAGTGCTTTATTTTACAAAGGTAAGTTTACTTAAACTATAAGATTCAGGTTTAGATCATTCTCTCATAAGAAAATGCAAACTGCATATTAACTATTATTTTAACGCATACAAGCAGTTTTTACAAGCTTTATGACAATAAGTTGCAAATGAGTCCTTATAGGCAAAATTGCTTTATTTCATGAGGGTAAGTCTATTTACACTATAACATTCAGGTTTGGATCATTCTCTCATAAGAAAATGCAAACTGCATATTTACTTTCATTTTCACGCAGACAAGCAGTTTTTACATGCTTCACGACAATTGCGTGCAAATGAGTCCTTATAGGCAAAATTGCTTAATTTTACAAAGGTAAGTCTATTTACACTATACAATTCAGGTTTGGATCATTCTCTCATAAGAAAATGCAAACTGCATATTAATATTATTTTAACGCATACAAGCAGTTTTTACATGCTTTATGACAATTAGGGGCAAATGAGTCCTTATTGGCAAAATTGCTTTATTTTACAAAGGTAAGTTTACTTAAACTATAAGATTCAGGTTTAGATCATTCTCTCATAAGAAAATGCAAACTGCATATTAACTATTATTTTAACGCATACAAGCAGTTTTTACAAGCTTTATGACAATTAGGTGCAAATGAGTCCTTATAGGCAAAATTGCTTTATTTTACAAGGGTAAGTCTATTTACACTATAACATTCAGGTTTGGATCATTCTCTCATAAGAAAATGCAACATGCATATTAACCATTATTTTAACGCAAACAAGCAGTTTTTACATGCTTTATGACAATTAGAAGCAAAAAAGTCCTTATAGGCAAAATTGCTTTATTTCATGAAGGTAAGTCTATTTACACTATAACATTCAGGTTTGGATCATTCTCTCATAAGAAAATGCAAACTGCATATTAACCATTATTTTAACGCATACAAGCAGTTTTTACATGCTTTATGACAATTAGAAGCAAAAAAGTCCTTATAGGCAAAATTGCTTTATTTCATGAAGGTAAGTCTATTTACACTATAACATTCAGGTTTGGATCTTTCTCTCATAAGAAAATGCAAACTGCATATTAACCATTATTTAACGCAGACAAGCAGTTTTTACATGCTTTACGACAATTAGGTGCAAATGAGTCTTTATAGGCAAAATTGCTTTATTTCATGAGGGTTAGTCTATTTACACTATAACATTCAGGTTTGGATCATTCTCTCATAAGAAAATGCAAACTGCATATTTACTATCATTTTCACGCAGACAAGCAGTTTTTACATGCTTCACGACAATTGCGTGCAAATGAGTCCTTATAAGCAAAATTGCTTTATTTTACAAAGGTAAGTCTATTTTCACTATAACATTCAGGTTTGGATCATTCTCTCATAAGAAAATGCAAACTGCATATTAACCATTATTTTAACGCATACAAGCAGTTTTTACATGATTTATGACAATTAGGGGCAAATGGGTCCTTATAGGCAAAATTGATTTATTTCATGAGGGTAAGTCTATTTACACTATAACATTCAGGTTTGGATCATTCTCTCATAAGAAAATGCAAACTGCATATTAACTATTATTTTACCGCTGACAAGCAGTTTTTACATGCTTTACGACAATTAGGTGCAAATGAGTCCTTATAGGCAAAAGTTCTTTATTTCATGAGGGTAAGTCTATTTACACTATAACATTCAGGTTTGGATCATTCTCTCATAAGAAAATGCAAACTGCATATTAACCATTATTTTAACGCAGACAAGCAATTTTTACATGCTTCACGACAATTGCGTGCAAATGAGTCCTTATAAGCAAAATTGCTTTATTTTACAAAGGTAAGTCTATTTACACTATAACATCAGGTTTAGATCATTCTCTCACAAGAAAATGCAAACTGCATATTAACCATCATTTTAACGCATACAAGCAGTTTTTACATTATTTATGACAATTAGGGGCAAATGAGTCCTTATAGGCAAAATTGCTTTATTTCATGAAGGTAAGTCTATTTACACTATAACATTTAGGTTTGGATCTTTCTCTCATAAGAATATGCAAACTGCATATTATCCATTATTTAAACGCAGACAAGAAGTTTTTACATGTTTTACGACAATTAGGTGGAAATAAGTCCTAAAAGGCAAAATTGTCTTATTTCACAAAGGTAATTCTACTTTCACTATAACATTCAGGTTTGGATCATTCTCTCATAAGAAAATGCAAACTGCATATTTACTATCATTTTCACGCAGACAAGCAGTTTTTACATGCTTCACGACAATTGCGTGCAAATGAGTCCTTATAAGCAAAATTGCTTTATTTTACAAAGGTAAGTCTATTTACACTATAACATTCAGGTTTGGATCATTCTCTCATAAGAAAATGCAAACTGCATATTAACCATTATCTTAACGCATACAAGCAGTTTTAACATGCTTTATGACAATTAGGGGCAAATGAGTCGTTATAGGCAAAATTGCTTTATTTCATGAGGGAAAGTCTATTTACACTATAACATTCAGGTTTGGATCATTCTCTCATAAGAAAATGCAAACTGCATATTAACCATTATTTTAACGCATACAAGCAGTTTTTACATGCTTTATGACAATTAGGGGCAAATGGGTCCTTATATGCAAAATTGCTTTATTTCATGAGGGAAAGTCTATTTACCCTATAACATTCAGGTTTGGATCATTCTCTCATAAGAAAATGCAAACTGCATATTAACCATTATTTTAACGCAGACAAGCAGTTTTTACATGCTTCACGACAATTGCGTGCAAATAAGTCCTTATAGGCAAAATTGCTTTATTTTACAAAGGTAAGTCTATTTACACTATGCAATTCAGGTTTGGATCATTTTCTCATAAGAAAATGCAAACTGCATATTAACCATTATTTTAACGCATACAAGCAGTTTTTACATGCTTTATGACAATTGGGTGCAAATGAGTCCTTATAGGCAAAATTGCTTTATTTTATGAGGGTAAGTCTATTTACACTATAACATTCAGGTTTGGATCATTCTCTCATAAGAAAATGCAAACTGCATATTAACCATTATTTTAACGCATACAAGCAGTTTTTACATGCTTTATGACAATTAGGGGCAAATGGGTCCTTATAGGCAAAATTGCTTTATTTGATGAAGGTTAGTCTATTTACACTATAACATTCAGGTTTGGATTATTCTCTCATAAGAAATTGCAAACTGCATATTAACCATTATTTTAACGCAGACAAGCAGTTTTTACATGCTTCAGGACAATTGCGTGCAAATGAGTCCTTATAGGCAAAATTGCTTTATTTCACAAAGGTAAGTTTACTTACACTATAACATTCAGGTTTGGATCATTCTCTCACAAGAAAATGTAAACTGCATATTAAATATTATTTTATCGCATACAAGCAGTTTTTACATGCTTTATGACAATTAGGTGCAAATGAGTCCTTATAAGCAAAATTGCTTTATTTCATAAGGGTAAGTCATTTACACTATAACATTCAGGTTTGGATCATTCTCTCATAAGAAAATGCAAACTGAATATTGACTATCATTTTCACGCAGACAAGCAGTTTTTACATGGTTTAATTACGACAATTAGGTGCAAATAAGTCCTTAAATGCAAAATTGTTTTATTTCACAAAGGTAAGTCTACTTTCACTATAACATTCAGGTTTGGATCATTCTCTCATAAGAAAATGCAAACTGCATATTAACCATTATTTTAACGCAGACAAGCAGTTTTTACATGCTTCACGACAATTGCGTGCAAATGAGTCCTTATAGGCAAAATTGCTTTATTTTACAAAAGTAAGTCTATTTACAATATAACATTCAGGTTTGGATCATTCTCTCATAAGAAAATGCAATCTGCATATTAACCATTATTTTAACGCATACAAGCAGTTTTTACATGCTTGATGACAATTCGAGGCAAATGAGTCTTTATAGGCAAAATTGCTTTATTTCATGAAGGCAAGTCTATTTACACTATAACATTCAGGTTTGTATCATTCTCTCATAAGAAAATGCAAACTGCATATTAACCATTATTTAAACGCAGACAAGCAGTTTTTACATGCTTTACGACAATTAGATGCAAATGAGGCTTTATAGGCAAAATTGCTTTATTTCATGAGGGTAATTCTATTTACACTATAACATTCAGGTTTGGATCTTTCTCTCATAAGAAAATGCAAACTGCTTATTTACTATCATTTTCACACAGACAAGCAGTTTTTACATGCTTTACGACAATTGCGTGCAAATGAGTCCTTATAGGTAAAATTGCTTTATTTTACAAAGGTAAAAGTCTATTTTCACTATAACATTCAGGTTTGGATCATTCTTTCATAAGAAAATGTAAACTGCTTATTATACATTATTTTAACGCATACAAGCAGTTTTTACATGCTTTTTGACAATTAGGGGCAAATGAGTCCTTATAGGCAAAATTGCTTTATTTCCTGAAGGTAAGTCTATTTACACTATAACATTCAGGTTTGGATCATTTTCTCATCAGAAAATGCAAACTGCATATTAACCATTATTTTAACGCTGACAAGCAGTTTTTACATGCTTTATGACAATTAGGGGCAAATGAGTCCTTATAGACAAAATTGCTTTATTTCATGAATGTAAGTCTATTTACACTATAACATTCAGGTTTGGATCATTCTCTCATAAGAAAATGCAAACTGCATATTAACCATTATTTTAACGCAGACAAGCAGTTTTTACATGCTTCACGACAATTGCGTGCAAATGAGTCCTTATAGGCAAAATTGCTTTATTTTACAAAGGTAAGTCTATTTACACTATAACATTCAGGTTTGGATCATTCTCTCATAAGAAAAATCAAACTGCATATTAACTATTATTTTAACGCATACAAGCAGTTTTTACAAGCTTTATGTCAATTAGGTGCAAATGAGTCCTTATAGGCAAAATTGCTTTATTTCATGAGGGTAAGTCTATTTACACTATAACATTCAGGTTTGGTCATTTTCTCATAAGAAAATGCAAACTGCATATTTACTATCATTTTAACGCATACAAGCAGTTTTTACATGCTTTATGACAATTAGGTGCAAATGAGTCTTTATAGGCAAAATTGCTTTATTTCATGAGGGTAAGTCTATTTACACGATAACATTCAGGTTTGGATCATTCTTTCATAAGAAAATGCAAACTGCATATTAACTATTATTTTAACGCATACAAGCAGTTTTTACAAGCTTTATGACAATTAGGTGCAAATGAGTCCTTATAGGCAAAATTGCTTTATTTCATGAGGGTAAGTCTATTTACACTATAACATTCAGGTTTGGATCATTTTCTCATAAGAAAATGCAAACTGCATATTTACTATCATTTTAACGCAGACAAGCAGTTTTCACATGTTTTACGACAATTAGGTGGAAATAAGTCCTTAAAGGCAAAATTGTTTTATTTCACAAAGGTAAGTCTACTTTCACTATAACATTTAGGTTTGGATCATTCTCTCATAAGAAAATGCAAACTGCATATTAACCATTATTTTAACGCAGACAAGCAGTTTTTACATGCTTCACGACAATTGCGTGCAAATGAGTCCTTATAGGCAAAATTGCTTTATTTTACAAAGGTAAGTCTATTTTCACTATAACATTCAGGTTTGGATCATTCTCTCATAAGAAAATGCAAACTGCATATTAACCATTATTTTAACGCTGACAAGCAGTTTTTACATGCTTTACGACAATTAGGTGCAAATAAGTCCTTATAGGCAAAAGTGCTTTATTTCATGAAGGTAAGTCTATTTACACTATAACATTCAGGTTTGGATCTTTCTCTCATAAGAAAATGCAAACTTCATATTAACCATTATTTAAACGCAGACAAACAGTTTTTACATGCTTTACGACAATTAGGTGCAAATGAGTCTTTATAGGCAAAATTGCTTCATTTTATGAAGGTAAGTCTATTTACACTATAACATTCAGGTTTGGATCATTCTCTCATAAGAAAATGCAAACTGCATATTATCCATTATTTCAACGCAGACAAGCAGTTTTTACATGCTTCACGACAATTGCGTGCAAATGAGTCCTTATAGGCAAAATTGCTTAATTTTACAAAGGTAAGTCTATTTACACTATAACATTCAGGTTTGGATTATTCTCTCATAAGAAAATGCAAACTGCATATTACCATTATTTTAACGCATACAAGCAGTTTTTACATGCTTTATGACAATTAGGGGCAAATGAGTCCTTATTGGCAAAATTGCTTTATTTTACAAAGGTAAGTTTACTTTAACTATAAGATTCAGGTTTAGATCATTCTCTCATAAGAAAATGCAAACTGCATATTAAATATTATTTTAACGCATACAAGCAGTTTTTACAAGCTTTATGACAATTAGGTGCAAATGAGTCCTTATAGGCAAAATTGCTTTATTTCATGAGGGTAAGTCTATTTACACTATAACATTCAGGTTTGGATCATTCTCTCATAAGAAAATGCAAACTGCATATTTACCATTATTTTAACGCAGACAAGCAGTTTTTACATGTTTCACGACAATTGCGTGCAAATGAGTCCTTATAGGCAAATATGAGTTATTTTACAAAGGTAAGTCTATTTTCACTATAACATTCAGGTTTGGATCATTCTCTCATAAGAAAATGCAAACTGCATATTAACCATTATTTTAACGCATACAAGCAGTTTTTACATCCTTTATGACAATTAGGGGCAAATGAAACCTTATAGGCAAAATTGCTTTATTTCATAAAGGTAAGTCTATTTACACTATAACATTCAGGTTTGGATCATTCTCTCATAAGAAAATGCAAACTGCATATTTACTATCATTTTCACGCAGACAAGCAGTTTTCACATGTTTTACGACAATTAGGTGGAAATAAGTCCTTAAAGGCAAAATTGTTTTATTTCACAAAGGTAAGTCTATTTACACTATAACATTCAAGTTTGGATCATTCTCTCATAAGAAAATGCAAACTGCATATTAACCATTATTTTAACGCTGACAAGCAGTTTTTACATGCTTTACGATAATTATATGCAAATGAGTCCTTATAGGCAAAAGTGCTTTATTTCATGAGGGTAAGTCTATTTACACTATAACATTCAGGTTTGGATCATTCTCTCATAAGAAAATGCAAACTGCATATTAACCATTATTTTAATGCAGACAAGCAGTTTTTGCATGTTTCACGACAATTGCGTGCAAATGAGTCCTTATAGGCAAATATGCGTTATTTTACAAAGGTAAGTCTATTTTCACTATAACATTCAGGTTTGGATCATTTTCTCATAAGAAAATGCAAACTGCATATTAACCATTATTTTAACGCATACAAGCAGTTTTTACATCCTTTATGACAATTAGGGGCAAATGAAACCTTATAGGCAAAATTGCTTTATTTCATGAGGGTAAGTCTATTTACACTATAACATTCAGGTTTGGATCATTCTCTCATAAGAAAATGCAAACTGCATATTAACCATTATTTTAACGCATACAAGCAGTTTTTACATGCTTTATGACAATTAGGGGCAAATGAGTCCTTATAGGCAAAATTGCATTATTTCATAAAGGTAAGTCTATTTACACTATAACATTTAGGTTTGGATCATTCTCTCATAAGAAAATGGAAACTGCATATTAACCATTATGTTAACGCTGACAAGCAGTTTTTACATGCTTTACGACAATTAGGTGCAAATGAGTCCTTATGGGCAAAAGTGCTCTATTTCATGAGAGTAAGTCTATTTACACTATAACATTCAGGTTTGGATCATTCTCTCATAAGAAAATGCAAACTGCATATTTACTATCATTTTCACGCAGACAGCAGTTTTCACATGTTTTACGACAATTAGGTGGAAATAAGTCCTTAAAGGCAAAATTGCTTTATTTCATGAGGGAAAGTCTTTTTACACTATATATTCAGGTTTGGATCATTCTCTCATAAGAAAATGCAAAATGCACATTTACTATCATTTTAAAGCAGACAAGCAGTTTTTACATGCTTCACGACAATTGCGTGCAAATGAGTCCTTATAGGCAAAATTGCTTTATTTTACAAAGGTAAGTCTATTTACACTATACAATTCAGGTTTGGATCATTCTCTCATAAGAAAATGCAAACTGCATATTAACTATTATTTTAACGCATACAAGCAATTTTTAAATGCTTTATGACAATTAGGTGCAAATGAGTCCTTATAGGCAAAATTGCTTTATTTCATGAGGGTAAGTCTATTTACACTATAACTTTCAGGTTTGGATCATTCTCTCATAAGAAAATGCAAAATGCATATTAACTATTATTTTATCGCATACAAAAAGTTTTTACATGCTTTATGACAATTAGGTGCAAATGAGTCCTTATAAGCAAAATTGCTTTATTTCATGAGGGTAAGTCATTTACACTATAACATTCAGGTTTGGATCATTCTCTCATAAGAAAATGCAAACTGCATATTATTCATTATTTTAACGCATACAAGCAGTTTTTACATGCTTTATGACAATTAGGTGCAAATGAGGCTTTATAAGCAAAATTGCTTTATTTCATGAGGGTAAGTCTATTTTCACTATAACATTCAGGTTTGGATCATTCTTTCATAAGAAAATGCAAACTGCATATTATTCATTATTTTAACGCATACAAGCAGTTTTTACATGCTTTATGACAATTAGGGGCAAATGAGTCCTTATAGGCAAAATCGCTTTATTTCCTGAAGGTAAGTCTATTTACACTATAACATTCAGGTTTGGATCATTTTCTCATCAGAAAATGTAAACTGCATATTAACCATTATTTAAACGCAGACAAGCAGTTTTTACATGCTTTACGACAATTAGGTGCAAATGAGGCTTTATAGGCAAAATTGCTTTATTTCATAAAGGTAAGTCTATTAACACTATAACATTCAGGTTTGGATCTTTCTCTCATAAGAAAATACAAACTGCATATTTACTATCATTTTCACGCAGACAAGCAGTTTTTACATGCTTCACGACAATTGCGTGCAAATGAGTCCTTATAGGTAAAATTGCTTTATTTTACAAAGGTAAAAGTCTATTTTCTCTATAACATTCAGGTTTGGATCATTCTTTCATAAGAAAATGCAAACTGCATATTATACATTATTTTAACGCATACAAGCAGTTTTTACATGCTTTTTGACAATTAGGGGCAAATGAGTCCTTATAAGCAAAATTGCTTTATTTCCTGAAGGTAAGTCTATTTACACTATAACATTCAGGTTTGGATCATTCTCTCATAAGAAAATGCAAACTGCATATTAACCATTATTTTAACGCTGACAAGCAGTTTTTACATGCTTTATGACAATTAGGGGCAAATGAGTCCTTATAGACAAAATTGCTTTATTTCATGAAGGTAAGTCTATTTACACTATAACATTCAGGTTTGGATCATTCTCTCATAAGAAAATGCAAACTGCATATTAACCATTATTTTAACGCTGACAAGCAGTTTTTACATGCTTTATGACAATTAGGGGCAAATGAGTCCTTATAGACAAAATTGCTTTATTTCATGAAGGTAAGTCTATTTAAACTATAACATTCAGGTTTGGATCATTCTCTCATAAGAAAATGCAAACTGCATATTAACCATTATTTTAACGCAGACAAGCAGTTTTTACATGCTTCACGACAATTGCGTGCAAATGAGTCCTTATAGGCAAAATTGCTTTATTTTACAAATGTAAGTCTATTTACACTATAACATTCAGGTTTGGATCATTCTCTCATAAGAAAAAGCAAACTGCATATTAACTATTATTTTAACGCATACAAGCAGTTTTTACAAGCTTTATGACAATTAGGTGCAAATGAGTCCTTATAGGCAAAATTGCTTTATTTCATGAGGGTAAGTCTATTTACACTATAACATTCAGGTTTGGATCATTTTCTCATAAGAAAATGCAAACTGCATATTTACTATCATTTTAACGCATACAAGCAATTTTTACATGCTTTATGACAATTAGGTGCAAATGAGTCTTTATAGGCGAAATTGCTTTATTTCATGAGGGTAAGTCTATTTACACTATAACATTCACGTTTGGATCATTCTCTCATAAGAAAATGCAAACTGCATATTAACCATTATTTTAACGCAGACAAGCAGTTTTTACATGCTTTATGACAATTAGGGGCAAATGAGTCCTTATAGGCAAAATTGCTTTATTTCATGAAGGTAAGTCTATTTACACTATAACATTCAGGTTTGGATCTTTCTCTCATAAGAAAATGCAAACTTCATATTAACCATTATTTAAACGCAGACAAACAGTTTTTACATGCTTTACGACAATTAGGTGCAAATGAGTCTTTATAGGCAAAATTGCTTCATTTTATGAAGGTTAGTCTATTTGCACTATATCATTCAGGTTTGGATCATTCTCTCATAAGAAAATGCAAACTGCATATTATCCATTATTTTAACGCAGACAAGCAGTTTTTACATGCTTCACGACAATTGCGTGCAAATGAGTCCTTATAGGCAAAATTGCTTAATTTTACAAAGGTAAGTCTATTTACAATATAACATTCAGGTTTGGATCATTCTCTCATAAGAAAATGCAAACTGCATATTAACCATTATTTTAACGCATACAAGCAGTTTTTACATGCTTTATGACAATTAGGGGCAAATGAGTCCTTATTGGCAAAATTGCTTTATTTTACAAAGGTAAGTTTACTTAAACTATAAGATTCAGGTTTAGATCATTCTCACATAAGAAAATGCAAACTGCATATTAACTATTATTTTAACGCATACAAGCAGTTTTTACAAACTTTATGGCAATTAGGTGCAAATGAGTCCTTATAGGCAAAATTGCTTTATTTCATGAGGGTAAGTCTATTTACACTATAACATTCAGGTTTGGATCATTCTCTCATAAGAAAATGCAAACTGCATATTAACCATTATTTTAACGCAGACAAGCAGTTTTTACATGTTTCACGACAATTGCGTGCAAATGAGTCCTTATAGGCAAATATGCGTTATTTTACAAAGGTAAGTCTATTTTCACTATAACATTCAGGTTTGGATCATTCTCTCATAAGAAAATGCAAACTGCATATTAACCATTATTTTAACGCATACAAGCAGTTTTTACATCCTTTATGACAATTAGGGGCAAATGAAACCTTATAGGAAAAATTGCTTTATTTCATTAAGGTAAGTCTTTTTACACTATAACATTCAGGTTTGGATCATTCTCTCATAAGAAAATGCAAACTGCATATTTACTATCATTTTCACGCAGACAAGCAGTTTTCACATGTTTTACGACAATTAGGTGGAAATGAGTCCTTAAAGGCAAAATAGTTTTATTTCACAAAGGTAAGTCTATTTACACTATAACATTCAGGTTTGGATCATTCTCTCATAAGAAAATGCAAACTGCATATTAACCATTATTTTAACGCTGACAAGCAGTTTTTACATGCTTTACGACAATTAGGTGCAAATGAGTCCTTATAGGCAAAAGTGCTTTATTTTACAAAGGTAAGTTTACTTAAACTATAAGATTCAGGTTTAGATCATTCTCTCATAAGAAAATGCAAACTGCATATTAACTATTATTTTAACGCATACAAGCAGTTTTTACAAGCTTTATGACAATTAGGTGCAAATGAGTCCTTATAGGCAAAATTGCTTTATTTCAGGAGGGTAAGTCTATTTACACTATAACATTCAGGTTTGGATCATTCTCTCATAAGAAAATGCAAACTGCATATTTACTTTCATTTTCACGCAGACAAGCAGTTTTTACATGCTTCACGACAATTGCGTGCAAATGAGTCCTTATAGGCAAAATTGCTTAATTTTACAAAGGTAAGTCTATTTACACTATACAATTCAGGTTTGGATCATTCTCTCATAAGAAAATGCAAACTGCATATTAATATTATTTTAACGCATACAAGCAGTTTTTACATGCTTTATGACAATTAGGGGCAAATGAGTCCTTATTGGCAAAATTGCTTTATTTTACAAAGGTAAGTTTACTTAAACTATAAGATTCAGGTTTAGAGCATTCTCTCATAAGAAAATGCAAACTGCATATTAACTATTATTTTAACGCATACAAGCAGTTTTTACATGCTTTATGACAATTAGGTGCAAATGAGTCCTTATAGGCAAAATTGCTTTATTTCATGAGGGTAAGTCTATTTACACTATAACATTCAGGCTTGGATCATTCTCTCATAAGAAAATGCAAACTGCATATTAACCATTATTTTAACGCAGACAAGCAGTTTTTACATGTTTCACGACAATTGCGTGCAAATGAGTCCTTATAGGCAAATATGCGTTATTTTACAAAGGTAAGTCTATTTTCACTATAACATTCAGGTTTGGATCATTCTCTCATAAGAAAATGCAAACTGCATATTAACCATTATTTTAACGCATACAAGCAGTTTTTACATCCTTTATGACAATTAGGGGCAAATGAAACCTTATAGGCAAAATTGCTTTATTTCATTAAGGTAAGTCTATTTACACTATAACATTCAGGTTTGGATCATTCTCTCATAAGAAAATGCAAACTGCATATTAACCATTATTTTAACGCTGACAAGGAGTTTTTACATGCTTTACGACAATTAGGTGCAAATGAGTCCTTATAGGCAAAAGTGCTTCATTTCATGAGGGTAAGTCTATTTACACTATAACATTCAGGTTTGGATCATTCTCTCATAAGAAAATGCAAACTGCATATTTACTATCATTTTCACGCAGACAAGCAGTTTTTACATGCTTCACGACAATTGCGTGCAAATGAGTCCTTATAAACAAAATTGCTTTATTTTACAAACGTAAGTCTATTTTCACTATAACATTCAGGTTTGGAACATTCTCTCATAAGAAAAAGCAAACTGCATATTACCATTATTTTAACGCATACAAGCAGTTTTTACATGCTTTATGACAATTAGGGGCAAATGAGTCCTTATAGGCAAAAGTGCTCTATTTCATAAGAGTAAGTCTATTTACACTATAACATTCAGGTTTGGATCATTCTCTCATAAGAAAATGCAAACTGCATATTTACTATCATTTTAACGCATACAAGCAGTTTTTACATGCTTTATGACAATTAGGTGCTAATGAGTCTTTATAGGCAAAATTGCTTTATTTCATGAGGGTAAGTCTATTTACACTACAACATTCAGGTTTGGATCATTCTCTCATAAGAAAATGCAAACTGCATATTAACCATTATTTTAATGCAGACAAGCAGGTTTTACATGTTTCACGACAATTGCGTGCAAATGAGTCCTTATAGGCAAATATGCGTTATTTTACAAAGGTAAGTCTATTTTCACTATAACATTCAGGTTTGGATCATTTTCTCATAAGAAATTGCAAACTGCATATTAACCATTATTTTAACGCATACAAGCAGTTTTTACATCCTTTATGACAATTAGGGGCAAATGAAACCTTATAGGCAAAATTGCTTTATTTCATTAAGGTAAGTCTATTTACACTATAACATTCAGGTTTGGATCATTCTCTCATAAGAAAATGCAAACTGCATATTTACTATCATTTTAACGCATACAAGCAGTTTTTACATGCTTTATGACAATTAGGGGCAAATGAGTCCTTATAGGCAAAATTGCATTATTTCATAAAGGTAAGTCTATTTACACTATAACATTTAGGTTTGGATCATTCTCTCATAGGAAAATGCAAACTACATATTAACCATTATTTTAACGCTGACAAGCAGTTTTTACATGCTTTACGACAATTAGGTGCAAATGAGTCCTTATGGGCAAAAGTGCTATATTTTATGAGAGTAAGTCTATTTACACTATAACATTCAGGTTTGGATCATTCTCTCATAAGAAAATGCAAACTGCATATTTACTATCATTTTCACGCAGACAGCAGTTTTCACATGTTTTACGACAATTAGGTGGAAATCAGTCCTTAAAGGCAAAATTGCTTTATTTCATGAGGGAAAGTCTATTTACACTATATATTCAGGTTTGGATCATTCTCTCATAAGAAAATGCAAAATGCACATTTACTATCATTTTAACGCAGACAAGCAGTTTTTACATGCTTCACGATAATTGCGTGCAAATGAGTCCTTATTGGCAAAATTGCTTTATTTTACAAAGGTTAGTCTATTTACACTATACAATTCAGGTTTGGATCATTCTCTCATAAGAAAATGCAAACTGCATATTAACCATTATTTTAACGCATACAAGCAATTTTTAAATGCTTTATGACAATTAGGTGCAAATGAGTCCTTATAGGCAAAATTGCTTTATTTCATGAGGGTAAGTCTATTTACACTATAACATTCAGGTTTGGATCATTCTCTCATAAGAAAATGCAAAATGCATATTAACTATTATTTTAACGCATACAAGCAGTTTTTACATGCTTTATGACAATTAGGGGCAAATGGGTCCTTATAGGCAAAATTGCTTTATTTCATGAGGGTAAGTCTATTTACACTATAACATTCAGGTTTGGATTATTCTCTCACAAGAAAATGTAAACTGCATATTAACTATCATTTTATCGCATACAAAAAGTTTTTACATGCTTTATGACAATTAGGTGCAAATGAAACCTTATAAGCAAAATTGCTTTATTTCATGAGGGTAAGTCATTTACACTATACTTTCAGGTTTGGATCATTCTCTCATAAGAAAATGCAAACTGAATATTGACTATCATTTTCACGCAGACAAGCAGTTTTTACATGGTTTACGACAATTAGGTGCAAATAAGTCCTTAAAAGCAAAATTGTTTTATTTCACAAAGGTAAGTCAACTTTCACTATAACATTCAGGTTTGGATCATTCTCTCATAAGAAAATGCAAACTGCATATTAACCATTATTTTAACGCAGACAAGCAGTTTTTACATGCTTCACGACAATTGCGTGCAAATGAGTCCTTATAGGCAAAATTGCTTTATTTTACAAAGGTAAGTCAATTTACACTATAACATTCAGGTTTGGATCATTCTCTCATAAGAAAATGCAATCTGCATATTAACCATTATTTTAACGCATACAAGCAGTTTTTACATGCTTTATGACAATTAGAGGCAAATGAGTCCTTATAGGCAAAATTGCTTTATTTAATGAAGGCAAGTCTATTTACACTATAACATTCAGGTTTGGATCATTCTCTCATAAGAAAATGCAAACTGCATATTAACTATTATTTAAACGCAGACAAGCAGTTTTTACACGCTTTACGACAATTAGGTGCAAATGAGGCTTTATAAGCAAAATTGCTTTATTTCATGAGGGTAAGTCTATTTTCACTATAACATTCAGGTTTGGATCATTCTTTCATAAGAAAATGCAAACTGCATATTATACATTAATTTAACGCATCATGCAGTTTTTACATGCTTTATGACAATTAGGGGCAAATGAGTCCTTATAGACAAAATTGCTTTATTTCATGAAGGTAAGTCTATTTACACTATAACATTCAGGTTTGAATCATTCTCTCATAAGAAAATGCAAACTGCATATTATCCATTATTTTAACGCATACAAGCAGTTTTTACATGCTTTATGACAAATAGGGGCAAATGAGTCCTTATAGGCAAAATTGCTTTATTTTACAAAGGTAAGTTTACTTAAACTATAACATTCAGGTTTAGATCATTCTCTCATAAGATAATGCAAACTGCATATTAACTATTATTTTAACGCATACAAGCAGTTTTTACAAGCTTTATGACAATTAGGTGCAAATGAGTCCTTATAGGCAAAATTGCTTTATTTCATGAAGGTAAGTCTATTTACACTATAACATTTAGGTTTGGATCATTTTCTCATAAGAAAATGCAACTGCATATTTACTATCATTTTAACGCATACAAGCTTTTTACATGCTTTATGACAATTAGGTGCAAATGAGTCTTTATAGGCAAAATTGCTTTATTTCATGAGGGTAAGTCTATTTACACTATAACATTCAGGTTTGGATCATTCTCTCATAAGAAAATGCAAACTGCATATTAACCATTATTTTAACGCAGACAAGCAGTTTTTACATGCTTCACGACAATTGCGTGCAAATGAGTCCTTATAGGCAAAATTGCGTTATTTTACAAAGGTAAGTCTATTCACACTATAACATTCAGGTTTGGATCATTTTCTCATAAGAAAATGCAAACTGCATATTTACTATCATTTTAACGCATACAAGCAATTTTTTAATGCTTTATGACAATTAGGTGCAAATGAGTCTTTATAGGCAAAATTGCTTTATTTCATGAGTGTAAGTCTATTTACACTATAACATTCAGGTTTGGATCATTCTCTTATAAGAAAATGCAAACTGCATATTAACCATTATTTTAACGCATACAAGCAGTTTTTACATGCTTTATGACAATTAGGGGCAAATGAGTCCTTATGGGCAAAATTGCTTTATTTCATGAAGGTAAGTCTATTTACACTGTAACATTCAGGTTTGGATCATTCTCTCATAAGAAAATGCAAACTGCATATTTACTATCATTTTCACGCAGACAAGCAGTTTTTACATGCTTCACGACAATTGCGTGCAAATGAGTCCTTATAAACAAAATTGCTTTATTTTACAAAGGTAAGTCTATTTTCACTATGACATTCAGGTTTGGATCATTCTCTCATAAGAAAATGCAAACTGCAAATTAACCATTATTTTAACGCATACAAGCAGTTTTTACATGCTTTATGACAATTAGGGGCAAATGAGTCCTTATAGGCAAAATTGCTTTATTTCATGAAGGTAAGTCTATTTACGCTATAACATTCAGGTTTGGATCTTTCTCTCATAAGAAAATGCAAACTGCATATTAACCATTTTTTAAACGCAGACAAACAGTTTTTACGCTTTACGACAATTAGGTGCAAATGAGTCTTTATAGGCAAAATTGCTTTATTTTATGAAGGTAAGTCTATTTACACTATAACATTCAGGTTTGGATCATTCTCTCATAAGAAAATGCAAACTGCATATTATCCATTATTTTAACGCAGACAAACAGTTTTTACATGCTTCACGACAATTGCGTGCAAATGAGTCCTTATAGGCAAAATTGCTTTATTTTACAAAGGTAAGTCTATTTACACTTTAACATTCAGGTTTGGATCATTCTCTCATAAGAAAATGCAAACTGCATATTAACCATTATTTAAACGCAGACAAGCAGTTTTAAATGCTTTACGACAATTAGGTGCAAATGAGTCTTTATAGGCAAAATTGCTTTATTTGATGAGGGTAAGTCTATTTACACTATAACATTCAGGTTTGGATCATTCTCTCATAAGAAAATGCCAACTGCATATTTACTATCATTTTCACACAGACAAACAGTTTTTACATCCTTCACGACAATTGCGTGCAAATGAGTCCTTATAGGCAAAATTGCTTAATTTTACAAAGGTAAATCTATTTACACTATAACATTCAGGTTTGGATCATTCTCTCATAAGAAAATGCAAACTGCATATTAACCATTATTTTAACGCATACAAGCAGTTTTTACATGCTTTATGACAAATAGGGGCAAATGAGTCCTTATAGGCAAAATTGCTTTATTTTACAAAGGTAAGTTTACTTAAACTATAACATTCAGGTTTAGATCATTCTCTCATAAGATAATGCAAACTGCATATTAACTATTATTTTAACGCATACAAGCAGTTTTTACAAGCTTTATGACAATTAGGTGCAAATGAGTCCTTATAGGCAAAATTGCTTTATTTCATGAGGGTAAGTCTATTTACACTATAACATTCAGGTTTGGATCATTTTCTCATAATAAAATGCAACTGCATATTTACTATCATTTTAACGCATACAAGCTTTTTACATGCTTTATGACAATTAGGTGCAAATGAGTCTTTATAGGCAAAATTGCTTTATTTCATGAGGGTAAGTCTATTTACACTATAACATTCAGGTTTGGATCATTCTCTCATAAGAAAATGCAAACTGCATATTAACCATTATTTTAACGCAGACAAGCAGTTTTTACATGCTTCACGACAATTGCGTGCAAATGAGTCCTTATAGGCAAAATTGCGTTATTTTACAAAGTTAAGTCTATTCACACTATAACATTCAGGTTTGGATCATTTTCTCATAAGAAAATGCAAACTGCATATTTACTATCATTTTAACGCATACAAGCAATTTTTTAATGCTTTATGACAATTAGGTGCAAATGAGTCTTTATAGGCAAAATTGCTTTATTTCATGAGTGTAAGTCTATTTACACTATAACATTCAGGTTTGGATCATTCTCTTATAAGAAAATGCAAACTGCATATTAACCATTATTTTAACGCATACAAGCAGTTTTTACATGCTTTATGACAATTAGGGGCAAATGAGTCCTTATAGGCAAAATTGCTTTATTTCATGAAGGTAAGTCTATTTACACTATAACATTCAGGTTTGGATCATTCTCTCATAAGAAAATGCAAACTGCATATTTACTATCATTTTAACGCATACAAGCAATTTTTTAATGCTTTATGACAATTAGGTGCAAATGAGTCTTTATAGGCAAAATTGCTTTATTTCATGAGTGTAAGTCTATTTACACTATAACATTCAGGTTTGGATCATTCTCTTAGAAGAAAATGCAAACTGCATATTAACCATTATTTTAACGCATACAAGCAGTTTTTACATGCTTTATGACAATTAGGGGCAAATGAGTCCTTATAGGCAAAATTGCTTTATTTCATGAAGGTAAGTCTATTTACACTATAACATTCAGGTTTGGATCTTTCTCTCATAAGAAAATGCAAACTGCATATTAACCATTATTTAAACGCAGACAAACAGTTTTTACATGCTTTACGACAATTAGGTGCAAATGAGTCTTTATAGGCAAAATTGCTTTATTTTACAAAGGTAAGTCTATTTTCACTATGACATTCAGGTTTGGATCATTCTCTCATAAGAAAATGCAAACTGCAAATTAACCATTATTTTAACGCATACAAGCAGTTTTTACATGCTTTATGACAATTAGGGGCAAATGAGTCCTTATAGGCAAAATTGCTTTATTTCATGAAGGTAAGTCTATTTACGCTATAACATTCAGGTTTGGATCTTTCTCTCATAAGAAAATGCAAACTGCATATTAACCATTTTTTAAACGCAGACAAACAGTTTTTACGCTTTACGACAATTAGGTGCAAATGAGTCTTTATAGGCAAAATTGCTTTATTTTATGAAGGTAAGTCTATTTACACTATAACATTCAGGTTTGGATCATTCTCTCATAAGAAAATGCAAACTGCATATTATCCATTATTTTAACGCAGACAAACAGTTTTTACATGCTTCACGACAATTGCGTGCAAATGAGTCCTTATAGGCAAAATTGCTTTATTTTACAAAGGTAAGTCTATTTACACTTTAACATTCAGGTTTGGATCATTCTCTCATAAGAAAATGCAAACTGCATATTAACCATTATTTAAACGCAGACAAGCAGTTTTAAATGCTTTACGACAATTAGGTGCAAATGAGTCTTTATAGGCAAAATTGCTTTATTTGATGAGGGTAAGTCTATTTACACTATAACATTCAGGTTTGGATCATTCTCTCATAAGAAAATGCCAACTGCATATTTACTATCATTTTCACACAGACAAACAGTTTTTACACCCTTCACGACAATTGCGTGCAAATGAGTCCTTATAGGCAAAATTGCTTAATTTTACAAAGGTAAATCTATTTACACTATAACATTCAGGTTTGGATCATTCTCTCATAAGAAAATGCAAACTGCATATTAACCATTATTTTAACGCATACAAGCAGTTTTTACATGCTTTATGACAAATAGGGGCAAATGAGTCCTTATAGGCAAAATTGCTTTATTTTACAAAGGTAAGTTTACTTAAACTATAACATTCAGGTTTAGATCATTCTCTCATAAGATAATGCAAACTGCATATTAACTATTATTTTAACGCATACAAGCAGTTTTTACAAGCTTTATGACAATTAGGTGCAAATGAGTCCTTATAGGCAAAATTGCTTTATTTCATGAGGGTAAGTCTATTTACACTATAACATTCAGGTTTGGATCATTCTCTCATAAGAAAATGCAAACTGCATATTAACCATTATTTTAACGCAGACAAGCAGTTTTTACATGCTTCACGACAATTGCGTGCAAATGAGTCCTTATAGGCAAAATTGCGTTATTTTACAAAGTTAAGTCTATTCACACTATAACATTCAGGTTTGGATCATTTTCTCATAAGAAAATGCAAACTGCATATTTACTATCATTTTAACGCATACAAGCAATTTTTTAATGCTTTATGACAATTAGGTGCAAATGAGTCTTTATAGGCAAAATTGCTTTATTTCATGAGTGTAAGTCTATTTACACTATAACATTCAGGTTTGGATCATTCTCTTATAAGAAAATGCAAACTGCATATTAACCATTATTTTAACGCATACAAGCAGTTTTTACATGCTTTATGACAATTAGGGGCAAATGAGTCCTTATAGGCAAAATTGCTTTATTTCATGAAGGTAAGTCTATTTACACTATAACATTCAGGTTTGGATCATTCTCTCATAAGAAAATGCAAACTGCATATTTACTATCATTTTAACGCATACAAGCAATTTTTTAATGCTTTATGACAATTAGGTGCAAATGAGTCTTTATAGGCAAAATTGCTTTATTTCATGAGTGTAAGTCTATTTACACTATAACATTCAGGTTTGGATCATTCTCTTAGAAGAAAATGCAAACTGCATATTAACCATTATTTTAACGCATACAAGCAGTTTTTACATGCTTTATGACAATTAGGGGCAAATGAGTCCTTATAGGCAAAATTGCTTTATTTCATGAAGGTAAGTCTATTTACACTATAACATTCAGGTTTGGATCTTTCTCTCATAAGAAAATGCAAACTGCATATTAACCATTATTTAAACGCAGACAAACAGTTTTTACATGCTTTACGACAATTAGGTGCAAATGAGTCTTTATAGGCAAAATTGCTTTATTTTATGAAGGTAAGTCTATTTACACTATAACATTCAGGTTTGGATCATTCTCTCATAAGAAAATGCAAACTGCATATTTACTATCATTTTAACGCTTACAAGCAGTTTTTACATGCTTTATGACAATTAGGTGCAAATGAGTCTTTATAGGCAAAATTGCTTTATTTCATGAGGGTAAGTCTATTTATACTATAACATTCAGGTTTGGATCATTCTCTCATAAGAAAATGCAAACTGCATATTAACCATTATTTTAACGCAGACAAGCAGTTTTTACATGTTTCACGACAATTGCGTGCTAATGAGTCCTTATAGGCAAAATTGCGTTATTTTACAAAGGTAAGTCTATTTTTACTATAACATTCAGGTTTGGATCATTCTCTCATAGGAAAATGCAAACTGCATATTAACCATTATTTTAACGCATACAAGCAGTTTTTACATCCTTTATGACAATTAGGGGCAAATGTGTCCTTATAGGCAAAATTGCTTTATTTCATTAAGGTAAGTCTATTTACACTATAACATTCAGGTTTGGATCATTCTCTCATAAGAAAATGCAAACTGCATATTTACTATCATTTTCACGCAGACAAGCAGTTTTCACATGTTTTACGACAATTAGGTGGAAATAAGTCCTTAAAGGCAAAATTGTTTTATTTCACAAAGGTAAGTCTATTTACACTATAACATTCAGGTTTGGATCATTCTCTCATAAGAAAATGCAAACTGCATATTTACTATCATTTTCACGCAGACAAGCAGTTTTTACATGCTTCACGACAATTGCGTGCAAATGAGTCCTTATAAACAAAATTGCTTTATTTTACAAAGGTTAGTCTATTTTCACTATAACATTCAGGTTTGGAACATTCTCTCATAAGAAAAAGCAAACTGCATATTACCATTATTTTAACGCATACAAGCAGTTTTTACATGCTTTATGACAATTACGGGCAAATGAGTCCTTATAGGCAAAATTGCATTATTTCATAAAGGTAAGTCTATTTACACTATAACATTTAGGTTTGGATCATTCTCTCATAGGAAAATGCAAACTGCATATTAACCATTATTTTAACGCTGACAAGCAGTTTTTACATGCTTTACGACAATTAGGTGCAAATGAGTCCTTATGTGCAAAAGTGCTCTATTTTATGAGAGTAAGTCTATTTACACTATAACATTCAGGTTTGGATCATTCTCTCATAAGAAAATGCAAACTGCATATTTACTATCATTTTCACGCAAACAGCAGTTTTCACATGTTTTACGACAATTAGGTGGAAATCAGTCCTTAAAGGCAAAATTGCTTTATTTCATGAGGGAAAGTCTATTTACACTATATATTCAGGTTTGGATCATTCTCTCATAAGAAAATGCAAAATGCACATTTACTATCATTTTAACGCATACAAGCAATTTTTAAATGCTTTATGACAATTAGGTGCAAATGAGTCTTTATAGGCAAAATTGCTTTATTTTATGAGGGTAGGTCTATTTACACTATAACATTCAGGTTTGGATCATTCTCTCGTAAGAAAATGCAAACTGCATATTTACTATCATTTTTTAACGCAGAAAAGCAGTTTTTACATGCTTCACGACAATTGCGTGCAAATGAGTCCTTATAGGCAAAATTGCTTTATTTTACAAAGGTAAATCTATTTACACTATAACATTCAGGTTTGGATCATTCTCTCATTAGAAAATGCAAACTGCATATTAACCATTATTTTAACGCATACAAGCAGTTTTTACATGCTTTATGACAAATAGGGGCAAATGAGTCCTTATAGGCAAAATTGCTTTATTTTACAAAGGTAAGTTTACTTAAACTACAACATTCAGGTTTAGATCATTCTCTCATAAGAAAATGCAAACTGCATATTAACTATTATTTTAACGCATACAAGCAGTTTTTACAAGCTTTATGACAATTAGGTGCAAATGAGTCCTTATAGGCAAAATTGCTTTATTTCATGAGGGTAAGTCTATTTACACTATAACATTCAGGTTTAGATCATTTTCTCATAAGAAAATGCAAACTGCATATTTACTATCATTTTAACGCATACAAGCAATTTTTACATGCTTTATGACAATTAGGTGCAAATGAGTCTTTATAGGCAAAATTGCTTTATTTCATGAGTGTAAGTCTATTTACACTATAACATTCAGGTTTGGATCATTCTCTCATAAGAAAATGCAAACTGCATATTAACCATTATTTTAACGCAGACAAGCAGTTTTTACATGCTTCTAGACAATTGCGTGCAAATGAGTCCTTATAGGCAAAATTGCTTTATTTTACAAAGGTAAGTCTATTTACACTATAACATTCAGGTTTGGATCATTCTCTCATAAGAAAATGCAAACTGCATAACCATTATTTTAACGCATACAAGCAGTTTTTACATGCTTTATGACAATTAGGGGCAAATGAGTCCTTATAGGCAAAATTGCTTTATTTCATGAAGGTATATCTATTTACGCTATAACATTCAGGTTTGGATCTTTCTCTCATAAGAAAATGCAAACTGCATATTAACCATTATTTAAACGCAGACAAACAGTTTTTACATGCTTTACGACAATTAGGTGCAAATGAGTCTTTATAGGCAAAATTGCTTTATTTTATGAAGGTAAGTCTATTTACACTATAACATTCAGGTTTGGATCATTCTCTCATAAGAAAATGCAAACTGCATATTATCCATTATTTTAACGCAGACAAACAGTTTTTACATGCTTCACGACAATTGCGTGCAAATGAGTCCTTATAGGCAAAATTGCTTTATTTTACAAAGGTAAGTCTATTTACACTTTAACATTCAGGTTTGGATCATTCTCTCATAAGAAAATGCAAACTGCATATTAACCATTATTTAAACGCAGACAAGCAGTTTTAAATGCTTTACGACAATTAGGTGCAAATGAGTCTTTATAGGCAAAATTGCTTTATTTGATGAGGGTAAGTCTATTTACACTATAACATTCAGGTTTAGATCATTCTCTCATAAGAAAATGCCAACTGCATATTTACTATCATTTTCACACAGACAAGCAGTTTTTACATCCTTCACGACAATTGCGTGCAAATGAGTCCTTATAGGCAAAATTGCTTAATTTTACAAAGGTAAATCTATTTACACTATAACATTCAGGTTTGGATCATTCTCTCATAAGAAAATGCAAACTGCATATTAACCATTACTTTAACGCATACAAGCAGTTTTTACATGCTTTATGACAAATAGGAGCAAATGAGTCCTTATAGGCAAAATTGCTTTATTTTACAAAGGTAAGTTTACTTAAACTATAACATTCAGGTTTAGATCATTCTCTCATAAGATAATGCAACCTGCATATTAACTATTATTTTAACGCATACAAGCAGTTTTTACAAGCTTTATGACAATTAGGTGCAAATGATTCCTTATAGGCAAAATCGCTTTATTTCATGAGGGTAAGTCTATTTACACTATAACATTCAGGTTTGGATCATTCTCTCATAAGAAAATGCAAACTGCATATTAACCATTATTTTAACGCAGACAAGCAGTTTTTACATGCTTCACGACAATTGCGTGCAAATGAGTCCTTATAGGCAAAATTGCGTTATTTTACAAAGGTAAGTCTATTTACACTATAACATTCAGGTTTGGATCATTTTCTCATAAGAAAATGCAAACTGCATATTTACTATCATTTTAACGCATACAAGCAATTTTTTAATGCTTTATGACAATTAGGTGCAAATGAGTCTTTATAGGCAAAATTGCTTTATTTCATGAGTGTAAGTCTATTTACACTATAACATTCAGGTTTGGATCATTCTCTTATAAGAAAATGCAAACTGCATATTAACCATTATTTTAACGCATACAAGCAGTTTTTACATGCTTTATGACAATTAGGGGCAAATGAGTCCTTATAGGCAAAATTGCTTTATTTCATGAAGGTAAGTCTATTTACACTATAACATTCAGGTTTGGATCTTTCTCTCATAAGAAAATGCAAACTGCATATTAACCATTATTTAAACGCAGACAAACAGTTTTTACATGCTTTACGACAATTAGGTGCAAATGAGTCTTTATAGACTAAATTGCTTTATTTTATGAAGGTAAGTCTATTTACACTATAACATTCAGGTTTGGATCATTCTCTCATAAGAAAATGCAAACTGCATAATATCCAATATTTTAACGCAGACAAGCAGTTTTTACATGCTTCACGACAATTGCGTGTAAATGAGTCCTTATAGGCAAAATTGCGTTATTTTACAAAGGTAAGTCTATTTTTACTATAACATTCAGGTTTGGATCATTCTCTCATAGGAAAATGCAAACTGCATATTAACCATTATTTTAACGCATACAAGCAGTTTTTACATCCTTTATGACAATTAGGGGCAAATGAGTCCTTATAGGCAAAATTGCTTTATTTCATTAAGGTAAGTCTATTTACACTATAACATTCAGGTTTGGATCATTCTCTCATAAGAAAATGCAAACTGCATATTTACTATCATTTTCACGCAGACAAGCAGTTTTCACATGTTTTACGACAATTAGGTGGAAATAAGTCCTTAAAGGCAAAATTGCTTTATTTCATGAAGGTAAGTCTATTTACACTATAACATTCAGGTTTGGATCTTTCTCTCATAAGAAAATGCAAACTGCATATTAACCATTATTTTAACGCATACAAGCAGTTTTTACATCCTTTATGACAATTAGGGGCAAATGAGTCCTTATAGGCAAAATTGCTTTATTTCATTAAGGTAAGTCTATTTACACTATAACATTCAGGTTTGGATCATTCTCTCATAGGAAAATGCAAACTGCATATTAACCATTATTTTAACGCTGACAAGCAGTTTTTACATGCTTTTTCGTTAATTAGGTGCAAATGAGTCCTTATAGGCAAAAGTGCTTTATTTCATGAGGGTAAGTCTATTTACACTATAACATTCAGGTTTGGAACATTCTCTTATAAGAAAATGCAAACTGCATATTTACTATCATTTTCACGCAGACAAGCAGTTTTTACATGCTTCACGAAAATTGCGTGCAAATGAGTCCTTATAAACAAAATTGCTTTATTTTACAAAGGTAAGTCTATTTTCACTATAACATTCAGGTTTGGAACATTCTCTCATAAGAAAATGCAAACTGCATATTACCATTATTTTAACGCATACAAGCAGTTTTTACATGCTTTATGACAATTAGGGGCAAATGAGTCCTTATAGGCAAAATTGCTTTATTTCATGAAGGTAAGTCTATTTACGCTATAACATTCAGGTTTGGATCTTTCTCTCATAAGAAAATGCAAACTGCATATTAACCATTATTTAAACGCAGACAAACAGTTTTTACATGCTTTACGACAATTAGGTGCAAATGAGTCTTTATAGGCAAAATTGCTTTATTTTATGAAGGTAAGTCTATTTACACTATAACATTCAGGTTTGGATCATTCTCTCATAAGAAAATGCAAACTGCATATTATCCATTATTTTAACGCAGACAAACAGTTTTTACATGCTTCACGACAATTGCGTGCAAATGAGTCCTTATAGGCAAAATTGCTTTATTTTACAAAGGTAAGTCTATTTACACTTTAACATTCAGGTTTGGATCATTCTCTCATAAGAAAATGCAAACTGCATATTAACCATTATTTAAACGCAGACAAGCAGTTTTAAATGCTTTACGACAATTAGGTGCAAATGAGTCTTTATAGGCAAAATTGCTTTATTTGATGAGGGTAAGTCTATTTACACTATAACATTCAGGTTTGGATCATTCTCTCATAAGAAAATGCCAACTGCATATTTACTATCATTTTCACACAGACAAGCAGTTTTTACATCCTTCACGACAATTGCGTGCAAATGAGTCCTTATAGGCAAAATTGCTTTATTTCATGAGGGTAAGTCTATTTACACTATAACATTCAGGTTTGGATCATTCTCTCATAAAAAAATGCAAACTGCATATTTACTATCATTTTAACGCATACAAGCAGTTTTTACATGCTTTATGACAATTAGGTGCAAATGAGTCTTTATAGGCAAAATTGCTTTATTTCATGAGGGTAAGTCTATTTACACTATAACATTCAGGTTTGGATCATTCTCTCATAAGAAAATGCAAACTGCATATTAACCATTATTTTAACGCAGACAAGCAGTTTTTACATGCTTCACGACAATTGCGTGCAAATGAGTCCTTATAGGCAAAATTGCGTTATTTTACAAAGGTAAGTCTATTTACACTATAACATTCAGGTTTGGATCATTTTCTCATAAGAAAATGCAAACTGCATATTTACTATCATTTTAACGCATACAAGCAATTTTTTAATGCTTTATGACAATTAGGTGCAAATGAGTCTTTATAGGCAAAATTGCTTTATTTCATGAGTGTAAGTCTATTTACACTATAACATTCAGGTTTGGATCATTCTCTTATAAGAAAATGCAAACTGCATATTAACCATTATTTTAACGCATACAAGCAGTTTTTACATGCTTTATGACAATTAGGGGCAAATGAGTCCTTATAGGCAAAATTGCTTTATTTCATGAAGGTAAGTCTATTTACACTATAACATTCAGGTTTGGATCTTTCTCTCATAAGAAAATGCAAACTGCATATTAACCATTATTTAAACGCAGACAAACAGTTTTTACATGCTTTACGACAATTAGGTGCAAATGAGTCTTTATAGACTAAATTGCTTTATTTTATGAAGGTAAGTCTATTTACACTATAACATTCAGGTTTGGATCATTCTCTCATAAGAAAATGCAAACTGCATAATATCCAATATTTTAACGCAGACAAGCAGTTTTTACATGCTTCACGACAATTGCGTGTAAATGAGTCCTTATAGGCAAAATTGCGTTATTTTACAAAGGTAAGTCTATTTTTACTATAACATTCAGGTTTGGATCATTCTCTCATAGGAAAATGCAAACTGCATATTAACCATTATTTTAACGCATACAAGCAGTTTTTACATCCTTTATGACAATTAGGGGCAAATGAGTCCTTATAGGCAAAATTGCTTTATTACATTAAGGTAAGTCTATTTACACTATAACATTCAGGTTTGGATCATTCTCTCATAAGAAAATGCAAACTGCATATTTACTATCATTTTCACGCAGACAAGCAGTTTTCACATGTTTTACGACAATTAGGTGGAAATAAGTCCTTAAAGGCAAAATTGCTTTATTTCATGAAGGTAAGTCTATTTACACTATAACATTCAGGTTTGGATCTTTCTCTCATAAGAAAATGCAAACTGCATATTAACCATTATTTTAACGCATACAAGCAGTTTTTACATCCTTTATGACAATTAGGGGCAAATGAGTCCTTATAGGCAAAATTGCTTTATTTCATTAAGGTATGTCTATTTACACTATAACATTCAGGTTTGGATCATTCTCTCATAGGAAAATGCAAACTGCATATTAACCATTATTTTAACGCTGACAAGCAGTTTTTACATGCTTTTTCGTTAATTAGGTGCAAATGAGTCCTTATAGGCAAAAGTGCTTTATTTCATGAGGGTAAGTCTATTTACACTATAACATTCAGGTTTGGAACATTCTCTTATAAGAAAATGCAAACTGCATATTTACTATCATTTTCACGCAGACAAGCAGTTTTTACATGCTTCACGAAAATTGCGTGCAAATGAGTCCTTATAAACAAAATTGCTTTATTTTACAAAGGTAAGTCTATTTTCACTATAACATTCAGGTTTGGAACATTCTCTCATAAGAAAATGCAAACTGCATATTACCATTATTTTAACGCATACAAGCAGTTTTTACATGCTTTATGACAATTAGGGGCAAATGAGTCCTTATAGGCAAAATTGCTTTATTTCATGAAGGTAAGTCTATTTACGCTATAACATTCAGGTTTGGATCTTTCTCTCATAAGAAAATGCGAACTGCATATTTACCATTATTTTAACGCATACAAGCAGTTTTTACATGCTTTATGACAATTAGGTGCAAATGAGTCCTTATAGGCAAAATTGCTTTATTTCACAAAGGTAAGTTTACTTACACTATAACATTCAGGTTTGGATCATTCTCTCACAAGAAAATGCATACTGCATATTAACTATTATTTTAACGCATACAAGCAGTTTTTACATGCTTTATGACAATTAGAGGCAAATGAGTCCTTATAGGCAAAATTGCTTTATTTTATGTAGGTAAGTCTATTTACACTATAACATTCAGGTTTGGATCATTCTATCATAAGAAAATGCAAACTGCATATTTACTATCATCTTCACGCAGACAAGCAGTTTTTACATTGTTCACGACAATTGCGTGCAAATGAGTCCTTATAGGCAAAATTGCTTTATTTTACAAAGGTAAGTCTATTTACACTATAACATTCAGGTTTAGATCATTCTATCATAAGAAAATGCAAACTGCATATTAACCATTATTTTAACGCTGACAAGCAGTTTTTACATGCTTTACGACAATTAGGTGCAAATGGGTCCTAATAGGCAAAAGTGCTTTATTTCATTAGGGTAAGTCTATTTACACTATAACATTCAGGTTTGGATCATTCTCTTATAAGAAAATGCAAACTGCATATTTACTATCATTTTCACGCCGACAAGCAGTTTTCACATGTTTTACGACAATTAGGTGAAAATAAGTCCTTAAAGGCAAAATTGTTTTATTTCACAAAGGTAAGTCTACTTTCACTATAACATTCAGGTTTGGATCATTCTCTCATAAGAAAATGCAAACTGCATATTAACCATTATTTTAACGCAGACAAGCAGTTTTTACATGCTTCACGACAATTGCGTGCAAATGACTCCTTATAAGCAAAATTGCTTTATTTTACAAAGGTAAGTCTATTTACACTATAACATTCAGGTTTGGATCATTCTCTCATAAGAAAATGCAAACTGCATATTAACCATTATTTTAACGCATACAAGCAGTTTTTACATGCTTTATGACAATAAGGGGCAAATGAGTCCTTATAGGCAAAATTGCTTTATTTCATGAAGGTAAGTCTATTTACACTATAACATTCAGGTTTGGATCATTCTCTCATAAGAAAATGCAAACTGCATATTAACCATTATTTAAAAGCAGACAAGCAGTTTTTTTATGATTTACGACAATTAGGTGCAAATGAGTCTTTATAGGCAAAATTGCTTTATTTCATGAGGGTAAGTCTATTTACACTATTACATTCAGGTTTGGATCATTCTCTCATAAGAAAATGCAAACTGCATATTTACTATCATCTTCACGCAGACAAGCAGTTTTTACATGCTTCACGACAATTGCGTGCAAATGAGTCCTTATAGGCAAAATTGCTTTATTTTACAAAGGTAAGTCTATTTACACTATAACATTCAGGTTTGCATTATTCTCTCATAAGAAAATGCAAACTGCATATTAACCATAATTTTAAAGCATACAAGCAGTTTTTACATGCTTCACGACAATTGCGTGCAAATGAGTCCTTATAGGCAAAAGTGCTTTTTTTTACAAAGGTAAGTCTATTTACACTATAACATTCAGGTTTGGATCATTCTCTCATAAGAAAAAATGCAAACTGCATATTAACTATTATTTTCAAGCAGAAAAGCAGTTTTTACATGCTTCACGACAATTGCGTGCAAATGAGTCCTTATAGGCAAAAAGGCTTTATTTTACAAAGGTAAATCTATTTACACTATAACATTCAGGTTTGGATCATTTTCTCATAAGAAAATGCAAACTGCATATTTACTATCATTTTAACGCATACAAGCAGTTTTTACATGCTTTATGACAATTAGGTGCAAATGAGTCTTTATAGGCAAAATTGCTTTATTTCATGAGGGTTAGTCTATTTACACTATAACATTCAGGTTTGGATCATTTACTCATAAGAAAATGCAAACTGCATATTAACTATTATTTTAACGCAGACAAGCAGTTTTTACATGCTTCACGACAATTGCGTGCAAATGAGTCCTTATACGCAAAATTGCTTTATTTTACAAAGGTAAGTCTATTTACACTATAACATTCAGGTTTGGATCATTCTTTCATAAGAAAATGCAAACTGCATATTAACCATTATTTTAACGCATACAAGCAGTTTTTACATACTTTATGACAATTAGGGGCAAATGAGTCCTTATAGGCAAAATTGCTTTATTTCTTTAAGGTAAGTCTATTTACAGTATAACATTCAGGTTTGGATCATTCTCTCATAAGAAAATGCAAACTGCATATTAACCATTATTTAAACGCAGACAAGCAGTTTTTTCATGCTTTACGACAATAAGTTGCAAATGAGTCTTTATAGGCAAAATTGCTTTATTTCATGAGGGTAAGTCTATTTACACTATAACATTTAGGTTTGGATCATTCTCTCATAAGAAAATGCAATCTGCATATTTACTATCATTTTGACGCAGACAAGCAGTTTTTACATGCTTCACGACAATTGCGTGCAAATGAGTCCTTAGAGGCAAAATTGCTTTATTTTACAAAGGTTAGTCTATTTACACTATAACATTCAGGTTTGGATCATTCTCTCATAAGAAAATGCAAACTGCATATTAACCATTATTTTAACGCATACAAGCAGTTTTTACATGCTTTATGACAATTAGGTGCAAATGAGTCCTTATAGGCAAAATTGCTTAATTTCATGAGGGTAAGTCTATGTACACTGTAACATTCAGGTTTGGATTATTCTCTCATAAGAAATTGCAAACTGCATATTAACCATTATTTTAATGCAGACAAGCAGTTTTTACGTGTTTTACGACAATTAGGTGCAAATGAGTCCTTATAGGCAAAATTGCTTTATTTCACAAAGGTAAGTTTACTTACACTATAACATTCAGGTTTGGATCATTCTCTCACAAGAAAATGCATACTGCAATTTAACTATTATTTTAACGCATACAAGCAGTTTTTACATGCTTTATGACAATTAGAGGCAAATGAGTCCTTATAGGCAAAATTGCTCTATTTCATGAAGGTAAGTCTATTTACACTATAACATTCAGGTTTGGATCATTCTATCATAAGAAAATGCAAACTGCATATTAACTATCATCTTCACGCAGACAAGCAGTTTTTACATTGTTCACGACAATTGCGTGCAAATGAGTCCTTATAGGCAAAATTGCTTTATTTTACAAAGGTAAGTCTATTTACACTATAACATTCAGGTTTAGATCATTCTATCATAAGAAAATGCAAACTGCATATTAACCATTATTTTAACGCATACAAGCAGTTTTTACATGCTTTATGACAATAAGGGGCAAATGAGTCCTTATAGGCAAAATTGCTTTATTTCATGAAGGTAAGTCTATTTACACTATAACATTCAGGTTTGGATCATTCTCTCATAAGAAAATGCAAACTGCATATTAACCATTATTTAAAAGCAGACAAGCAGTTTTTTTTATGATTTACGACAATT
Organism: Xanthostigma xanthostigma; assembly: GCA_963575645.1. Lineage (NCBI taxonomy): Eukaryota > Metazoa > Arthropoda > Insecta > Raphidioptera > Raphidiidae > Xanthostigma > Xanthostigma xanthostigma. The sequence continues at coordinate 19,428,112 of OY754473.1, read as the reverse complement.
AGGTGCAAATGAGTCTTTATAGGCAAAATTGCTTTATTTCATGAGGGTAAGTCTATTTACACTATAACATTCAGGTTTGGATCATTCTCTCATAAGAAAATGCAAACTGCATATTTACTATCATCTTCACGCAGACAAGCAGTTTTTACATGCTTCACGACAATTGCGTGCAAATGAGTCCTTATAGGCAAAATTGCTTTATTTTACAAAGGTAAGTCTATTTACACTATAACATTCAGGTTTGCATCATTCTCTCATAAGAAAATACAAACTGCATATTAACCAAAATTTTAAAGCATACAAGCAGTTTTTACATGCTTCACGACAATTGCGTGCAAATGAGTAATTATAGGCAAAATTGCTTTTTTTTACAAAGGTAAGTCTATTTACACTATAACATTCAGGTTTGGATCATTCTCTCATAAGAAAATGCGAACTGCATATTAACCATTATTTTAACGCATACAAGCAGTTTTTACATGCTTTATGACAATTAGGGGCAAATGAGTCCTTATAGGCAAAATTGCTTTATTTCATAAAGGTAAGTCTATTTACACTATAACATTCAGGTTTGGATCATTCTCTCATAAGAAAATGCAAACTGCATATTAACCATTATTTAAACGCAGACAAGCAGTTTTTTCATGCTTTACGACAATAAGGTGCAAATGAGTCTTTATAGGCAAAATTGCTTTATTTCATGAGGGTAAGTCTATTTACACTATAAAATTCAGGTTTGGATCATTCTCTCATAAGAAAATGCAATCTGCATATTTACTATCATTTTGACGCAGACAAGCAGTTTTTACATGCTTCACGACAATTGCGTGCAAATGAGTCCTTATAGGCAAAATTGCTTTATTTTACAAAGGTTAGTCTATTTACACTATAACATTCAGGTTTGGATCATTCTCTCATAAGAAAATGCAAACTGCATATTAACCATTATTTTAACGCATACAAGCAATTTTTACATGCTTTATGACAATTAGGTGCAAATGAGTCCTTATAGGCAAAATTGCTTTATTTCATGAGGGTAAGTCTATTTACACTATAACATTCAGGTTTGGATTATTCTCTCATAAGAAATTGCAAACTGCATATTAACCATTATTTTAATGCAGACAAGCAGTTTTTACGTGCTTTACGACAATTAGGTGCAAATGAGTCCTTATAGGCAAAATTGCTTTATTTCACAAAGGTAAGTTTACTTACACTATCACATTCAGGTTTGGATCATTCTCTCACAAGAAAATGCATACTGCATATTAACTATTATTTTAACGCATACAAGCAGTTTTTACATGCTTTATGACAATTAGAGGCAAATGAGTCCTTATAGGCAAAATTGCTTTATTTCATGAAGGTAAGTCTATTTACACTATAACATTCAGGTTTGGATCATTCTATCATAAGAAAATGCAAACTGCATATTTACTATCATCTTCACGCAGACAAGCAGTTTTTACATTGTTCACGACAATTGCGTGCAAATGAGTCCTTATAGGCAAAATTGCTTTATTTCATGAAGGTAAGTCTATTTACACTATGACATTCAGGTTTGGATCTTTCTCTCATAAGAAAATGCAAACTGCATATTAACCATTATATTTAAACGCAGACAAGCAGTTTTTACATGCTTTACGACAATTAGGTTCAAATGAGTCTTTATAGGCAAAATTGCTTTATTTCATGAGGGTAAGTCTATTTACACTATAACATTCAGGTTTGGATCATTCTCTCATAAGAAAATGCGAACTGCATATTAACCATTATTTTAACGCATACAAGCAGTTTTTACATGCTTTATGACAATTAGGGGCAAATGAGTCCTTATAGGCAAAATTGCTTTATTTCATAAAGGTAAGTCTATTTACACTATAACATTCAGGTTTGGATCATTCTCTCATAAGAAAATGCAAACTGCATATTAACCATTATTTAAACGCAGACAAGCAGTTTTTTCATGCTTTACGACAATAAGGTGCAAATGAGTCTTTATAGGCAAAATTGCTTTATTTCATGAGGGTAAGTCTATTTACACTATAACATTCAGGTTTGGATCATTCTCTCATAAGAAAATGCAATCTGCATATTTACTATCATTTTGACGCAGACAAGCAGTTTTTACATGCTTCACGACAATTGCGTGCAAATGAGTCCTTATAGGCAAAATTGCTTTATTTTACAAAGGTTAGTCTATTTACACTATAACATTCAGGTTTGGATCATTCTCTCATAAGAAAATGCAAACTGCATATTAACCATTATTTTAACGCATACAAGCAATTTTTACATGCTTTATGACAATTAGGTGCAAATGAGTCCTTATAGGCAAAATTGCTTTATTTCATGAGGGTAAGTCTATTTACACTATAACATTCAGGTTTGGATTATTCTCTCATAAGAAATTGCAAACTGCATATTAACCATTATTTTAATGCAGACAAGCAGTTTTTACGTGCTTTACGACAATTAGGTGCAAATGAGTCCTTATAGGCAAAATTGCTTTATTTCACAAAGGTAAGTTTACTTACACTATCACATTCAGGTTTGGATCATTCTCTCACAAGAAAATGCATACTGCATATTAACTATTATTTTAACGCATACAAGCAGTTTTTACATGCTTTATGACAATTAGAGGCAAATGAGTCCTTATAGGCAAAATTGCTTTATTTCATGAAGGTAAGTCTATTTACACTATAACATTCAGGTTTGGATCATTCTATCATAAGAAAATGCAAACTGCATATTTACTATCATCTTCACGCAGACAAGCAGTTTTTACATTGTTCACGACAATTGCGTGCAAATGAGTCCTTATAGGCAAAATTGCTTTATTTTACAAAGGTAAGTCTATTTACACTATAACATTCAGGTTTAGATCATTCTATCATAAGAAAATGCAAACTGCATATTAACCATTATTTTAACGCTGACAAGCAGTTTTTACATGCTTTACGACAATTAGGTGCAAATGGGTCCTAATAGGCAAAAGTGCTTTATTTCATGAGGGTAAGTCTATTTACACTATAACATTCAGGTTTGGATCATTCTCTTATAAGAAAATGCAAACTGCATATTTACTATCATTTTCACGCCGACAAGCAATTTTCACATGTTTTACGACAATTAGGTAAAAATAAGTCCTTAAAGGCAAAATTGTTTTATTTCACAAAGGTAAGTCTACTTTCACTATAACATTCAGGTTTGGATCATTCTCTCATAAGAAAATGCAAACTGCATATTAACCATTATTTTAACGCAGACAAGCAGTTTTTACATGCTTCACGACAATTGCGTGCAAATGAGTCCTTATAAGCAAAATTGCTTTATTTTACAAAGGTAAGTCTATCTACACTATAACATTCAGGTTTGGATCATTCTCTCATAAGAAAATGCAAACTGCATATTAACCATTATTTTAACGCATACAAGCAGTTTTTACATGCTTTATGACAATAAGAAGCAAATGAGTCCTTATAGGCAAAATTGCTTTATTTAATGAAGGTAAGTCTATTTACACTATAACATTCAGGTTTGGATCATTCTCTCATACGAAAATGCAAACTGCATATTAACCATTATTTAAAAGCAGACAAGCAGTTTTTTTATGATTTACGACAATTAGGTGCAAATGAGTCTTTATAGGCAAAATTGCTTTATTTCATGAGGGTAAGTCTATTTACACTATAACATTCAGGTTTGGATCATTCTCTCATAAGAAAATGCAAACTGCATATTTACTATCATTTTGACGCAGACAAGCAGTTTTTACATGCACACGACAATTGCGTGCAAATGAGTCCTTATAAGCAAAATTGCTTTATTTTACAAAGGTTTAGTCTATTTACACTATAACATTCAGGTTTGGATCATTCTCTCATAAGAAAATGCGAACTGCATATTAACCATTATTTTAACGCATACAAGCAGTTTTTACATGCTTTATGACAATTAGGGGCAAATGAGTCCTTATAGGCAAAATTGCTTTATTTCATGAAGGTAAGTCAATTTACACTATAACATTCAGGTTTGGATCATTCTCTCATAAGAAAATGCAATCTGCATATTTACTATCATTTTGACGCAGACAAGCAGTTTTTACATGCTTCAAGACAATTGCGTGCAAATGAGTCCTTATAGGCAAAATTGCTTTATTTCACAAAGGTAAGTTTACTTACACTATAACATTCAGGTTTGGATCATTCTCTCACAAGAAAATGCATACTGCATATTAACTATTATTTTAACGCATACAAGCAGTTTTTACATGCTTAATGACAATTAGGTGCAAATGAGTCCTTATATGCAAAATTGCTTTATTTCATGAAGGTAAGTCTATTTACACTATGACATTCAGGTTTGGATCTTTCTCTCATAAGAAAATGCAAACTGCATATTAACCATTATATTTAAACGCAGACAAGCAGTTTTTACATGCTTTACGACAATTAGGTTCAAATGAGTCTTTATAGGCAAAATTGCTTTATTTCATGAAGGTAAGTCTATTTACACTATAACATTCAGGTTTGGATCATTCTCTCATAGGAAAATGCAAACTGCATGTTTACTATCATTTTCACGCAGACAAGCAGTTTTTACATGCACACGACAATTGCGTGCAAATGAGTCCTTATAAGCAAAATTGCTTTATTTTACAAAGGTTTAGTCTATTTACACTATAACATTCAGGTTTGGATCATTCTCTCATAAGAAAATGCGAACTGCATATTAACCATTATTTTAACGCATACAAGCAGTTTTTACATGCTTTATGACAATTAGGGGCAAATGAGTCCTTATAGGCAAAATTGCTTTATTTTATGAAGGTAAGTCTATTTACACTATAACATTCAGGTTTGGATCATTCTCTCATAAGAAAATGCAATCTGCATATTTACTATCATTTTGACGCAGACAAGCAGTTTTTACATGCTTCACGACAATTATGTGCAAATGAGTCCTTATAGGCAAAATTGCTTTATTTTACAAAGGTTAGTCTATTTACACTATAACATTCAGGTTTGGATCATTCTCTCATAAGAAAATGCAAACTGCATATTAACTATTATTTTAACGCATACAAGCAGTTTTTACATGCTTTATGACAAATTAGGTGCAAATGAGTCCTTATATGCAAAATTGCTTTATTTCGTGAAGGTAAGTCTATTTACACTATAACATTCAGGTTTGGATCTTTCTCTCATAAGAAAATGCAAACTGCATATTAACCATTATATTTAAACGCAGACAAGCAGTTTTTACATGCTTTACGACAATTAGGTGCAAATGAGTCTTTATAGGCAAAATTGCTTTGTTTCATGAAGGTAGGTCTATTTACACTATAACATTCAGGTTTGGATCATTCTCTCATAAGAAAATGCAAACTGCATATTTACAATCATTTTCACGCAGACAAGCAGTTTTTACATGCACACGACAATTGCGTGCAAATGAGTCCTTATAAGCAAAATTGCTTTATTTTACAAAGGTTTAGTCTATTTACACTATAACATTCAGATTTGGATCATTCTCTCATAAGAAAATGCGAACTGCATATTAACCATTATTTTAACGCATACAAGCAGTTTTTACATGCTTTATGACAATTAGGGGCAAATGAGTCCTTATAGGCAAAATTGCTTTATTTCATGAAGGTAAGTCAATTTACACTATAACATTCAGGTTTGGATCATTCTCTCATAAGAAAATGCAATCTGCATATTTACTATCATTTTGACGCAGACAAGCAGTTTTTACATGCTTCACGACAATTGCGTGCAAATGAGTCCTTATAGGCAAAATTGCTTTATTTTACAAAGGTAAGTCTATTTACACTATAACATTCAGGTTTAGATAATTCTATCATAAGAAAATGCAAACTGCATATTAACCATTATTTTAACGCATACAAGCAGTTTTTACATGCTTTATGACAATTAGGGGCAAATGAGTCCTTATAGGCAAAATTGCTTTATTTCATGAAGGTAAGTCTATTTACACTATAACATTCAGGTTTGGATCATTCTCTCATAAGAAAATGCAAACTGCATATTAACCATTATTTAAAAGCAGACAAGCAGTTTTTTTTATGATTTACGACAATTAGGTGCAAATGAGTCTTTATAGGCAAAATTGCTTTATTTCATGAGGGTAAGTCTATTTACACTATAACATTCAGGTTTGGATCATTCTCTCATAAGAAAATGCAAACTGCATATTTACTATCATCTTCACGCAGACAAGCAGTTTTTACATGCTTCACGACAATTGCGTGCAAATGAGTCCTTATAGGCAAAATTGCTTTATTTTACAAAGGTAAGTCTATTTACACTATAACATTTAGGTTTGCATCATTCTCTCATAAGAAAATACAAACTGCATATTAACCAAAATTTTAAAGCATACAAGCAGTTTTTACATGCTTCACGACAATTGCGTGCAAATGAGTAATTATAGGCAAAATTGCTTTTTTTTACAAAGGTAAGTCTATTTACACTATAACATTCAGGTTTGGATCATTCTCTCATAAGAAAATGCGAACTGCATATTAACCATTATTTTAACGCATACAAGCAGTTTTTACATGCTTTATGACAATTAGGGGCAAATGAGTCCTTATAGGCAAAATTGCTTTATTTCATGAAGGTAGGTCTATTTAGACTATAACATTCAGGTTTACATCATTTTCTCATAAGAAAATGCAATCTGCATATTTACTATCATTTTGACGCAGACAAGCAGTTTTTACATGCTTCACGACAATTGCGTGCAAATGAGTCCTTATAGTCAAAATTGCTTTATTTCACAAAGGTAAGTTTACTTACACTATAACATTCAGGTTTGGATACTTCTCTCACAAGAAAATGCATACTGCATATTAACTATTATTTTAACGCATACAAGCAGTTTTTACATGCTTTATGACAATTAGGTGCAAATGAGTCCTTATATGCAAAATTGCTTTATTTCATGAAGGTAAGTCTACTTACACTATAACATTCAGGTTTGGATCTTTCTCTCATAAGAAAATGCAAACTGCATATTAACCATTATATTTAAACGCAGACAAGCAGTTTTTACATGCTTTACGACAATTAGGTGCAAATGAGTCTTTATAGGCAAAATTGCTTTATTTCATGAGGGTAAGTCTATTTACACTATAACATTCAGGTTTGGATCATTCTCTCATAATAAAATGCGAACTGCATATTAACCATTATTTTAACGCATACAAGCAGTTTTTACATGCTTTATGACAATTAGGGGCAAATGAGTCCTTATAGGCAAAATTGCTTTATTTCATAAAGGTAAGTCTATTTACACTATAACATTCAGGTTTGGATCATTCTCTCATAACAAAATGCAAACTGCATATTAACCATTATTTAAACGCAGACAAGCAGTTTTTTCATGCTTTACGACAATAAGGTGCAAATGAGTCTTTATAGGCAAAATTGCTTTATTTCATGAGGGTAAGTCTATTTACACTATAACATTCAGGTTTGGATCATTCTCTCATAAGAAAATGCAATCTGCATATTTACTATCATTTTGACGCAGACAAGCAGTTTTTACATGCTTCACGACAATTGCGTGCAAATGAGTCCTTATAGGCAAAATTGCTTTATTTTACAAAGGTTAGTCTATTTACACTATAACATTCAGGTTTGGATCATTCTCTCATAAGAAAATGCAAACTGCATATTAACCATTATTTTAACGCATACAAGCAATTTTTACATGCTTTATGACAATTAGGTGCAAATGAGTCCTTATAGGCAAAATTGCTTTATTTCATGAGGGTAAGTCTATTTACACTATAACATTCAGGTTTGGATTATTCTCTCATAAGAAATTGCAAACTGCATATTAACCATTATTTTAATGCAGACAAGCAGTTTTTACGTGCTTTACGACAATTAGGTGCAAATGAGTCCTTATAGGCAAAATTGCTTTATTTCACAAAGGTAAGTTTACTTACACTATCACATTCAGGTTTGGATCATTCTCTCACAAGAAAATGCATACTGCATATTAACTATTATTTTAACGCATACAAGCAGTTTTTACATGCTTTATGACAATTAGAGGCAAATGAGTCCTTATAGGCAAAATTGCTTTATTTCATGAAGGTAAGTCTATTTACACTATAACATTCAGGTTTGGATCATTCTATCATAAGAAAATGCAAACTGCATATTTACTATCATCTTCACGCAGACAAGCAGTTTTTACATTGTTCACGACAATTGCGTGCAAATGAGTCCTTATAGGCAAAATTGCTTTATTTTACAAAGGTAAGTCTATTTACACTATAACATTCAGGTTTAGATCATTCTATCATAAGAAAATGCAAACTGCATATTAACCATTATTTTAACGCTGACAAGCAGTTTTTACATGCTTTACGACAATTAGGTGCAAATGGGTCCTAATAGGCAAAAGTGCTTTATTTCATGAGGGTAAGTCTATTTACACTATAACATTCAGGTTTGGATCATTCTCTTATAAGAAAATGCAAACTGCATATTTACTATCATTTTCACGCCGACAAGCAATTTTCACATGTTTTACGACAATTAGGTAAAAATAAGTCCTTAAAGGCAAAATTGTTTTATTTCACAAAGGTAAGTCTACTTTCACTATAACATTCAGGTTTGGATCATTCTCTCATAAGAAAATGCAAACTGCATATTAACCATTATTTTAACGCAGACAAGCAGTTTTTACATGCTTCACGACAATTGCGTGCAAATGAGTCCTTATAAGCAAAATTGCTTTATTTTACAAAGGTTTAGTCTATTTACACTATAACATTCAGGTTTGGATCATTCTCTCATAAGAAAATGCGAACTGCATATCAACCATTATTTTAACGCATACAAGCAGTTTTTACATGCTTTATGACAATTAGGGGCAAATGAGTCCTTATAGGCAAAATTGCTTTATTTCATGAAGGTAAGTCAATTTACACTATAACATTCAGGTTTGGATCATTCTCTCATAAGAAAATGCAATCTGCATATTTACTATCATTTTGACGCAGACAAGCAGTTTTTACATGCTTCACGACAATTGCGTGCAAATGAGTCCTTATAGGCAAAATTGCTTTATTTTACAAAGGTAAGTCTATTTACACTATAACATTCAGGTTTAGATCATTCTATCATAAGAAAATGCAAACTGCATATTAACCATTATTTTAACGCATACAAGCAGTTTTTACATGCTTTATGACAATTAGGGGCAAATGAGTCCTTATAGGCAAAATTGCTTTATTTCATAAAGGTAAGTCTATTTACACTATAACATTCAGGTTTGGATCATTCTCTCATAAGAAAATGCAAACTGCATATTAACCATTATTTAAACGCAGACAAGCAGTTTTTTCATGCTTTACGACAATAAGGTGCAAATGAGTCTTTATAGGCAAAATTGCTTTATTTCATGAGGGTAAGTCTATTTACACTATAACATTCAGGTTTGGATCATTCTCTCATAAGAAAATGCAATCTGCATATTTACTATCATTTTGACGCAGACAAGCAGTTTTTACATGCTTCACGACAATTGCGTGCAAATGAGTCCTTATAGGCAAAATTGCTTTATTTTACAAAGGTTAGTCTATTTACACTATAACATTCAGGTTTGGATCATTCTCTCATAAGAAAATGCAAACTGCATATTAACCATTATTTTAACGCATACAAGCAATTTTTACATGCTTTATGACAATTAGGTGCAAATGAGTCCTTATAGGCAAAATTGCTTTATTTCATGAGGGTAAGTCTATTTACACTATAACATTCAGGTTTGGATTATTCTCTCATAAGAAATTGCAAACTGCATATTAACCATTATTTTAATGCAGACAAGCAGTTTTTACGTGCTTTACGACAATTAGGTGCAAATGAGTCCTTATAGGCAAAATTGCTTTATTTCACAAAGGTAAGTTTACTTACACTATCACATTCAGGTTTGGATCATTCTCTCACAAGAAAATGCATACTGCATATTAACTATTATTTTAACGCATACAAGCAGTTTTTACATGCTTTATGACAATTAGAGGCAAATGAGTCCTTATAGGCAAAATTGCTTTATTTCATGAAGGTAAGTCTATTTACACTATAACATTCAGGTTTGGATCATTCTATCATAAGAAAATGCAAACTGCATATTTACTATCATCTTCACGCAGACAAGCAGTTTTTACATTGTTCACGACAATTGCGTGCAAATGAGTCCTTATAGGCAAAATTGCTTTATTTCATGAAGGTAAGTCTATTTACACTATGACATTCAGGTTTGGATCTTTCTCTCATAAGAAAATGCAAACTGCATATTAACCATTATATTTAAACGCAGACAAGCAGTTTTTACATGCTTTACGACAATTAGGTTCAAATGAGTCTTTATAGGCAAAATTGCTTTATTTCATGAGGGTAAGTCTATTTACACTATAACATTCAGGTTTGGATCATTCTCTCATAAGAAAATGCGAACTGCATATTAACCATTATTTTAACGCATACAAGCAGTTTTTACATGCTTTATGACAATTAGGGGCAAATGAGTCCTTATAGGCAAAATTGCTTTATTTCATAAAGGTAAGTCTATTTACACTATAACATTCAGGTTTGGATCATTCTCTCATAAGAAAATGCAAACTGCATATTAACCATTATTTAAACGCAGACAAGCAGTTTTTTCATGCTTTACGACAATAAGGTGCAAATGAGTCTTTATAGGCAAAATTGCTTTATTTCATGAGGGTAAGTCTATTTACACTATAACATTCAGGTTTGGATCATTCTCTCATAAGAAAATGCAATCTGCATATTTACTATCATTTTGACGCAGACAAGCAGTTTTTACATGCTTCACGACAATCGCGTGCAAATGAGTCCTTATAGGCAAAATTGCTTTATTTTACAAAGGTTAGTCTATTTACACTATAACATTCAGGTTTGGATCATTCTCTCATAAGAAAATGCAAACTGCATATTAACCATTATTTTAACGCATACAAGCAATTTTTACATGCTTTATGACAATTAGGTGCAAATGAGTCCTTATAGGCAAAATTGCTTTATTTCATGAGGGTAAGTCTATTTACACTATAACATTCAGGTTTGGATTATTCTCTCATAAGAAATTGCAAACTGCATATTAACCATTATTTTAATGCAGACAAGCAGTTTTTACGTGCTTTACGACAATTAGGTGCAAATGAGTCCTTATAGGCAAAATTGCTTTATTTCACAAAGGTAAGTTTACTTACACTATCACATTCAGGTTTGGATCATTCTCTCACAAGAAAATGCATACTGCATATTAACTATTATTTTAACGCATACAAGCAGTTTTTACATGCTTTATGACAATTAGAGGCAAATGAGTCCTTATAGGCAAAATTGCTTTATTTCATGAAGGTAAGTCTATTTACACTATAACATTCAGGTTTGGATCATTCTATCATAAGAAAATGCAAACTGCATATTTACTATCATCTTCACGCAGACAAGCAGTTTTTACATTGTTCACGACAATTGCGTGCAAATGAGTCCTTATAGGCAAAATTGCTTTATTTTACAAAGGTAAGTCTATTTACACTATAACATTCAGGTTTAGATCATTCTATCATAAGAAAATGCAAACTGCATATTAACCATTATTTTAACGCTGACAAGCAGTTTTTACATGCTTTACGACAATTAGGTGCAAATGGGTCCTAATAGGCAAAAGTGCTTTATTTCATGAGGGTAAGTCTATTTACACTATAACATTCAGGTTTGGATCATTCTCTTATAAGAAAATGCAAACTGCATATTTACTATCATTTTCACGCCGACAAGCAATTTTCACATGTTTTACGACAATTAGGTAAAAATAAGTCCTTAAAGGCAAAATTGTTTTATTTCACAAAGGTAAGTCTACTTTCACTATAACATTCAGGTTTGGATCATTCTCTCATAAGAAAATGCAAACTGCATATTAACCATTATTTTAACGCAGACAAGCAGTTTTTACATGCTTCACGACAATTGCGTGCAAATGAGTCCTTATAAGCAAAATTGCTTTATTTTACAAAGGTAAGTCTATCTACACTATAACATTCAGGTTTGGATCATTCTCTCATAAGAAAATGCAAACTGCATATTAACCATTATTTTAACGCATACAAGCAGTTTTTACATGCTTTATGACAATAAGAAGCAAATGAGTCCTTATAGGCAAAATTGCTTTATTTAATGAAGGTAAGTCTATTTACACTATAACATTCAGGTTTGGATCATTCTCTCATACGAAAATGCAAACTGCATATTAACCATTATTTAAAAGCAGACAAGCAGTTTTTTTATGATTTACGACAATTAGGTGCAAATGAGTCTTTATAGGCAAAATTGCTTTATTTCATAAGGGTAAGTCTATTTACACTATAACATTCAGGTTTGGATCATTCTCTCATAAGAAAATGCAAACTGCATATTTACTATCATTTTGACGCAGACAAGCAGTTTTTACATGCACACGACAATTGCGTGCAAATGAGTCCTTATAAGCAAAATTGCTTTATTTTACAAAGGTTTAGTCTATTTACACTATAACATTCAGGTTTGGATCATTCTCTCATAAGAAAATGCGAACTGCATATTAACCATTATTTTAACGCATACAAGCAGTTTTTACATGCTTTATGACAATTAGGGGCAAATGAGTCCTTATAGGCAAAATTGCTTTATTTCATGAAGGTAAGTCAATTTACACTATAACATTCAGGTTTGGATCATTCTCTCATAAGAAAATGCAATCTGCATATTTACTATCATTTTGACGCAGACAAGCAGTTTTTACATGCTTCAAGACAATTGCGTGCAAATGAGTCCTTATAGGCAAAATTGCTTTATTTCACAAAGGTAAGTTTACTTACACTATAACATTCAGGTTTGGATCATTCTCTCACAAGAAAATGCATACTGCATATTAACTATTATTTTAACGCATACAAGCAGTTTTTACATGCTTTATGACAATTAGGTGCAAATGAGTCCTTATATGCAAAATTGCTTTATTTCATGAAGGTAAGTCTATTTACACTATGACATTCAGGTTTGGATCTTTCTCTCATAAGAAAATGCAAACTGCATATTAACCATTATATTTAAACGCAGACAAGCAGTTTTTACATGCTTTACGACAATTAGGTTCAAATGAGTCTTTATAGGCAAAATTGCTTTATTTCATGAAGGTAAGTCTATTTACACTATAACATTCAGGTTTGGATCATTCTCTCATAGGAAAATGCAAACTGCATGTTTACTATCATTTTCACGCAGACAAGCAGTTTTTACATGCACACGACAATTGCGTGCAAATGAGTCCTTATAAGCAAAATTGCTTTATTTTACAAAGGTTTAGTCTATTTACACTATAACATTCAGGTTTGGATCATTCTTTCATAAGAAAATGCAAACTGCATATTAACCATTATTTTAACGCATACAAGCAGTTTTTACATACTTTATGACAATTAGGGGCAAATGAGTCCTTATAGGCAAAATTGCTTTATTTCTTTAAGGTAAGTCTATTTACAGTATAACATTCAGGTTTGGATCATTCTCTCATAAGAAAATGCGAACTGCATATTAACCATTATTTTAACGCATACAAGCAGTTTTTACATGCTTTATGACAATTAGGGGCAAATGAGTCCTTATAGGCAAAATTGCTTTATTTTATGAAGGTAAGTCTATTTACACTATAACATTCAGGTTTGGATCATTCTCTCATAAGAAAATGCAATCTGCATATTTACTATCATTTTGACGCAGACAAGCAGTTTTTACATGCTTCACGACAATTGCGTGCAAATGAGTCCTTATAGGTAAAATTGCTTTATTTTACAAAGGTTAGTCTATTTACGCTATAACATTCAGGTTTGGATCATTCTCTCATAAAAAAATGCAAACTGCATATTAACTATTATTTTAACGCATACAAGCAGTTTTTACATGCTTTATGACAAATTAGGTGCAAATGAGTCCTTATATGCAAAATTGCTTTATTTCATGAAGGTAAGTCTATTTACACTATAACATTCAGGTTTGGATCTTTCTCTCATAAGAAAATGCAAACTGCATATTAACCATTATATTTAAACGCAGACAAGCAGTTTTTACATGCTTTACGACAATTAGGTGCAAATGAGTCTTTATAGGCAAAATTGCTTTATTTCATGAAGGTAAGTCTATTTACACTATAACATTCAGGTTTGGATCATTCTCTCATAAGAAAATGCAAACTGCATATTTACAATCATTTTCACGCAGACAAGCAGTTTTTACATGCACACGACAATTGCGTGCAAATGAGTCCTTATAAGCAAAATTGCTTTATTTTACAAAGGTTTAGTCTATTTACACTATAACATTCAGGTTTGGATCATTCTCTCATAAGAAAATGCGAACTGCATATTAACCATTATTTTAACGCATACAAGCAGTTTTTACATGCTTTATGACAATTAGGGGCAAATGAGTCCTTATAGGCAAAATTGCTTTATTTCATGAAGGTAAGTCAATTTACACTATAACATTCAGGTTTGGATCATTCTCTCATAAGAAAATGCAATCTGCATATTTACTATCATTTTGACGCAGACAAGCAGTTTTTACATGCTTCACGACAATTGCGTGCAAATGAGTCCTTATAGGCAAAATTGCTTTATTTTACAAAGGTAAGTCTATTTACACTATAACATTCAGGTTTAGATCATTCTATCATAAGAAAATGCAAACTGCATATTAACCATTATTTTAACGCATACAAGCAGTTTTTACATGCTTTATGACAATAAGGGGCAAATGAGTCCTTATAGGCAAAATTGCTTTATTTCATGAAGGTAAGTCTATTTACACTATGACATTCAGGTTTGGATCTTTCTCTCATAAGAAAATGCAAACTGCATATTAACCATTATATTTAAACGCAGACAAGCAGTTTTTACATGCTTTACGACAATTAGGTTCAAATGAGTCTTTATAGGCAAAATTGCTTTATTTCATGAGGGTAAGTCTATTTACACTATAACATTCAGGTTTGGATCATTCTCTCATAAGAAAATGCGAACTGCATATTAACCATTATTTTAACGCATACAAGCAGTTTTTACATGCTTTATGACAATTAGGGGCAAATGAGTCCTTATAGGCAAAATTGCTTTATTTCATAAAGGTAAGTCTATTTACACTATAACATTCAGGTTTGGATCATTCTCTCATAAGAAAATGCAAACTGCATATTAACCATTATTTAAACGCAGACAAGCAGTTTTTTCATGCTTTACGACAATAAGGTGCAAATGAGTCTTTATAGGCAAAATTGCTTTAGTTCATGAGGGTAAGTCTATTTACACTATAACATTCAGGTTTGGATCATTCTCTCATAAGAAAATGCAATCTGCATATTTACTATCATTTTGACGCAGACAAGCAGTTTTTACATGCTTCACGACAATCGCGTGCAAATGAGTCCTTATAGGCAAAATTGCTTTATTTTACAAAGGTTAGTCTATTTACACTATAACATTCAGGTTTGGATCATTCTCTCATAAGAAAATGCAAACTGCATATTAACCATTATTTTAACGCATACAAGCAATTTTTACATGCTTTATGACAATTAGGTGCAAATGAGTCCTTATAGGCAAAATTGCTTTATTTCATGAGGGTAAGTCTATTTACACTATAACATTCAGGTTTGGATTATTCTCTCATAAGAAATTGCAAACTGCATATTAACCATTATTTTAATGCAGACAAGCAGTTTTTACGTGCTTTACGACAATTAGGTGCAAATGAGTCCTTATAGGCAAAATTGCTTTATTTCACAAAGGTAAGTTTACTTACACTATCACATTCAGGTTTGGATCATTCTCTCACAAGAAAATGCATACTGCATATTAACTATTATTTTAACGCATACAAGCAGTTTTTACATGCTTTATGACAATTAGAGGCAAATGAGTCCTTATAGGCAAAATTGCTTTATTTCATGAAGGTAAGTCTATTTACACTATAACATTCAGGTTTGGATCATTCTATCATAAGAAAATGCAAACTGCATATTTACTATCATCTTCACGCAGACAAGCAGTTTTTACATTGTTCACGACAATTGCGTGCAAATGAGTCCTTATAGGCAAAATTGCTTTATTTTACAAAGGTAAGTCTATTTACACTATAACATTCAGGTTTAGATCATTCTATCATAAGAAAATGCAAACTGCATATTAACCATTATTTTAACGCTGACAAGCAGTTTTTACATGCTTTACGACAATTAGGTGCAAATGGGTCCTAATAGGCAAAAGTGCTTTATTTCATGAGGGTAAGTCTATTTACACTATAACATTCAGGTTTGGATCATTCTCTTATAAGAAAATGCAAACTGCATATTTACTATCATTTTCACGCCGACAAGCAATTTTCACATGTTTTACGACAATTAGGTAAAAATAAGTCCTTAAAGGCAAAATTGTTTTATTTCACAAAGGTAAGTCTACTTTCACTATAACATTCAGGTTTGGATCATTCTCTCATAAGAAAATGCAAACTGCATATTAACCATTATTTTAACGCAGACAAGCAGTTTTTACATGCTTCACGACAATTGCGTGCAAATGAGTCCTTATAAGCAAAATTGCTTTATTTTACAAAGGTAAGTCTATCTACACTATAACATTCAGGTTTGGATCATTCTCTCATAAGAAAATGCAAACTGCATATTAACCATTATTTTAACGCATACAAGCAGTTTTTACATGCTTTATGACAATAAGAAGCAAATGAGTCCTTATAGGCAAAATTGCTTTATTTAATGAAGGTAAGTCTATTTACACTATAACATTCAGGTTTGGATCATTCTCTCATACGAAAATGCAAACTGCATATTAACCATTATTTAAAAGCAGACAAGCAGTTTTTTTATGATTTACGACAATTAGGTGCAAATGAGTCTTTATAGGCAAAATTGCTTTATTTCATAAGGGTAAGTCTATTTACACTATAACATTCAGGTTTGGATCATTCTCTCATAAGAAAATGCAAACTGCATATTTACTATCATTTTGACGCAGACAAGCAGTTTTTACATGCACACGACAATTGCGTGCAAATGAGTCCTTATAAGCAAAATTGCTTTATTTTACAAAGGTTTAGTCTATTTACACTATAACATTCAGGTTTGG
This sequence comes from Xanthostigma xanthostigma, assembly GCA_963575645.1. Taxonomy (NCBI): domain Eukaryota; kingdom Metazoa; phylum Arthropoda; class Insecta; order Raphidioptera; family Raphidiidae; genus Xanthostigma; species Xanthostigma xanthostigma. Next base: position 19,410,852 of record OY754473.1, on the reverse strand, counting down.
ATCATTCTCTCATAAGAAAATGCGAACTGCATATTAACCATTATTTTAACGCATACAAGCAGTTTTTACATGCTTTATGACAATTAGGGGCAAATGAGTCCTTATAGGCAAAATTGCTTTATTTCATGAAGGTAAGTCAATTTACACTATAACATTCAGGTTTGGATCATTCTCTCATAAGAAAATGCAATCTGCATATTTACTATCATTTTGACGCAGACAAGCAGTTTTTACATGCTTCAAGACAATTGCGTGCAAATGAGTCCTTATAGGCAAAATTGCTTTATTTCACAAAGGTAAGTTTACTTACACTATAACATTCAGGTTTGGATCATTCTCTCACAAGAAAATGCATACTGCATATTAACTATTATTTTAACGCATACAAGCAGTTTTTACATGCTTTATGACAATTAGGTGCAAATGAGTCCTTATATGCAAAATTGCTTTATTTCATGAAGGTAAGTCTATTTACACTATGACATTCAGGTTTGGATCTTTCTCTCATAAGAAAATGCAAACTGCATATTAACCATTATATTTAAACGCAGACAAGCAGTTTTTACATGCTTTACGACAATTAGGTTCAAATGAGTCTTTATAGGCAAAATTGCTTTATTTCATGAAGGTAAGTCTATTTACACTATAACATTCAGGTTTGGATCATTCTCTCATAGGAAAATGCAAACTGCATGTTTACTATCATTTTCACGCAGACAAGCAGTTTTTACATGCACACGACAATTGCGTGCAAATGAGTCCTTATAAGCAAAATTGCTTTATTTTACAAAGGTTTAGTCTATTTACACTATAACATTCAGGTTTGGATCATTCTCTCATAAGAAAATGCGAACTGCATATTAACCATTATTTTAACGCATACAAGCAGTTTTTACATGCTTTATGACAATTAGGGGCAAATGAGTCCTTATAGGCAAAATTGCTTTATTTTATGAAGGTAAGTCTATTTACACTATAACATTCAGGTTTGGATCATTCTCTCATAAGAAAATGCAATCTGCATATTTACTATCATTTTGACGCAGACAAGCAGTTTTTACATGCTTCACGACAATTGCGTGCAAATGAGTCCTTATAGGCAAAATTGCCTTATTTTACAAAGGTTAGTCTATTTACACTATAACATTCAGGTTTGGATCATTCTCTCATAAAAAAATGCAAACTGCATATTAACTATTATTTTAACGCATACAAGCAGTTTTTACATGCTTTATGACAAATTAGGTGCAAATGAGTCCTTATATGCAAAATTGCTTTATTTCATGAAGGTAAGTCTATTTACACTATAACATTCAGGTTTGGATCTTTCTCTCATAAGAAAATGCAAACTGCATATTAACCATTATATTTAAACGCAGACAAGCAGTTTTTACATGCTTTACGACAATTAGGTGCAAATGAGTCTTTATAGGCAAAATTGCTTTATTTCATGAAGGTAAGTCTATTTACACTATAACATTCAGGTTTGGATCATTCTCTCATAAGAAAATGCAAACTGCATATTTACAATCATTTTCACGCAGACAAGCAGTTTTTACATGCACACGACAATTGCGTGCAAATGAGTCCTTATAAGCAAAATTGCTTTATTTTACAAAGGTTTAGTCTATTTACACTATAACATTCAGGTTTGGATCATTCTCTCATAAGAAAATGCGAACTGCATATTAACCATTATTTTAACGCATACAAGCAGTTTTTACATGCTTTATGACAATTAGGGGCAAATGAGTCCTTATAGGCAAAATTGCTTTATTTCATGAAGGTAAGTCAATTTACACTATAACATTCAGGTTTGGATCATTCTCTCATAAGAAAATGCAATCTGCATATTTACTATCATTTTGACGCAGACAAGCAGTTTTTACATGCTTCACGACAATTGCGTGCAAATGAGTCCTTATAGGCAAAATTGCTTTATTTTACAAAGGTAAGTCTATTTACACTATAACATTCAGGTTTAGATCATTCTATCATAAGAAAATGCAAACTGCATATTAACCATTATTTTAACGCATACAAGCAGTTTTTACATGCTTTATGACAATAAGGGGCAAATGAGTCCTTATAGGCAAAATTGCTTTATTTCATGAAGGTAAGTCTATTTACACTATAACATTCAGGTTTGGATCATTCTCTCATAAGAAAATGCAAACTGCATATTTACTATCATCTTCACGCAGACAAGCAGTTTTTACATGCTTCACGACAATTGCGTGCAAATGAGTCCTTATAGGCAAAATTGCTTTATTTTACAAAGGTAAGTCTATTTACACTATAACATTTAGGTTTGCATCATTCTCTCATAAGAAAATACAAACTGCATATTAACCAAAATTTTAAAGCATACAAGCAGTTTTTACATGCTTCACGACAATTGCGTGCAAATGAGTAATTATAGGCAAAATTGCTTTTTTTTACAAAGGTAAGTCTATTTACACTATAACATTCAGGTTTGGATCATTCTCTCATAAGAAAATGCGAACTGCATATTAACCATTATTTTAACGCATACAAGCAGTTTTTACATGCTTTATGACAATTAGGGGCAAATGAGTCCTTATAGGCAAAATTGCTTTATTTCATGAAGGTAGGTCTATTTAGACTATAACATTCAGGTTTAGATCATTTTCTCATAAGAAAATGCAATCTGCATATTTACTATCATTTTGACGCAGACAAGCAGTTTTTACATGCTTCACGACAATTGCGTGCAAATGAGTCCTTATAGTCAAAATTGCTTTATTTCACAAAGGTAAGTTTACTTACACTATAACATTCAGGTTTGGATACTTCTCTCACAAGAAAATGCATACTGCATATTAACTATTATTTTAACGCATACAAGCAGTTTTTACATGCTTTATGACAATTAGGTGCAAATGAGCCCTTATATGCAAAATTGCTTTATTTCATGAAGGTAAGTCTACTTACACTATAACATTCAGGTTTGGATCTTTCTCTCATAAGAAAATGCAAACTGCATATTAACCATTATATTTAAACGCAGACAAGCAGTTTTTACATGCTTTACGACAATTAGGTGCAAATGAGTCTTTATAGGCAAAATTGCTTTATTTCATGAGGGTAAGTCTATTTACACTATAACATTCAGGTTTGGATCATTCTCTCATAAGAAAATGCGAACTGCATATTAACCATTATTTTAACGCATACAAGCAGTTTTTACATGCTTTATGACAATTAGGGGCAAATGAGTCCTTATAGGCAAAATTGCTTTATTTCATAAAGGTAAGTCTATTTACACTATAACATTCAGGTTTGGATCATTCTCTCATAAGAAAATGCAAACTGCATATTAACCATTATTTAAACGCAGACAAGCAGTTTTTTCATGCTTTACGACAATAAGGTGCAAATGAGTCTTTATAGGCAAAATTGCTTTATTTCATGAGGGTAAGTCTATTTACACTATAACATTCAGGTTTGGATCATTCTCTCATAAGAAAATGCAATCTGCATATTTACTATCATTTTGACGCAGACAAGCAGTTTTTACATGCTTCACGACAATTGCGTGCAAATGAGTCCTTATAGGCAAAATTGCTTTATTTTACAAAGGTTAGTCTATTTACACTATAACATTCAGGTTTGGATCATTCTCTCATAAGAAAATGCAAACTGCATATTAACCATTATTTTAACGCATACAAGCAATTTTTACATGCTTTATGACAATTAGGTGCAAATGAGTCCTTATAGGCAAAATTGCTTTATTTCATGAGGGTAAGTCTATTTACACTATAACATTCAGGTTTGGATTATTCTCTCATAAGAAATTGCAAACTGCATATTAACCATTATTTTAATGCAGACAAGCAGTTTTTACGTGCTTTACGACAATTAGGTGCAAATGAGTCCTTATAGGCAAAATTGCTTTATTTCACAAAGGTAAGTTTACTTACACTATCACATTCAGGTTTGGATCATTCTCTCACAAGAAAATGCATACTGCATATTAACTATTATTTTAACGCATACAAGCAGTTTTTACATGCTTTATGACAATTAGAGGCAAATGAGTCCTTATAGGCAAAATTGCTTTATTTCATGAAGGTAAGTCTATTTACACTATAACATTCAGGTTTGGATCATTCTATCATAAGAAAATGCAAACTGCATATTTACTATCATCTTCACGCAGACAAGCAGTTTTTACATTGTTCACGACAATTGCGTGCAAATGAGTCCTTATAGGCAAAATTGCTTTATTTTACAAAGGTAAGTCTATTTACACTATAACATTCAGGTTTAGATCATTCTATCATAAGAAAATGCAAACTGCATATTAACCATTATTTTAACGCTGACAAGCAGTTTTTACATGCTTTACGACAATTAGGTGCAAATGGGTCCTAATAGGCAAAAGTGCTTTATTTCATGAGGGTAAGTCTATTTACACTATAACATTCAGGTTTGGATCATTCTCTTATAAGAAAATGCAAACTGCATATTTACTATCATTTTCACGCCGACAAGCAATTTTCACATGTTTTACGACAATTAGGTAAAAATAAGTCCTTAAAGGCAAAATTGTTTTATTTCACAAAGGTAAGTCTACTTTCACTATAACATTCAGGTTTGGATCATTCTCTCATAAGAAAATGCAAACTGCATATTAACCATTATTTTAACGCAGACAAGCAGTTTTTACATGCTTCACGACAATTGCGTGCAAATGAGTCCTTATAAGCAAAATTGCTTTATTTTACAAAGGTTTAGTCTATTTACACTATAACATTCAGGTTTGGATCATTCTCTCATAAGAAAATGCGAACTGCATATTAACCATTATTTTAACGCATACAAGCAGTTTTTACATGCTTTATGACAATTAGGGGCAAATGAGTCCTTATAGGCAAAATTGCTTTATTTCATGAAGGTAAGTCAATTTACACTATAACATTCAGGTTTGGATCATTCTCTCATAAGAAAATGCAATCTGCATATTTACTATCATTTTGACGCAGACAAGCAGTTTTTACATGCTTCACGACAATTGCGTGCAAATGAGTCCTTATAGGCAAAATTGCTTTATTTTACAAAGGTAAGTCTATTTACACTATAACATTCAGGTTTAGATCATTCTATCATAAGAAAATGCAAACTGCATATTAACCATTATTTTAACGCATACAAGCAGTTTTTACATGCTTTATGACAATAAGGGGCAAATGAGTCCTTATAGGCAAAATTGCTTTATTTCATGAAGGTAAGTCTATTTACACTATAACATTCAGGTTTGGATCATTCTCTCATAAGAAAATGCAAACTGCATATTAACCATTATTTAAAAGCAGACAAGCAGTTTTTTTTATGATTTACGACAATTAGGTGCAAATGAGTCTTTATAGGCAAAATTGCTTTATTTCATGAGGGTAAGTCTATTTACACTATAACATTCAGGTTTGGATCATTCTCTCATAAGAAAATGCAAACTGCATATTTACTATCATCTTCACGCAGACAAGCAGTTTTTACATGCTTCACGACAATTGCGTGCAAATGAGTCCTTATAGGCAAAATTGCTTTATTTTACAAAGGTAAGTCTATTTACACTATAACATTTAGGTTTGCATCATTCTCTCATAAGAAAATACAAACTGCATATTAACCAAAATTTTAAAGCATACAAGCAGTTTTTACATGCTTCACGACAATTGCGTGCAAATGAGTAATTATAGGCAAAATTGCTTTTTTTTACAAAGGTAAGTCTATTTACACTATAACATTCAGGTTTGGATCATTCTCTCATAAGAAAATGCGAACTGCATATTAACCATTATTTTAACGCATACAAGCAGTTTTTACATGCTTTATGACAATTAGGGGCAAATGAGTCCTTATAGGCAAAATTGCTTTATTTCATGAAGGTAGGTCTATTTAGACTATAACATTCAGGTTTAGATCATTTTCTCATAAGAAAATGCAATCTGCATATTTACTATCATTTTGACGCAGACAAGCAGTTTTTACATGCTTCACGACAATTGCGTGCAAATGAGTCCTTATAGTCAAAATTGCTTTATTTCACAAAGGTAAGTTTACTTACACTATAACATTCAGGTTTGGATACTTCTCTCACAAGAAAATGCATACTGCATATTAACTATTATTTTAACGCATACAAGCAGTTTTTACATGCTTTATGACAATTAGGTGCAAATGAGTCCTTATATGCAAAATTGCTTTATTTCATGAAGGTAAGTCTACTTACACTATAACATTCAGGTTTGGATCTTTCTCTCATAAGAAAATGCAAACTGCATATTAACCATTATATTTAAACGCAGACAAGCAGTTTTTACATGCTTTACGACAATTAGGTGCAAATGAGTCTTTATAGGCAAAATTGCTTTATTTCATGAGGGTAAGTCTATTTACACTATAACATTCAGGTTTGGATCATTCTCTCATAAGAAAATGCGAACTGCATATCAACCATTATTTTAACGCATACAAGCAGTTTTTACATGCTTTATGACAATTAGGGGCAAATGAGTCCTTATAGGCAAAATTGCTTTATTTCATAAAGGTAAGTCTATTTACACTATAACATTCAGGTTTGGATCATTCTCTCATAAGAAAATGCAAACTGCATATTAACCATTATTTAAACGCAGACAAGCAGTTTTTTCATGCTTTACGACAATAAGGTGCAAATGAGTCTTTATAGGCAAAATTGCTTTATTTCATGAGGGTAAGTCTATTTACACTATAACATTCAGGTTTGGATCATTCTCTCATAAGAAAATGCAATCTGCATATTTACTATCATTTTGACGCAGACAAGCAGTTTTTACATGCTTCACGACAATTGCGTGCAAATGAGTCCTTATAGGCAAAATTGCTTTATTTTACAAAGGTTAGTCTATTTACACTATAACATTCAGGTTTGGATCATTCTCTCATAAGAAAATGCAAACTGCATATTAACCATTATTTTAACGCATACAAGCAATTTTTACATGCTTTATGACAATTAGGTGCAAATGAGTCCTTATAGGCAAAATTGCTTTATTTCATGAGGGTTAGTCTATTTACACTATAACATTCAGGTTTGGATTATTCTCTCATAAGAAATTGCAAAATGCATATTAACCATTATTTTAATGCAGACAAGCAGTTTTTACGTGCTTTACGACAATTAGGTGCAAATGAGTCCTTATAGGCAAAATTGCTTTATTTCACAAAGGTAAGTTTACTTACACTATCACATTCAGGTTTGGATCATTCTCTCACAAGAAAATGCATACTGCATATTAACTATTATTTTAACGCATACAAGCAGTTTTTACATGCTTTATGACAATTAGAGGCAAATGAGTCCTTATAGGCAAAATTGCTTTATTTCATGAAGGTAAGTCTATTTACACTATAACATTCAGGTTTGGATCATTCTATCATAAGAAAATGCAAACTGCATATTTACTATCATCTTCACGCAGACAAGCAGTTTTTACATTGTTCACGACAATTGCGTGCAAATGAGTCCTTATAGGCAAAATTGCTTTATTTTACAAAGGTAAGTCTATTTACACTATAACATTCAGGTTTAGATCATTCTATCATAAGAAAATGCAAACTGCATATTAACCATTATTTTAACGCTGACAAGCAGTTTTTACATGCTTTACGACAATTAGGTGCAAATGGGTCCTAATAGGCAAAAGTGCTTTATTTCATGAGGGTAAGTCTATTTACACTATAACATTCAGGTTTGGATCATTCTCTTATAAGAAAATGCAAACTGCATATTTACTATCATTTTCACGCCGACAAGCAATTTTCACATGTTTTACGACAATTAGGTAAAAATAAGTCCTTAAAGGCAAAATTGTTTTATTTCACAAAGGTAAGTCTACTTTCACTATAACATTCAGGTTTGGATCATTCTCTCATAAGAAAATGCAAACTGCATATTAACCATTATTTTAACGCAGACAAGCAGTTTTTACATGCTTCACGACAATTGCGTGCAAATGAGTCCTTATAAGCAAAATTGCTTTATTTTACAAAGGTAAGTCTATCTACACTATAACATTCAGGTTTGGATCATTCTCTCATAAGAAAATGCAAACTGCATATTAACCATTATTTTAACGCATACAAGCAGTTTTTACATGCTTTATGACAATAAGGGGCAAATGAGTCCTTATAGGCAAAATTGCTTTATTTAATGAAGGTAAGTCTATTTACACTATAACATTTAGGTTTGGATCATTCTCTCATACGAAAATGCAAACTGCATATTAACCATTATTTAAAAGCAGACAAGCAGTTTTTTTATGATTTACGACAATTAGGTGCAAATGAGTCTTTATAGGCAAAATTGCTTTATTTCATGAGGGTAAGTCTATTTACACTATAACATTCAGGTTTGGATCATTCTCTCATAAGAAAATGCAAACTGCATATTTACTATCATTTTGACGCAGACAAGCAGTTTTTACATGCACACGACAATTGCGTGCAAATGAGTCCTTATAAGCAAAATTGCTTTATTTTACAAAGGTTTAGTCTATTTACACTATAACATTCAGGTTTGGATCATTCTCTCATAAGAAAATGCGAACTGCATATTAACCATTATTTTAACGCATACAAGCAGTTTTTACATGCTTTATGACAATTAGGGGCAAATGAGTCCTTATAGGCAAAATTGCTTTATTTCATGAAGGTAAGTCTATTTACACTATAACATTCAGGTTTGGATCATTCTCTCATAAGAAAATGCAATCTGCATATTTACTATCATTTTGACGCAGACAAGCAGTTTTTACATGCTTCAAGACAATTGCGTGCAAATGAGTCCTTATAGGCAAAATTGCTTTATTTCACGAAGGTAAGTTTACTTACACTATAACATTCAGGTTTGGATCATTCTCTCACAAGAAAATGCATACTGCATATTAACTATTATTTTAACGCATACAAGCAGTTTTTACATGCTTTATGACAATTAGGTGCAAATGAGTCCTTATATGCAAAATTGCTTTATTTCATGAAGGTAAGTCTATTTACACTATGACATTCAGGTTTGGATCTTTCTCTCATAAGAAAATGCAAACTGCATATTAACCATTATATTTAAACGCAGACAAGCAGTTTTTACATGTTTTACGACAATTAGGTTCAAATGAGTCTTTATAGGCAAAATTGCTTTATTTCATGAGGGTAAGTCTATTTACACTATAACATTCAGGTTTGGATCATTCTCTCATAAGAAAATGCGAACTGCATATTAACCATTATTTTAACGCATACAAGCAGTTTTTACATGCTTTATGACAATTAGGGGCAAATGAGTCCTTATAGGCAAAATTGCTTTATTTCATAAAGGTAAGTCTATTTACACTATAACATTCAGGTTTGGATCATTCTCTCATAAGAAAATGCAAACTGCATATTAACCATTATTTAAACGCAGACAAGCAGTTTTTTCATGCTTTACGACAATAAGGTGCAAATGAGTCTTTATAGGCAAAATTGCTTTATTTCATGAGGGTAAGTCTATTTACACTATAACATTCAGGTTTGGATCATTCTCTCATAAGAAAATGCAATCTGCATATTTACTATCATTTTGACGCAGACAAGCAGTTTTTACATGCTTCACGACAATTGCGTGCAAATGAGTCCTTATAGGCAAAATTGCTTTATTTTACAAAGGTTAGTCTATTTACACTATAACATTCAGGTTTGGATCATTCTCTCATAAGAAAATGCAAACTGCATATTAACCATTATTTTAACGCATACAAGCAATTTTTACATGCTTTATGACAATTAGGTGCAAATGAGTCCTTATAGGCAAAATTGCTTTATTTCATGAGGGTAAGTCTATTTACACTATAACATTCAGGTTTGGATTATTCTCTCATAAGAAATTGCAAACTGCATATTAACCATTATTTTAATGCAGACAAGCAGTTTTTACGTGCTTTACGACAATTAGGTGCAAATGAGTCCTTATAGGCAAAATTGCTTTATTTCACAAAGGTAAGTTTACTTACACTATCACATTCAGGTTTGGATCATTCTCTCACAAGAAAATGCATACTGCATATTAACTATTATTTTAACGCATACAAGCAGTTTTTACATGCTTTATGACAATTAGAGGCAAATGAGTCCTTATAGGCAAAATTGCTTTATTTCATGAAGGTAAGTCTATTTACACTATAACATTCAGGTTTGGATCATTCTATCATAAGAAAATGCAAACTGCATATTTACTATCATCTTCACGCAGACAAGCAGTTTTTACATTGTTCACGACAATTGCGTGCAAATGAGTCCTTATAGGCAAAATTGCTTTATTTTACAAAGGTAAGTCTATTTACACTATAACATTCAGGTTTAGATCATTCTATCATAAGAAAATGCAAACTGCATATTAACCATTATTTTAACGCTGACAAGCAGTTTTTACATGCTTTACGACAATTAGGTGCAAATGGGTCCTAATAGGCAAAAGTGCTTTATTTCATGAGGGTAAGTCTATTTACACTATAACATTCAGGTTTGGATCATTCTCTTATAAGAAAATGCAAACTGCATATTTACTATCATTTTCACGCCGACAAGCAATTTTCACATGTTTTACGACAATTAGGTAAAAATAAGTCCTTAAAGGCAAAATTGTTTTATTTCACAAAGGTAAGTCTACTTTCACTATAACATTCAGGTTTGGATCATTCTCTCATAAGAAAATGCAAACTGCATATTAACCATTATTTTAACGCAGACAAGCAGTTTTTACATGCTTCACGACAATTGCGTGCAAATGAGTCCTTATAAGCAAAATTGCTTTATTTTACAAAGGTAAGTCTATCTACACTATAACATTCAGGTTTGGATCATTCTCTCATAAGAAAATGCAAACTGCATATTAACCATTATTTTAACGCATACAAGCAGTTTTTACATGCTTTATGACAATAAGAAGCAAATGAGTCCTTATAGGCAAAATTGCTTTATTTAATGAAGGTAAGTCTATTTACACTATAACATTCAGGTTTGGATCATTCTCTCATACGAAAATGCAAACTGCATATTAACCATTATTTAAAAGCAGACAAGCAGTTTTTTTATGATTTACGACAATTAGGTGCAAATGAGTCTTTATAGGCAAAATTGCTTTATTTCATGAGGGTAAGTCTATTTACACTATAACATTCAGGTTTGGATCATTCTCTCATAAGAAAATGCAAACTGCATATTTACTATCATTTTGACGCAGACAAGCAGTTTTTACATGCACACGACAATTGCGTGCAAATGAGTCCTTATAAGCAAAATTGCTTTATTTTACAAAGGTTTAGTCTATTTACACTATAACATTCAGGTTTGGATCATTCTCTCATAAGAAAATGCGAACTGCATATTAACCATTATTTTAACGCATACAAGCAGTTTTTACATGCTTTATGACAATTAGGGGCAAATGAGTCCTTATAGGCAAAATTGCTTTATTTCATTAAGGTAAGTCAATTTACACTATAACATTCAGGTTTGGATCATTCTCTCATAAGAAAATGCAATCTGCATATTTACTATCATTTTGACGCAGACAAGCAGTTTTTACATGCTTCAAGACAATTGCGTGCAAATGAGTCCTTATAGGCAAAATTGCTTTATTTCACAAAGGTAAGTTTACTTACACTATAACATTCAGGTTTGGATCATTCTCTCACAAGAAAATGCATACTGCATATTAACTATTATTTTAACGCATACAAGCAGTTTTTACATGCTTTATGACAATTAGGTGCAAATGAGTCCTTATATGCAAAATTGCTTTATTTCATGAAGGTAAGTCTATTTACACTATGACATTCAGGTTTGGATCTTTCTCTCATAAGAAAATGCAAACTGCATATTAACCATTATATTTAAACGCAGACAAGCAGTTTTTACATGCTTTACGACAATTAGGTTCAAATGAGTCTTTATAGGCAAAATTGTTTTATTTCATGAAGGTAAGTCTATTTACACTATAACATTCAGGTTTGGATCATTCTCTCATAGGAAAATGCAAACTGCATGTTTACTATCATTTTCACGCAGACAAGCAGTTTTTACATGCACACGACAATTGCGTGCAAATGAGTCCTTATAAGCAAAATTGCTTTATTTTACAAAGGTTTAGTCTATTTACACTATAACATTCAGGTTTGGATCATTCTCTCATAAGAAAATGCGAACTGCATATTAACCATTATTTTAACGCATACAAGCAGTTTTTACATGCTTTATGACAATTAGGGGCAAATGAGTCCTTATAGGCAAAATTGCTTTATTTTATGAAGGTAAGTCTATTTACACTATAACATTCAGGTTTGGATCATTCTCTCATAAGAAAATGCAATCTGCATATTTACTATCATTTTGACGCAGACAAGCAGTTTTTACATGCTTCACGACAATTGCGTGCAAATGAGTCCTTATAGGCAAAATTGCTTTATTTTACAAAGGTTAGTCTATTTACACTATAACATTCAGGTTTGGATCATTCTCTCATAAGAAAATGCAAACTGCATATTAACTATTATTTTAACGCATACAAGCAGTTTTTACATGCTTTATGACAAATTAGGTGCAAATGAGTCCTTATATGCAAAATTGCTTTATTTCATGAAGGTAAGTCTATTTACATTATAACATTCAGGTTTGGATCTTTCTCTCATAAGAAAATGCAAACTGCATATTAACCATTATATTTAAACGCAGACAAGCAGTTTTTACATGCTTTACGACAATTAGGTGCAAATGAGTCTTTGTAGGCAAAATTGCTTTATTTCATGAAGGTAAGTCTATTTACACTATAACATTCAGGTTTGGATCATTCTCTCATAAGAAAATGCAAACTGCATATTTACAATCATTTTCACGCAGACAAGCAGTTTTTACATGCACACGACAATTGCGTGCAAATGAGTCCTTATAAGCAAAATTGCTTTATTTTACAAAGGTTTAGTCTATTTACACTATAACATTCAGGTTTGGATCATTCTCTCATAAGAAAATGCGAACTGCATATTAACCATTATTTTAACGCATACAAGCAGTTTTTACATGCTTTATGACAATTAGGGGCAAATGAGTCCTTATAGGCAAAATTGCTTTATTTCATGAAGGTAAGTCTATTTACACTATAACATTCAGGTTTGGATCTTTCTCTCATAAGAAAATGCAAACTGCATATTAACCATTATATTTAAACGCAGACAAGCAGTTTTTACATGCTTTACGACAACTAGGTGCAAATGAGTCTTTGTAGGCAAAATTGCTTTATTTCATGAAGGTAAGTCAATTTACACTATAACATTCAGGTTTGGATCATTCTCTCATAAGAAAATGCAATCTGCATATTTACTATCATTTTGACGCAGACAAGCAGTTTTTACATGCTTCACGACAATTGCGTGCAAATGAGTCCTTATAGGCAAAATTGCTTTATTTCACAAAGGTAAGTTTACTTACACTATAACATTCAGGTTTGGATCATTCTCTCACAAGAAAATGCATACTGCATATTAACTATTATTTTAACGCATACAAGCAGTTTTTACATGCTTTATGACAATTAGGTGCAAATGAGTCCTTATATGCAAAATTGCTTTATTTCATGAAGGTAAGTCTATTTACACTATAACATTCAGGTTTGGATCTTTCTCTCATAAGAAAATGCAAACTGCATATTAACCATTATATTTAAACGCAGACAAGCAGTTTTTACATGCTTTACGACAATTAGGTGCAAATGAGTCTTTATAGGCAAAATTGCTTTATTTCATGAAGGTAAGTCTATTTACACTATAACATTCAGATTTGGATCATTCTCTCATAAGAAAATGCAAACTGCATATTTACAATCATTTTCACGCAGACAAGCAGTTTTTACATGCACACGACAATTGCGTGCAAATGAGTCCTTATAAGCAAAATTGCTTTATTTTACAAAGGTTTAGTCTATTTACACTATAACATTCAGGTTTGGATCATTCTCTCATAAGAAAATGCGAACTGCATATTAACCATTATTTTAACGCATACAAGCAGTTTTTACATGCTTTATGACAATTAGGGGCAAATGAGTCCTTATAGGCAAAATTGCTTTATTTCATGAAGGTAAGTCTATTTACACTATAACATTCAGGTTTGGATCTTTCTCTCATAAGAAAATGCAAACTGCATATTAACCATTATTTAAACGCAGACAAGCAGTTTTTACATGCTTTACGACAATTAGGTGCAAATGAGTCTTTATAGGCAAAATTGCTTTTTTTCATGAGGGTTAGTCTATTTACACTATAACAATCAGGTTTGGATCATTCTCTCATAAGAAAATGCAAACTGCATATTAACCATTATTTTAACGCAGACAAGCAGTTTTTACATGCTTCACGAATATTGGGTGCAAATAAGTCCTTATAAGCAAAATTGCTTTATTTTACAAAGGTATGTCTATTTACACTATAACATTCAGGTTTAGATCATTCTCTCCTAAGAAAATGAAAACTGCATATTAACCATCATTTTAACGCATAAAAGCAGTTTTTACATGCTTTATGACAATTAGGGGCAAATGAGTCCTTATAGGCAAAATTGCTTTATTTCATGAAGGTAAGTCTATTTACACTATAACATTCAGGTTTGGATCATTCTCTCATAAGAAAATGCAAACTGCACATTAACCATTATTTAAACGCAGACAAGCAGTTTTTACATGCTTTATGACAATTAAGTGCAAATGAGTCTTTATAGGCACAATTGCTTTATTTCATGAGGGAAAGTCTACTAATTACACTTAAACATTCAGGTTTGGATCATTATCTCATAAGAAAATGCAAACTGCATATTTACTATCATTTTCACGCAGACAAGCAGTTTTTACATGCTTCACGACAATTACGTGCAAATGAGTCCTTATAAGCAAAATTGCTTTATTTTACAAAGGTAAGTCTATTTACACTATAACATTCAGGTTTGGATCATTCTCTCATAAGAAAATGCAAACTGCATATTAACCATTATTTTAACGCATACAAGCAGTTTTTACATGCTTTATGACAATTAGGGGCAAATAAGTCCTTAAAGGCAAAATTGCTTTATTTCATTAAGGTAAGTCTATTTACACTATAACATTCAGGTTTGGATCATTCTCTCATACGAAAATGCAAACTGCATATTAACCATTATTTTACCGCTGAAAAGCAGTTTTTACATGCTTTACGACAATTAGGTGCAAATGAGACCTTATAGGCAAAAATGCTTTATTTCATGAGGGTTTGTCTATTTACACTATAACATTAAGGTTTGGATCATTCTCTCATAAGAAAATGCAAACTGCATATTAACTATCATTTTCACGTAGACAAGCAGTTTTTAAATGCTTCACGACAATTGCGTGCAAATGAGTCCTTATAAGCAAAATTGCTTTATTTTACAAAGGTAAGTCTATTTACACTATAACATTCAGGTTTAGATCATTCTCTCATAAGAAAATGATAACTGCATATTAACCATCATTTTAACGCATACAAGCAGTTTTTACATGCTTTATGACAATTAGGGGCAAATGAGTCCTTATAGGCAAAATTGCTTTATTTCATGAAGGTAAGTCTATTTACACTATAACATTTAGGTTTGGATCATTCTCTCATAAGAAATCGCAAACTGCATATTAACCATTATTTTAAAGCAGACAAGCAGTTTTTAAATGCTTCACGACAATTGCGTGCAAATGAGTCCATATAGGCAAAATTGCTTTATTTTACAAAGGTTAGTCTATTTACACTATAACATTTAGGTTTGGATCATTCTCTCATAAGAAAACGCAATCTGCATACTAACCATTATTTTAACGCATACAAGCAGTTTTTACATGCTTTATGACAATTAGGGGCAAATGAGTCCTTATAGGCAAAATTGCTTTATTTCATGAAGGTAAGTCTATTTACACTATAACATTCAGGTTTGGATCATTCTCTCATAAGAAAATGCAAACTGCATATTAACCATTATTTAAACGCAGACAAGCAGTTTTTACATGCTTTACGACAATTAGGTGCAAATGAGTCTTTATAAGCAAAATTGCTTTATTTCATGAGGGTAAGTCTATTTACACTATAACATTCAGGTTTGGATCATTCTCTCATAAGAAAATGCAAACTGAATATTGACTATCATTTTCACGCAGACAAGCAGTTTTTACATGCTTTACGACAATTGCGTGCAAATGAGTCCTTATAGGCAAAAGTGCTTTATTTTACAAAGGTAAGTCTATTTACACTATAACATCCAGGTTTGGATCATTCTCTCATAAGAAAATGCAAACTGCATATTAACCATTATTTTAACGCATACAAGCAGTTTTTACATGCTTTATGACAATTAGGGGCAAATGAGTCCTTATAGGCAAAATTACTTTATTTTTATTAAGGTAAGTCTATTTACACTATAACATTCAGGTTTGGATCATTCTCTCATAAGAAAATGCAAACTGCATATTAACTATTATTTTAACGCATACAAGCAGTTTTTACAAGCTTTATGACAATTGGTTGCAAATGAGTCCTTATAGGCAAAATTGCTTTATTTCATGAGGGTAAGTCTATTTACACTATAACAATCAGGTTTGGATCATTCTCTCATAAGAAAATATAAACTGCATATTTACTATCATTTTAACGCATACAAGCAGTTTTTACATGCTTTATGACAATTAGGTGCAAATGAGTCTTTATAGGCCAAATTGCTTTATTTTACAAAGGTAAGTCTATTTACACTATAACATTCAGGTTTGGATCATTCTCTCATAAGAAAATGCAAACAGCATATTAACCATTATTTTAACGCTGACAAGCAGTTTTTACATGCTTCACGACAATTGCGTGCAAATGAGTCCTTATAGGCAAAATTGCTTTATTTCATGAAGGTAAGTTTATTTACACTATAACATTCAGGTTTGGATCATTCTCTCATAAGAAAATGCAAACTGAATATTGACTATCATTTTCACGAAGACAAGCAGTTTTTACATGCTTCACGACAATTGCGTGCAAATGAGTCCTTATAGGCAAAACTGCTTTATTTGAGAAAGGTTAGTCTATTTACACTATAACATTCAGGTTTGGATCATTCTCTCATAAGAAAATGCAAACTGCATATTAACCATTATTTTAACGCATACAAGCAGTTTTTACATGCTTTATGACAATTAGGGGCAAATGAGTCCTTATAGGCAAAATTGCTTTATTTCATTAAGGTAAGTCTATTTACACTATAACATCAAGGTTTGGATCATTCTCTCATAAGAAAATGCAAACTGCATATTAACTATTATTTTAACGCATACAAGCAGTTTTTACAAGCTTTATGACAATTAGGTGCAAATGAGTCTTTATAGGCAAAATTGCTTTATTTCATGAGGGTAAGTCAATTTACACTATAACATTCAGGTTTGGATCATTCTTTCATAAGAAAATGCAAACTGCATATTAACCATCATTTTATCGCATACAAGCAGTTTTTACATGCTTAATGACAATTAGGGGCAAATGAGTCTTTATAGGCACAATTGCTTTATTTCATGAAGGTAAGTCTATTTACACTATAACATTCAGGTTTAGATCTTTCTCTCATAAGAAAATGCAAACTGAATATTAACCATTATTTAAACGCAGACAAGCAGTTTTTACATGCTTTACGACAATTAGGTGCAAATGAGTCTTTATAGGCAAAATTTCTTTATTTTATGAGGGTAAGTCTATTTACACTGTAACATTCAGGTTTGGATCATTCTCTCATAAGAAAATTCAAACTGCATATTTACTACCATTTCACGCAGACAAGCAGTTTTTACATGCTTCACGACAATTGCGTGCAAATGAGTCCTTATAGGCAAAATTGCTTGATTTTACAAAGGTAAGTCTATTTTTACTATAACATTCAGGTTTGGATCATTCTCTCATAAGAAAATGCAAACTGCATATTAACCATTATTTCAACGCATACAAGCAGTTTTTACATGCTTTATGACAATTAGGTGCAAATGAGTCCTTATAGGCAAAATTGCTTTATTTCATGAGGGTTAGTCTATTTACACTATAACATTCAGGTTTGGATCATTCTCTCATAAGAAAATGCAAACTGCATATTTACTATCATTTTAACGCATTCAAGCAGTTTTTACATGCTTTATGACAATTAGGTGCAAATGAGTCTTTATAGGCAAAAATGCTTTATTTCATGAGGGTAAGTCTATTTACACTATAACATTCAGGTTTGGATCATTCTCTCATAAAAAAATGCAAACTGCATATTAACCATTATTTTAACGCAGACAAGCAATTTTTACATGCTTCACGACAATTGCGTGCAAGTGAGTCCTTATAGGCAAAATTGCTTTATTTTACAAAGGTAAGTCTATTTACACTATAATATTCAGGTTTGGATCATTCTCTCATAAGAAAATGCAAACTGCATATTAACCATTATTTTAACGCATACAAGCAGTTTTTACATGCTTTATGACAATTAGGGGCAAATGAGTCCTTATAGGCAAAAGTGCTTTTTTTCATTAGGGTAAGTCTATTTACACTATAACATTCAGGTTTGGATCATTCTCTCATAAGAAAATGCAAACTGCATATTAACCATTATTTTAACGCATACAAGCAGTTTTTACATGCTTTATGACAATTAGGGGCAAATGAGTCCTTATAGGCAAAATTGCTTTATTTCATTAAGGTAAGTCTATTTACACTATAACATTCAGGTTTGGATCATTCTCTCATAAGAAAATGCAAACTGCATATTAACCATTATTTTAACGCTGACAAGCAGTTTTTACATGCTTTACGACAATTAGGTGCAAATGAGTCCTTATAGGCAAAAGTGCTTTATTTCATGAGGGTAAGTCTATTTACACTATAACATTCAGGTTTGGATCATTCTCTCATAAGAAAATGCAAACTGCATATTTACTATCATTTTCAAGCAGACAAGCAGTTTTCACATGTTTTACGACAATTAGGTGGAAATAAGTCCTTAAAGGCAAAATTGTTTTATTTCACAAAGGTAAATCTACTTTCACTATAACATTCAGGTTTGGATCATTCTCTCATAAGAAAATGCAAACTGCATATTAACCATTATTTTAACGCAGACAAGCAGTTTTTACATGCTTCACGAATATTAGGTGCAAATAAGTCCTTATAAGCAAAATTGCTTTATTTTACAAAGGTATGTCTATTTACACTATAACATTCAGGTTTAGATCATTCTCTCCTAAGAAAATGAAAACTGCATATTAACCATCATTTTAACGCATACAAGCAGTTTTTACATGCTTTATGACAATTAGGGGCAAATGAGTCTTTATAGGCAAAAATGCTTTATTTCATGAGGGTAAGTCTATTTACACTATAACATTCAGGTTTGGATCATTCTCTCATAAAAAAATGCAAACTGCATATTAACCATTATTTTAACGCAGACAAGCAATTTTTACATGCTTCACGACAATTGCGTGCAAGTGAGTCCTTATAGGCAAAATTGCTTTATTTTACAAAGGTAAGTCTATTTACACTATAATATTCAGGTTTGGATCATTCTCTCATAAGAAAATGCAAACTGCATATTAACCATTATTTTAACGCATACAAGCAGTTTTTACATGCTTTATGACAATTAGGGGCAAATGAGTCCTTATAGGCAAAAGTGCTTTTTTTCATTAGGGTAAGTCTATTTACACTATAACATTCAGGTTTGGATCATTCTCTCATAAGAAAATGCAAACTGCATATTAACCATTATTTTAACGCATACAAGCAGTTTTTACATGCATTATGACAATTAGGGGCAAATGAGTCCTTATAGGCAAAATTGCTTTATTTCATTAAGGTAAGTCTATTTACACTATAACATTCAGGTTTGGATCATTCTCTCATAAGAAAATGCAAACTGCATATTAACCATTATTTTAACGCTGACAAGCAGTTTTTACATGCTTTACGACAATTAGGTGCAAATGAGTCCTTATAGGCAAAAGTGCTTTATTTCATGAGGGTAAGTCTATTTACACTATAACATTCAGGTTTGGATCATTCTCTCATAAGAAAATGCAAACTGCATATTTACTATCATTTTCAAGCAGACAAGCAGTTTTCACATGTTTTACGACAATTAGGTGGAAATAAGTCCTTAAAGGCAAAATTGTTTTATTTCACAAAGGTAAATCTACTTTCACTATAACATTCAGGTTTGGATCATTCTCTCATAAGAAAATGCAAACTGCATATTAACCATTATTTTAACGCAGACAAGCAGTTTTTACATGCTTCACGAATATTAGGTGCAAATAAGTCCTTATAAGCAAAATTGCTTTATTTTACAAAGGTATGTCTATTTACACTATAACATTCAGGTTTAGATCATTCTCTCCTAAGAAAATGAAAACTGCATATTAACCATCATTTTAACGCATACAAGCAGTTTTTACATGCTTTATGACAATTAGGGGCAAATGAGTCCTTATAGGCAAAATTGCTTTATTTCATGAAGGTAAGTCTATTTACACTATAACATTCAGGTTTGGATCATTCTCTCATAAGAAAATGCAAACTGCATATTAACCATTATTTTAACGCATACAAGCAGTTTTTACATGCTTTACGACAATTAGGTGCAAATGAGACCTTATAGGCAAAAATGCTTTATTTCATGAGGGTTAGTCTATTTACACTATAACATTAAGGTTTGGATCATTCTCTCATAAGAAAATGCAAACTGCATATTTACTATCATTTTCACGTAGACAAGCAGTTTTTAAATGCTTCACGACAATTGCGTGCAAATGAGTCCTTATAAGCAAAATTGCTTTATTTTACAAAGGTAAGTCTATTTACACTATAACATTCAGGTTTAGATCATTCTCTCATAAGAAAATGATAACTGCATATTAACCATCATTTTAACGCATACAAGCAGTTTTTACATGCTTTATGATAATTAGGTGCAAATGAGTCTTTATAGGCAAAATTGCTTTATTTCATGAGGGTAAGTCTATTTACACTATAACATTCAAGTTTGGATCATTCTCTCATAAGAAAATGCAAACTGCATATATTCCATTATTTTAACGCATACAAGCAGTTTTTACATGCTTTACGACAATTAGGTGCAAATGAGTCCTTATAGGCAAAAGTGCTTTATTTCATTAGGGTAAGTCTATTTACACTATAACATTCAGGTTTGGATCATTCTCTCATAAGAAAATGCAAACTACATATTAACCATTATTTTAACGCATACAAGCAGTTTTTACATGCTTTATGACAATTAGGGGCAAATGAGTCCTTATAGGCAAAATTGCTTTATTTCATTAAGGTAAGTCTATTTACACTATAACATTCAGATTTGGATCATTCTCTCATAAGAAAATGCAAACTGCATATTAACCATTATTTTACCGCTGAAAAGCAGTTTTTACATGCTTTACGACAATTAGGTGCAAATGAGTCCTTATGGGCAAAAATGCTTTATTTCATGAGGGTTAGTCTATTGTAAATTAAAGCAATTTTGCCTATAAGGACTCATTTGCATCTAATTGTCGTAAAGCATGTAAAAACTGCTTGTCTGCGTTAAAATAGTGGTTAAAATGCAGTTTGCATTTTCTTATGAGAGAATGATCTAAACCTGAAGGTTATAGTGAAAATAGACTTACCTTTGTAAAATAAAGCAATTTTGCCTATAAGGACTCATTTGCACGCAATTGTCGTGAAGCATGTAAAAACTGCTTGTCTGCGTTAAAATAATGGTTAATATGCAGTTTGCATTTTCTTATGAGAGAATGATCCAAACCTGAAGGTTATAGTGAAAATAGACTTACCTTTGTAAAATAAAGCAATTTTGCCTATAAGGACTCATTTGCACGCAATTGTCGTGAAGCATGTAAAAACTGCTTGTCTGCGTTAAAATAATGGTTAATATGCAGTTTCCATTTTCTTATGAGAGAATGATCTAAACCTGAATGTTATAGTGTAAATAGACTTACCTTTATGAAATAAAGCAATTTTGCCTATAAGGACTCAATTGCCCCTAATTGTCATAAAGCATGTAAAAACTGCTTGTATGCGTTAAAATAATTGTTAATATGCAGTTTGCATTTTCTTATGAGAGAATGATCCAAACCTGAATGTTATAGTGTAAATAGACTTACCTTCATGAAATAAATCAATTTGCCTATAAAGACTCATTTGCCCCTTATTGTCATAAAGCATGTAAAAACTGCTTGTATGCGCTAAAATAATGGTTAATATGCAGTTTGCATTTTCTTATGAGAGAATGATCCAAACCTGAAGGTTTTAGTGAAAATAGACTTACCTTTGTAAAATAAAGCAATTTTGCCTATAAGGACTCATTTGCACGCAATTGTCGTGAAGCATGTAAAAACTGCTTGTCTGCGTTAAAATAATGGTTAATATGCAGTTTGCATTTTCTTATGAGAGAATGATCCAAACCCGAATGTTATAGTGTAAATAGACTTACCTTCATGAAATAAATCAATTTGCCTATAAAGACTCATTTGCCCCTTTTTGTCATAAAGCATGTAAAAACTGCTTGTATGCGCTAAAATAATGGTTAATATGCAGTTTGCATTTTCTTATGAGAGAATGATCCAAACCTGAAGGTTTTAGTGAAAATAGACTTACCTTTGTAAAATAAAGCAATTTTGCCTATAAGGACTCATTTGCACGCAATTGTCGTGAAGCATGTAAAAACTGCTTGTCTGCGTTAAAATAATGGTTAATATGCAGTTTGCATTTTCTTATGAGAGAATGATCCAAACCCGAATGTTATAGTGTAAATAGACTTACCCTCATGAAATAAAGCAATTTTGCCTATAAAGACTCATTTGCACCTAATTGTCATAAAGCATGTAAAAACTGCTTGTCTGCGTTAAAATAATGGTTAATATGCAGTTTGCATTTTCTTATGAGAGAATGATCCAAACCTGAATGTTATAGTGTAAATAGACTTACCCTCATTAAATTAAGCAATTTTGCCTATAAAGACTCATTTGCACCTAATTGTCGTAAAGCATGTAAAAACTGCTTGGCTGCGTTTAAATAATGGTTAATATGCAGTTTGCATTTTCTTTTGAGAGAATGATCCAAACCTAAATGTTATAGTGTAAATAGACTTACCCTTATGAAATAAAGCAATTTTGCCTATAAGGACTCATTTGCACCTAATTGTCGTAAAGCATGTAAAAACTGCTTGTCTGCGTTTAAATAATGGTTAATATGCAGTTTGCATTTTCTTATGAGAGAATGATCCAAACCTAAATGTTATAGTGAAAGTAGACTTACTTTGTGAAATAAAACAATTTTGCCTTTAAGGACTTATTTGCATCTAATTGTCGTAAATCATGTAAAAACTGCTTGTCTGCGTGAAAATGATAGTAAATATGCAGTTTGCATTTTCTTATGAGAGAATGATCCAAACCTAAATGTTATAGTGTAAATAGACTAACCCTCATGAAATAAAGCAATTTTGCCTATAAGGACTCATTTGCACCTAATTGTCGTAAAGCATGTAAAAACTGCTTGTCTGCGTTTAAATAATGGTTAATATGCAGTTTGCATTTTCTTGTGAGAGAATGATCCAAACCTGAATGTTATAGTGTAAATAAACTTACCTTCATGAAATAAAGAAATTTTGCCTATAAGGACACATTTGCCCCTAATTGTAATAAAGCATGTAAAAACTGCTTGTATGCGTTAAAATAATAGTTAATATGCAGTTTGCATTTTCTTATGAGAGAATGATCCAAACCTGAATGTTATAGAGTAAATAGACTTACCCTCATGAAATAAAGCAATTTTGCCTATAAGGACTCATTTGCACCTAATTGTCATAAAGCATGTAAAAACTGCTTGTATGCGTTAAAATGATAGTAAATATGCAGTTTGCATTTTCTTATGAGAGAATGATCCAAACCTGAATGTTATAGTTTAAGTAAACTTACCTTTGTAAAATAAAGCAATTTTGCCTATATGGACTCATTTGCACCTAATTGTCGTAAAACATGTAAAAACTGCTTGTCTGCGTTAAAATAATGGTTAATATGCAGTTTGCATTTTCTTATGAGAGAATGATCCAAACCTGAATGTTATAGTGTAAATAGACTAACCCTCATGAAATAAAGCAATTTTGCCTATAAGGACTCATTTGCACCTAATTGTCGTAAAGCATGTAAAAACTGCTTGTCTGCGTTTAAATAATGGTTAATATGCAGTTTGCATTTTCTTGTGAGAGAATGATCCAAACCTGAATGTTATAGTGCAAATAGACTTACCTTTATGAAATAAAGCAATTTTGCCTATAAGGACTCATTTGCCCCTAATTGTCATAAAGCATGTGAAAACTGCTTGTATGCGTTAAAATAATGGTAAATATACAGTTTGCATTTTCTTATGAGAGAATGATCCAAACCCAAATGTTATAGTGTAAATAGACTTACCTTTGTAAAATAAAGCAATATTGCCTATAAGGACTCATTTGCACGCAATTGTCGTGAAGCATGTAAAAACTGCTTGTCTGCGTTAAAATAATGGTTAATATACAGTTTGCATTTTCTTATGAGAAAATAATCCAAACCTGAATGTTATAGTGTAAATAGACTAACCTTCATGAAATAAAGCAATTTTGCCTATAAAGACTCATTTGCATCTTATTGTCATATAGCATGTAAAAACTGCTTGTATGCCTTGAAATAATGGTTAATATGCAGTTTGCATTTTCTTATGAGAGAAAGATCCAAACCTGAATGTTATAGTGTAAATAGACTTACCTTCATGAAATAAAGCAATTTTGCCTATAAAGCCTCATTTGCCCCTTATTGTCATAAAGCATGTAAAAACTGCTTGTATGCGCTAAAATAATGGTTAATATGCAGTTTGCATTTTCTTATGAGAGAATGATCTAAACCTGAAGGTGATAGTGTAAATAGACTTACCTTTGTAAAATAAAGCAATTTTGCCTATAAGGACACATTTGCACGCAATTGTCTTGAAGCATGTAAAAACTGCTTGTCTGCGTTAAAATAATGGTTAATATGCAGTTTGCATTTTCTTATGAGAGAATGATCCAAACCTAAATGTTATAGTAAAGTAGACTTACCTTTGTGAAAAAAACAATTTTGCCTTTAAGGACTTATTTGCACCTAATTGTCGTAAACCATGTAAAAACTGCTTGTCTGCGTTAAAATGATAGTAAATATGCAGTTTGCATTTTCTTATGAGAGAATGATCCAAACCTAAATGTTATAGTGTAAATAGACTAACCCTCATGAAATAAAGCAATTTTGCCTATAAGGACTCATTTGCACCTAATTGTCGTAAAGCATGTAAAAACTGCTTGTATGCGTTAAAATAATAGTTAATATGCAGTTTGCATTTTCTTGTGAGAGAATGATCCAAACCTGAATGTTATGGTGTAAGTAAACTTACCTTCATGAAATAAAGAAATTTTGCCTATAAGGACACATTTGCCCCTAATTGTCATAAAGCATGTAAAAACTGCTTGTATGCGTTAAAATAATAGTTAATATGCAGTTTGCATTTTCTTATGAGAGAATGATCCAAACCTGAATGTTATAGAGTAAATAGACTTACCCTCATGAAATAAAGCAATTTTGCCTATAAGGACTCATTTGTACCTAATTGTCATAAAGCATGTAAAAACTGCTTGTATGCGTTAAAATGATAGTAAATATGCAGTTTGCATTTTCTTATGAGAGAATGATCCAAACCTGAATGTTATAGTTTAAGTAAACTTACCTTTGTAAAATAAAGCAATTTTGCCTATAAGGACTCATTTACACCTAATTGTCGTAAAGCATGTAAAAACTGCTTGTCTGCGTTAAAATAATGGTTAATATGCAGTTTGCATTTTCTTATGAGAGAATGATCCAAACCTGAATGTTATAGTGCAAATAGACTTACCTTTATGAAATAAAGCAATTTTGCCTATAAGGACTCATTAGCCCCTAATTATCATAAAGCATGTGAAAACTGCTTGTATGCGTTAAAATAATGGTTAATAAGCAGTTTGCATTTTCTTATGAGAGAATGATCCAAACCTGAATGTTATAGAGTAAATAGACTTACCCTCATGAAATAAAGCAATTTTGCCTATAAGGACTC
Organism: Xanthostigma xanthostigma; assembly: GCA_963575645.1. Taxonomy (NCBI): domain Eukaryota; kingdom Metazoa; phylum Arthropoda; class Insecta; order Raphidioptera; family Raphidiidae; genus Xanthostigma; species Xanthostigma xanthostigma. The sequence goes on along the minus strand of OY754473.1, from coordinate 19,384,588 downwards.
ATTTGTACCTAATTGTCATAAAGCATGTAAAAACTGCTTGTATGCGTTAAAATGATAGTAAATATGCAGTTTGCATTTTCTTATGAGAGAATGATTCAAACCTAAATGTTATAGTGTAAATAGACTAACCTTTGTAAAATAAAGCAATATTGCCTATAAGGACTCATTTGCACGCAATTGTCGTTAAGCATGTAAAAACTGCTTGTCTGCGTTAAAATAATGGTTAATATGCAGTTTGCATTTTCTTATGAGAGAATGATCCAAACCTAAATGTTATAGTGAAAGTAGACTTACCTTTGTGAAATAAAACAATTTTGCCTTTAAGGACTTATTTCCACCTAATTGTCGTAAAACATGTGAAAACTGCTTGTCAGCGGTAAAATAATGGTTAATAAGCAGTTTGCATTTTCTTATGAGAGAATGATCCAAACCTGAATGTTATAGTGTAAATAGACTTACCCTCATAAAATAAAGCACTTTTGCCTATAAGGACTCATTTGCACCTAATTGTCGTAAAGCATGTAAAAACTGCTTGTCTGCGTTAAAATAATGGTTAATATGCAGTTTGCATTTTCTTATGAGAGAATGATCCAAACCTGAATGTTATAGTGTAAATAAACTAACCCTCATGAAATAAAGCAATTTTGCCTATAAAGACTTATTTGCACCTAATTGTCGTAAAGCATGTAAAAACTGCTTGTCTGCGTTTAAATAATGGTTAATATGCAGTTTGCATTTTCTTATGAGAGAATGATCCAAACCCGAATGTTATAGTGTAAATAGACTTACACTCATGAAATAAAGCAATGTTGCCTATAAAGACTCATTTGCACTTAATTGTCATATAGCATGTAAAAACTGCTTGTATGCGTTAAAATGATAGTAAATATGCACTTTATATTTTCTTATGAGAGAATGATCTAAACCTGAATGTAACAGTGTAAATAGACTTAACATCATGAAATAAAGCAATTTTGCCTGTAAAGACTCAATTGCACCTAATTGTCATAAAGCTTGTAAAAACTGCTTGTATGCGTTAAAATAATAGTTAATATGCAGTTTGCATTTTCTTATGAGAGAATGATCTAAACCTGAATGTTATAGTTTAAAAAACTTACCTTTGTAAAATAAAGCAATTTTGCCTATAAGGACTTATTTGCACCTAATTGTCGTAAAGCATGTAAAAACTGTTTGTCTGCGTTAAAATAATGGATAATATGCAGTTTGCATTTTCTTATGAGAGAATGATCCAAACCTGAATGGTATAGTGTAAATAGACTTACCCTCATGAAATAAAGCAATTTTGCCTATAAAGACTCATTTGCACCTAATTGTCATAAAGCATGTAAAAACTGCTTGTCTGCGTTAAAATAATGGTTTATATGCAGTTTGCATTTTCTTTTCAGAGAATGATCCAAACCTGAATGTTATAGTGTAAATAGACTTACCCTCATGAAATTAAGCAATTTTGCCTATAAAGACTCATTTGCACCTAATTGTCATAAAGCATGTAAAAACTGCTTGTATGCGTTAAAATAATAGTTAATATGCAGTTTGCATTTTCTTGTGAGAGAATGATCCAAACCTGAATGTTATAGTGTAAGTAAACTTACCTTCATGAAATAAAGAAATTTTGCCTATAAGGACACATTTGCCCCTAATTGTCATAAAGCATGTAAAAACTGCTTGTATGCGTTAAAATAATAGTTAATATGCAGTTTGCATTTTCTTGTGAGAGAATGATCCAAACCTGAATGTTATAGTGTAAGTAAACTTACCTTCATGAAATAAAGAAATTTTGCCTATAAGGACACATTTGCCCCTAATTGTCATAAAGCATGTAAAAACTGCTTGTATGCGTTAAAATAATAGTTAATATGCAGTTTGCATTTTCTTATGAGAGAATGATCCAAACCGGAATGTTATAGAGTAAATAGACTTACCCTCATGAAATAAAGCAATTTTGCCTATAAGGACTCATTTGCACCTAATTGTCATAAAGCATGTAAAAACTGCTTGTATGCGTTAAAATGATAGTAAATATGCAGTTTGCATTTTCTTATGAGAGAATGATCCAAACCTGAATGTTATAGTTTAAGTAAACTAACCTTTGTAAAATAAAGCAATTTTGCCTATAAGGACTCATTTGCACCTAATTGTCGTAAAGCATGTAAAAACTGCTTGTCTGCGTTAAAATAATGGTTAATATGCAGTTTGCATTTTCTTATGAGAGAATGATCCAAACCTGAATGTTATAGTGTAAATAGACTAACCCTCATGAAATAAAGCAATTTTGCCTATAAAGACTTATTTGCACCTAATTGTCGTAAAGCATGTAAAAACTGCTTGTCTGCGTTTAAATAATGGTTAATATGCAGTTTGCATTTTCTTATGAGAGAATGATCCAAACCTGAATGTTATAGTGTAAATAGACTAACCTTTGTAAAATAAAGCAATATTGCCTATAAGGACTCATTTGCACGCAATTGTCGTGAAGCATGTAAATATTGCTTGTCTGCGTTAAAATAATGGTTAATATGCAGTTTGCATTTTCTTATGAGAGAATGATCCAAACCTAAATGTTATAGTAAAAGTAGACTTACCTTTGTGAAATAAAACAATTTTGCCTTTAAGGACTTATTTGCATCTAATTGTCGTAAACCATGTAAAAACTGCTTGTCTGCGTTAAAATAATGGTTAATATGCAGTTTGCATTTTCTTATGAGAGAATGATCCAAACCTAAATGTTATAGTGAAAGTAGACTTACCTTTGTAAAATAAAACAATTTTGCCTTTAAGGACTTATTTGCATCTAATTGTCGTAAACCATGTAAAAACTGCTTGTCTGCGTGAAAATGATAGTAAATATGCAGTTTGCATTTTCTTATGAGAGAATGATCCAAACCTGAATGTTATAGTGTAAATAGACTAACCCTCATAAAATAAAGCAATTTTGCCTATAAAGACTTATTTGCACCTAATTGTCGTAAAGCATGTAAAAACTGCTTGTCTGCGTTAAAATAATGGTTAATATGCAGTTTGCATTTTCTTATGAGAGAATGATCCAAACCTGAATGTTATAGTGTAAATAGACTAACCCTCATGAAATAAAGCAATTTTGCCTATAAAGACTTATTTGCACCTAATTGTCGTAAACCATGTAAAAACTGCTTGTCTGCGTGAAAATGATAGTAAATATGCAGTTTGCATTTTCTTATAAGAGAATGATCCAAACCTAAATGTATAGTGTAAATAGACTAACCCTCATGAAATAAAGAAATTTTGCCTATAAGGACTCATTTGCACCTAATTGTCGTAAAGCATGTAAAAACTGCTTGTATGCGTTAAAATAATAGTTAATATGCAGTTTGCATTTTCTTGTGAGAGAATGATTCAAACCTGAATGTTATAGTGTAAGTAAACTTACCTTCATGAAATAAAGAAATTTTGCCTATAAGGACACATTTGCCCCTAATTGTCATAAAGCATGTAAAAACTGCTTGTATGCGTTAAAATAATAGTTAATATGCAGTTTGCATTTTCTTATGAGAGAATGATCCAAACCTGAATATTATAGAGTAAATAGACTTACCCTCATGAAATAAAGCAATTTTGCCTATAAGGACTCATTTGCACCTAATTGTCATAAAGCATGTAAAAACTGCTTGTATGCGTTAAAATGATAGTAAATATGCAGTTTGCATTTTCTTATGAGAGAATGATCCAAACCTGAATGTTATAGTTTAAGTAAACTTACCTTTGTAAAATAAAGCAATTTTGCCTATAAGGACTCATTTGCACCTAATTGTCGTAAAGCATGTAAAAACTGCTTGTCTGCGTTAAAATAATGGTTAATATGCAGTTTGCATTTTCTTATGAGAGAATGATCCAAACCTGAATGTTATAGTGTAAATAGACTAACCCTCATGAAATAAATCAATTTTGCCTATTAAGACTCATTTGCACCTAATTGTCATAAAGCATGTAAAAACTGCTTGTCTGCGTTAAAATAATGGTTAATATGCAGTTTGCATTTTCTTATGAGAGAATGATCCAAACCTGAATGTTATAGTGTAAATAGACTTACCCTCATGAAATTAAGCAATTTTGCCTATAAAGACTCATTTGCACCTAATTGTCGTAAAGCATGTAAAAACTGCTTGTCTGCGTTTAAATAATGGTTAATATGCAGTTTGCATTTTCTTATGAGAGAATGATCCAAACCTAAATGTTATAGTGTAAATAGACTTACCCTCATGAAATAAAGCAATTTTGCCTATAAGGACTCATTTGCACCTAATTGTCGTAAAGCATGTAACAACTGCTTGTCTGCGTTTAAATAATGGTTAATATGCAGTTTGCATTTTCTTATGAGAGAATGATCCAAACCTAAATGTTATAGTGAAAGTAGACTTACCTTTGTGAAATAAAACAATTTTGCCTTTAAGGACTTATTTGCATCTAATTGTCGTAAACCATGTAAAAACTGCTTGTCTGCGTGAAAATGATAGTAAATATGCAGTTTGCATTTTCTTATGAGAGAATGATCCAAACCTAAATGTTATAGTGTAAATAGACTAACCCTCATGAAATAAAGCAATTTTGCCTATAAGGACTCATTTGCACCTAATTGTCGTAAAGCATGTAAAAACTGCTTGTCTGCGTTTAAATAATGGTTAATATGCAGTTTGCATTTTCTTGTGAGAGAATGATCCAAACCTGAATGTTATAGTGTAAGTAAACTTACCTTCATGAAATAAAGAAATTTTGCCTATAAGGACACATTTGCCCCTAATTGTCATAAAGCATGTAAAAACTGCTTGTATGCGTTAAAATAATAGTTAATATGCAGTTTGCATTTTCTTATGAGAGAATGATCCAAACCTGAATGTTATAGTTTAAGTAAACTTACCTTTATGAAATAAAGCAATTTTGCCTATAAGGACTCATTTGCCCCTAATTGTCATAAAGCATGTGAAAACTGCTTGTATGCGTTAAAATAATGGTTAATATACAGTTTGCATTTTCTTATGAGAGAATGATCCAAACCTAAATGTTATAGTGTAAATAGACTTACCTTTGTAAAATAAAGCAATATTGCCAATAAGGACTCATTTGCACGCACTTGTCGTAAAGCATGTAAAAACTGCTTGTCTGCGTTAAAATAATGGTTAATATGCAGTTTGCATTTTCTTATGAGAAAATAACCCAAACCTGAATGTTTAGTGTAAATAGACTAACCTTCATGAAATAAAGCAATTTTGCCTATAAAGACTCATTTGCATCTTATTGTCATAAAGCATGTAAAAACTGCTTGTATGCCTTGAAATAATGGTTAATATGCAGTTTGCATTTTCTTATGAGAGAAAGATCCAAACCTGAATGTTATAGTGTAAATAGACTAACCTTCATGAAATAAAGCAATTTTGCCTATAAAGCCTCATTTGCCCCTTATTGTCATAAAGCATGTAAAAACTGCTTGTATGCGCTAAAATAATGGTTAATATGCAGTTTGCATTTTCTTATGAGAGAATGATCCAAACCTGAAGGTGATAGTGTAAATAGACTTACCTTTGTAAAATAAAGCAATTTTGCCTATAAGGACACATTTGCACGCAGTTGTCTTGAAGCATGTAAAAACTGCTTGTCTGCGTTAAAATAATGGTTAATATGCAGTTTGCATTTTTTTATGAGAGAATGATCCAAACCTGAATGTTATAGTGAAAGTAGACTTACCTTTGTGAAATAAAGCATTTTTGCCTTTAAGGACTCATTTCCACCTAATTGTCGTATAACATGTGAAAACTGCTTGTCTGCGTTTAAATAATGGTTAACATGCAGTTTGCATTTTCTTATGAGAGAATGATTTAAACCTAAATGTTATAGTAAAGTAGACTTACCTTTGTGAAATAAAACAATTTTGCCTTTAAGGACTTATTTGCACCTAATTGTCGTAAACCATGTAAAAACTGCTTGTCTGCGTTAAAATGATAGTAAATATGCAGTTTGCATTTTCTTATGAGAGAATGATCCAAACCTAAATGTTATAGTGTAAATAGACTAACCCTCATGAAATGAAGCAATTTTGCCTATAAGGACTCATTTGCACCTAATTGTCGTAAAGCATGTAAAAACTGCTTGTATGCGTTAAAATAATAGTTAATATGCAGTTTGCATTTTCTTGTGAGAGAATGATCCAAACCTGAATGTTATAGTGTAAGTAAACTTACCTTCATGAAATAAAGAAATTTTGCCTATAAGGACACATTTGCCCCTAATTGTCATAAAGCATGTAAAAACTGCTTGTATGCGTTAAAATAATAGTTAATATGCAGTTTGCATTTTCTTATGAGAGAATGATCCAAACCTGAATGTTATAGAGTAAATAGACTTACCCTCATGAAATATAGCAATTTTGCCTATAAGGACTCATTTGCACCTAATTTTCATAAAGCATGTAAAAACTGCTTGTATGCGTTAAAATGATAGTAAATATGCAGTTTGCATTTTCTTATGAGAGAATGATCCAAACCTGAATGTTATAGTTTAAGTAAACTTACCTTTGTAAAATAAATCAATTTTGCCTATAAGGACTCATTTGCACCTAATTGTCGTAAAGCATGCAAAAACTGCTTGTCTGCGTTAAAATAATGGTTAATATGCAGTTTGCATTTTCTTATGAGAGAATGATCCAAACCTGAATGTTATAGTGTAAATAGACTAACCCTCATGAAATAAATCAATTTTGCCTATAAAGACTTATTTGCACCTAATTGTCGTAAAGCATGTAAAAACTGCTTGTCTGCGTTTAAATAATGGTTAATATGCAGTTTGCATTTTCTTATGAGAGAATGATCCAAACCTGAATGTTATAGTGCAAATAGACTTACCTTTATAAAATAAAGCAATTTTGCCTATAAGGACTCATTTGCCCCTAATTGTCATAAAGCATGTGAAAACTGCTTGTATGCGTTAAAATAATGGTTAATATGCAGTTTGAATTTTCTTATGAGAGAATGATCCAAACCTAAATGTTATAGTGTAAATAGACTAACCTTTGTAAAATAAAGCAATATTGCCTATAAGGACTCATTTGCACGCAATTGTCGTGAAGCATGTAAAAACTGCTTGTCTGCGTTAAAATAATGGTTAATATGCAGTTTGCATTTTCTTATGAGAGAATGATCCAAACCTAAATGTTATAGTGAAAGTAGACTTACCTTTGTGAAATAAAACAATTTTGCCTTTAAGGACTTATTTCCACCTAATTGTCGTAAAACATGTGAAAACTGCTTGTCAGCGGTAAAATAATGGTTGATAAGCAGTTTGCATTTTCTTATGAGAGAATGATCCAAACCTGAATGTTATAGTGTAAATAGACTTACCCTCATAAATAAAGCACTTTTGCCTATAAGGACTCATTTGCACCTAATTGTCGTAAAGCATGTAAAAACTGCTTGTCAGCGGTAAAATAATGGTTAATATGCAGTTTGCATTTTCTTATGAGAGAATGATCCAAACCTGAATGTTATAGTGCAAATAGACTTACCTTTATGAAATAAAGCAATTTTGCCTATAAGGACTCATATGCCCCTAATTGTCATAAAGCATGTGAAAACTGCTTGTATGCGTTAAAATAATGGTTAATATGCAGTTTGCATTTTCCTATGAGAGAATGATCCAAACCTGAATTTTATAGTGAAAGTAGACTTACCTTTGTGAAATAAAGCAATTTTGCCTTTAAGGACTCATTTCCACCTAATTGTCCTAAAACATGTGAAAACTGCTTGTCTGCGTTAAAATAATGGTTAATATGCAGTTTGCATTTTCTTATGAGAGAATGATCCAAACCTAAATGTTATAGTGAAAGTAGACTTACCTTTGTGAAATAAAACAATTTTGCCTTTAAGGACTTATTTGCACCTAATTGTCGTAAACCATGTAAAAACTGCTTGTCTGCGTGAAAATGATAGTAAATATGCAGTTTGCATTTTCTTATGAGAGAATGATCCAAACCTAAATGTTATAGTGTAAATAGACTAACCCTCATGAAATAAAGCAATTTTGCTTATAAGGACTCATTTGCACCTAGTTGTCGTAAAGCATGTAAAAACTGCTTGTATTCGTTAAAATAATAGTTAATATGCAGTTTGCATTTTCTTATGAGAGAAAGATCCAAACCTGAATGTTATAGTGTAAATAGACTAACCTTCATGAAATAAAGCAATTTTGCCTATAAAGCCTCATTTGCCCCTTATTGTCATAAAGCATGTAAAAACTGCTTGTATGCGCTAAAATAATGGTTAATATGCAGTTTGCATTTTCTTATGAGAGAATGATCCAAACCTGAAGGTGATAGTGTAAATAGACTTACCTTTGTAAAATAAAGCAATTTTGCCTATAAGGACACATTTGCACGCAGTTGTCTTGAAGCATGTAAAAACTGCTTGTCTGCGTTAAAATAATGGTTAATATGCAGATTGCATTTTCTTATGAGAGAATGATCCAAACCTGAATGTTATAGTGCAAATAGACTTACCTTTATGAAATAAAGCAATTTTGCCTATAAGGACTCATTTGCCCCTAATTGTCATAAAGCATGTGAAAACTGCTTGTATGCGTTAAAATAATGGTTAATATGCAGTTTGCATTTTCTTATGAGAGAATGATCCAAACCTAAATGTTATAGTGTAAATAGACTAACTTTTGTAAAATAAAGCAATATTGCCTATAAGGACTCATTTGCACGCAATTGTCGTGAAGCATGTAAAAATTGCTTGTCTGCGTTAAAATAATGGTTAATATGCAGTTTGCATTTTCTTATGAGAGAATGATTCAAACCTAAATGTTATAGTGAAAGTAGACTTACCTTTGTGAAATAAAACAATTTTGCCTTTAAGTACTTATTTGCACCTAATTGTCGTAAACCATGTAAAAACTGCTTGTCTGCGTGAAAATGATAGTAAATATGCAGTTTGCATTTTCTTATAAGAGAATGATCCAAACCTAAATGTTATAGTGTAAATAGACTAACCCTCATGAAATAAAGAAATTTTGCCTATAAGGACTCATTTGCACCTAATTGTCGTAAAGCATGTAAAAACTGCTTGTATGCGTTAAAATAATAGTTAATATGCAGTTTGCATTTTCTTGTGAGAGAATGATCCAAACCTGAATGTTATAGTGTAAGTAAACTTACCTTCATGAAATAAAGAAATTTTGCCTATAAGGACACATTTGCCCCTAATTGTCATAAAGCATGTAAAAACTGCTTGTATGCGTTAAAATAATAGTTAATATGCAGTTTGCATTTTCTTATGAGAGAATGATCCAAACCTCAATATTATAGAGTAAATAGACTTACCCTCATGAAATAAAGCAATTTTGCCTATAAGGACTCATTTGCACCTAATTGTCATAAAGCATGTAAAAACTGCTTGTATGCGTTAAAATGATAGTAAATATGCAGTTTGCATTTTCTTATGAGAGAATGATCCAAACCTGAATGTTATAGTTTAAGTAAACTTACCTTTGTAAAATAAAGCAATTTTGCCTATAAGGACTCATTTGCACCTAATTGTCGTAAAGCATGCAAAAACTGCTTGTCTGCGTTAAAATAATGGTTAATATGCAGTTTGCATTTTCTTATGAGAGAATGATCCAAACCTGAATGTTATAGTGTAAATAGACTTACCCTCATGAAATAAATCAATTTTGCCTATAAAGACTTATTTGCACCTAATTGTCGTAAAGCATGTAAAAACTGCTTGTCTGCGTTTAAATAATGGTTAATATGCAGTTTGCATTTTCTTATGAGAGAATGATCCAAACCTGAATGTTATAGTGCAAATAGACTTACCTTTATAAAATAAAGCAATTTTGCCTATAAGGACTCATTTGCCCCTAATTGTCATAAAGCATGTGAAAACTGCTTGTATGCGTTAAAATAATGGTTAATATGCAGTTTGCATTTTCTTATGAGAGAATGATCCAAACCTAAATGTTATAGTGTAAATAGACTAACCTTTGTAAAATAAAGCAATATTGCCTATAAGGACTCATTTGCACGCAATTGTCGTGAAGCATGTAAAAACTGCTTGTCTGCGTTAAAATAATGGTTAATATGCAGTTTGCATTTTCTTATGAGAGAATGATCCAAACCTAAATGTTATAGTGAAAGTAGACTTACCTTTGTGAAATAAAACAATTTTGCCTTTAAGGACTTATTTCCACCTAATTGTCGTAAAACATGTGAAAACTGCTTGTCAGCGGTAAAATAATGGTTGATAAGCAGTTTGCATTTTCTTATGAGAGAATGATCCAAACCTGAATGTTATAGTGTAAATAGACTTACCCTCATAAATAAAGCACTTTTGCCTATAAGGACTCATTTGCACCTAATTGTCGTAAAGCATGTAAAAACTGCTTGTCAGCGGTAAAATAATGGTTAATATGCAGTTTGCATTTTCTTATGAGAGAATGATCCAAACCTGAATGTTATAGTGCAAATAGACTTACCTTTATGAAATAAAGCAATTTTGCCTATAAGGACTCATATGCCCCTAATTGTCATAAAGCATGTGAAAACTGCTTGTATGCGTTAAAATAATGGTTAATATGCAGTTTGCATTTTCCTATGAGAGAATGATCCAAACCTGAATTTTATAGTGAAAGTAGACTTACCTTTGTGAAATAAAGCAATTTTGCCTTTAAGGACTCATTTCCACCTAATTGTCCTAAAACATGTGAAAACTGCTTGTCTGCGTTAAAATAATGGTTAATATGCAGTTTGCATTTTCTTATGAGAGAATGATCCAAACCTAAATGTTATAGTGAAAGTAGACTTACCTTTGTGAAATAAAACAATTTTGCCTTTAAGGACTTATTTGCACCTAATTGTCGTAAACCATGTAAAAACTGCTTGTCTGCGTGAAAATGATAGTAAATATGCAGTTTGCATTTTCTTATGAGAGAATGATCCAAACCTAAATGTTATAGTGTAAATAGACTAACCCTCATGAAATAAAGCAATTTTGCTTATAAGGACTCATTTGCACCTAGTTGTCGTAAAGCATGTAAAAACTGCTTGTATTCGTTAAAATAATAGTTAATATGCAGTTTGCATTTTCTTATGAGAGAAAGATCCAAACCTGAATGTTATAGTGTAAATAGACTAACCTTCATGAAATAAAGCAATTTTGCCTATAAAGCCTCATTTGCCCCTTATTGTCATAAAGCATGTAAAAACTGCTTGTATGCGCTAAAATAATGGTTAATATGCAGTTTGCATTTTCTTATGAGAGAATGATCCAAACCTGAAGGTGATAGTGTAAATAGACTTACCTTTGTAAAATAAAGCAATTTTGCCTATAAGGACACATTTGCACGCAGTTGTCTTGAAGCATGTAAAAACTGCTTGTCTGCGTTAAAATAATGGTTAATATGCAGTTTGCATTTTCTTATGAGAGAATGATCCAAACCTGAATGTTATAGTGCAAATAGACTTACCTTTATGAAATAAAGCAATTTTGCCTATAAGGACTCATTTGCCCCTAATTGTCATAAAGCATGTGAAAACTGCTTGTATGCGTTAAAATAATGGTTAATATGCAGTTTGCATTTTCTTATGAGAGAATGATCCAAACCTAAATGTTATAGTGTAAATAGACTAACTTTTGTAAAATAAAGCAATATTGCCTATAAGGACTCATTTGCACGCAATTGTCGTGAAGCATGTAAAAATTGCTTGTCTGCGTTAAAATAATGGTTAATATGCAGTTTGCATTTTCTTATGAGAGAATGATTCAAACCTAAATGTTATAGTGAAAGTAGACTTACCTTTGTGAAATAAAACAATTTTGCCTTTAAGTACTTATTTGCACCTAATTGTCGTAAACCATGTAAAAACTGCTTGTCTGCGTGAAAATGATAGTAAATATGCAGTTTGCATTTTCTTATAAGAGAATGATCCAAACCTAAATGTTATAGTGTAAATAGACTAACCCTCATGAAATAAAGAAATTTTGCCTATAAGGACTCATTTGCACCTAATTGTCGTAAAGCATGTAAAAACTGCTTGTATGCGTTAAAATAATAGTTAATATGCAGTTTGCATTTTCTTGTGAGAGAATGATCCAAACCTGAATGTTATAGTGTAAGTAAACTTACCTTCATGAAATAAAGAAATTTTGCCTATAAGGACACATTTGCCCCTAATTGTCATAAAGCATGTAAAAACTGCTTGTATGCGTTAAAATAATAGTTAATATGCAGTTTGCATTTTCTTATGAGAGAATGATCCAAACCTCAATATTATAGAGTAAATAGACTTACCCTCATGAAATAAAGCAATTTTGCCTATAAGGACTCATTTGCACCTAATTGTCATAAAGCATGTAAAAACTGCTTGTATGCGTTAAAATGATAGTAAATATGCAGTTTGCATTTTCTTATGAGAGAATGATCCAAACCTGAATGTTATAGTTTAAGTAAACTTACCTTTGTAAAATAAAGCAATTTTGCCTATAAGGACTCATTTGCACCTAATTGTCGTAAAGCATGCAAAAACTGCTTGTCTGCGTTAAAATAATGGTTAATATGCAGTTTGCATTTTCTTATGAGAGAATGATCCAAACCTGAATGTTATAGTGTAAATAGACTTACCCTCATGAAATAAATCAATTTTGCCTATAAAGACTTATTTGGACCTAATTGTCGTAAAGCATGTAAAAACTGCTTGTCTGCGTTTAAATAATGGTTAATATGCAGTTTGCATTTTCTTATGAGAGAATGATCCAAACCTGAATGTGATAGTGCAAATAGACTTACCTTTATAAAATAAAGCAATTTTGCCTATAAGGACTCATTTGCCCCTAATTGTCATAAAGCATGTGAAAACTGCTTGTATGCGTTAAAATAATGGTTAATATGCAGTTTGCATTTTCTTATGAGAGAATGATCCAAACCTAAATGTTATAGTGTAAATAGACTAACCTTTGTAAAATAAAGCAATATTGCCTATAAGGACTCATTTGCACGCAATTGTCGTGAAGCATGTAAAAACTGCTTGTCTGCGTTAAAATAATGGTTAATATGCAGTTTGCATTTTCTTATGAGAGAATGATCCAAACCTAAATGTTATAGTGAAAGTAGACTTACCTTTGTGAAATAAAACAATTTTGCCTTTAAGGACTTATTTCCACCTAATTGTCGTAAAACATGTGAAAACTGCTTGTCAGCAGTAAAATAATAGTTGATAAGCAGTTTGCATTTTCTTATGAGAGAATGATCCAAACCTGAATGTTATAGTGTAAATAGACTTACCCTCATAAAATAAAGCACTTTTGCCTATAAGGACTCATTTGCACCTAATTGTCGTAAAGCATGTAAAAACTGCTTGTCAGCGGTAAAATAATGGTTAATATGCAGTTTGCATTTTCTTATGAGAGAATGATCCAAACCTGAATGTTATAGTGCAAATAGACTTACCTTTATGAAATAAAGCAATTTTGCCTATAAGGACTCATATGCCCCTAATTGTCATAAAGCATGTGAAAACTGCTTGTATGCGTTAAAATAATGGTTAATATGCAGTTTGCATTTTTTTATGAGAGAATGATCCAAACCTGAATGTTATAGTGAAAATAGACTTACCTTTGTAAAATAAAGCAATTTTGTTTATAAGGACTCATTTGCACGTAATTGTCGTGAAGCATGTAAAAACTGCTTGTCTGCGTGAAAATGACAGTAAATATGCAGTTTGCATTTTCTTATGAGAGAATGATCCAAACCTGAATGTTATAGTGTAAATAGACTTACCCTTATGAAATAAAGCAATTTTGCCTATAATGACTCATTTGCACCTAATTGTCATAAAGCATGTAAAAACTGCTTGTATGCGTTAAAATAATAGTTAATATGCAGTTTGCATTTTCTTGTGAGTGAATGGTCCAAACCTGAATGTTATAGTGTAAGTAAACTTACCTTTGTGAAATAAAGCAATTTTGCCTATAAGGACTCATTTGCAACTAATTGTCGTAAAGCATGTAAAAACTGCTTGTCTGCGTTAAAATAATGGTTAATATGCAGTTTGCATTTTCTTATGAGAGAATAATTCAAACCTGAATGTTATAGTGTAAATAGACTTACCTTCATGAAAAAAAGCAAATTTGCCTATAAAGCCTCATTTGCCCCTTATTGTCATAAAGCATGTAAAAACTGCTTGTATGCGCTAAAATAATGGTTAATATGCAGTTTGCATTTTCTTATGAGAGAATGATCTAAACCTGAAGGTGATAGTGTAAGTAGACTTACCTTTGTAAAATAAAGCAATTTTGCCTATAAGGACATATTTGCACGCAATTGTCGTGAAGCATGTAAAAACTGCTTGTCTGCGTTAAAATAATGGTTAATATGCAGTTTGCATTTTCCTATGAGAGAATGATCCAAACCTGAATTTTATAGTGAAAGTAGACTTACCTTTGTGAAATAAAGCAATTTTGCCTTTAAGGACTCATTTCCACCTAATTGTCGTAAAACATGTGAAAACTGCTTGTCTGCGTTAAAATAATGGTTAATATGCAGTTTGCATTTTCTTATGAGAGAATGATCCAAACCTGAATGTTATAGAGTAAATAGACTTACCCTCATGAAAAAAAGCAATTTTGCCTATAAGGACTCATTTGCACCTTATTGTCGTAAACCATGTAAAAACTGCTTGTCTGCGTGAAAATGATAGTAAATATACAGTTTGCATTTTCTTATGAGAGAATGATCCAAACCTAAATGTTATAGTGTAAATAGACTAACCCTCATGAAATAAAGCAATTTTGCCTATAAGGACTCATTTGCACCTAGTTGTCGTAAAGCATGTAAAAACTGCTTGTATGCGTTAAAATAATAGTTAATATGCAGTTTGCATTTTCTTGTGAGAGAATGATCCAAACCTGAATGTTATAGTGTAAGTAAACTTACCTATATGAAATAAAGAAATTTTGCCTATAAGGACACATTTGCCCCTAATTGTCATAAAGCATGTAAAAACTGCTTGTATGCGTTAAAATAATGGTTAATATGCAGTTTGCATTTTCTTATGAGAGAATGATCCAAACCTGAATGTTATAGAGTAAATAGACTTACCCTCATGAAAAAAAGCAATTTTGCCTATAAGGACTCATTTGCACCTAATTGTCATAAAGCATGTAAAAACTGTTTGTATGCGTTAAAATGATAGTAAATATGCAGTTTGCATTTTCTTATGAGAGAATGATCCAAACCTAAATGTAATAGTGTAAATAGACTAACCCTCATGAAATAAAGCAATTATGCCTATAAGGACACATTTGCCCCTAATTGTCATAAAGCATGTAAAAACTGCTTGTATGCGTTAAAATAATGGTTAATATGCAGTTTGCATTTTCTTATGAGAGAATGATCCAAACCTGAATGTTATAGAGTAAATAGACTTACCTTTATGAAATAAAGCAATTTTGCCTATAAGGACTCATTTGCCCCTAATTGTCATAAAGCATGTGAAAACTGCTTGTATGCGTTAAAATAATGGTTAATATGCAGTTTGCATTTTCTTATGAGAGAATGATCCAAACCTAAATGTTATAGTGTAAATAGACTAACTTTTGTAAAATAAAGCAATATTGCCTATAAGGACTCATTTGCACGCAATTGTCGTGAAGCATGTAAAAATTGCTTGTCTGCGTTAAAATAATGGTTAATATGCAGTTTGCATTTTCTTATGAGAGAATGATTCAAACCTAAATGTTATAGTGAAAGTAGACTTACCTTTGTGAAATAAAACAATTTTGCCTTTAAGTACTTATTTGCACCTAATTGTCGTAAACCATGTAAAAACTGCTTGTCTGCGTGAAAATGATAGTAAATATGCAGTTTGCATTTTCTTATAAGAGAATGATCCAAACCTAAATGTTATAGTGTAAATAGACTAACCCTCATGAAATAAAGAAATTTTGCCTATAAGGACTCATTTGCACCTAATTGTCGTAAAGCATGTAAAAACTGCTTGTATGCGTTAAAATAATAGTTAATATGCAGTTTGCATTTTCTTGTGAGAGAATGATCCAAACCTGAATGTTATAGTGTAAGTAAACTTACCTTCATGAAATAAAGAAATTTTGCCTATAAGGACACATTTGCCCCTAATTGTCATAAAGCATGTAAAAACTGCTTGTATGCGTTAAAATAATAGTTAATATGCAGTTTGCATTTTCTTATGAGAGAATGATCCAAACCTCAATATTATAGAGTAAATAGACTTACCCTCATGAAATAAAGCAATTTTGCCTATAAGGACTCATTTGCACCTAATTGTCATAAAGCATGTAAAAACTGCTTGTATGCGTTAAAATGATAGTAAATATGCAGTTTGCATTTTCTTATGAGAGAATGATCCAAACCTGAATGTTATAGTTTAAGTAAACTTACCTTTGTAAAATAAAGCAATTTTGCCTATAAGGACTCATTTGCACCTAATTGTCGTAAAGCATGCAAAAACTGCTTGTCTGCGTTAAAATAATGGTTAATATGCAGTTTGCATTTTCTTATGAGAGAATGATCCAAACCTGAATGTTATAGTGTAAATAGACTTACCCTCATGAAATAAATCAATTTTGCCTATAAAGACTTATTTGCACCTAATTGTCGTAAAGCATGTAAAAACTGCTTGTCTGCGTTTAAATAATGGTTAATATGCAGTTTGCATTTTCTTATGAGAGAATGATCCAAACCTGAATGTTATAGTGCAAATAGACTTACCTTTATAAAATAAAGCAATTTTGCCTATAAGGACTCATTTGCCCCTAATTGTCATAAAGCATGTGAAAACTGCTTGTATGCGTTAAAATAATGGTTAATATGCAGTTTGCATTTTCTTATGAGAGAATGATCCAAACCTAAATGTTATAGTGTAAATAGACTAACCTTTGTAAAATAAAGCAATATTGCCTATAAGGACTCATTTGCACGCAATTGTCGTGAAGCATGTAAAAACTGCTTGTCTGCGTTAAAATAATGGTTAATATGCAGTTTGCATTTTCTTATGAGAGAATGATCCAAACCTAAATGTTATAGTGAAAGTAGACTTACCTTTGTGAAATAAAACAATTTTGCCTTTAAGGACTTATTTCCACCTAATTGTCGTAAAACATGTGAAAACTGCTTGTCAGCGGTAAAATAATGGTTGATAAGCAGTTTGCATTTTCTTATGAGAGAATGATCCAAACCTGAATGTTATAGTGTAAATAGACTTACCCTCATAAATAAAGCACTTTTGCCTATAAGGACTCATTTGCACCTAATTGTCGTAAAGCATGTAAAAACTGCTTGTCAGCGGTAAAATAATGGTTAATATGCAGTTTGCATTTTCTTATGAGAGAATGATCCAAACCTGAATGTTATAGTGCAAATAGACTTACCTTTATGAAATAAAGCAATTTTGCCTATAGGGACTCATATGCCCCTAATTGTCATAAAGCATGTGAAAACTGCTTGTATGCGTTAAAATAATGGTTAATATGCAGTTTGCATTTTCCTATGAGAGAATGATCCAAACCTGAATTTTATAGTGAAAGTAGACTTACCTTTGTGAAATAAAGCAATTTTGCCTTTAAGGACTCATTTCCACCTAATTGTCCTAAAACATGTGAAAACTGCTTGTCTGCGTTAAAATAATGGTTAATATGCAGTTTGCATTTTCTTATGAGAGAATGATCCAAACCTAAATGTTATAGTGAAAGTAGACTTACCTTTGTGAAATAAAACAATTTTGCCTTTAAGGACTTATTTGCACCTAATTGTCGTAAACCATGTAAAAACTGCTTGTCTGCGTGAAAATGATAGTAAATATGCAGTTTGCATTTTCTTATGAGAGAATGATCCAAACCTAAATGTTATAGTGTAAATAGACTAACCCTCATGAAATAAAGCAATTTTGCTTATAAGGACTCATTTGCACCTAGTTGTCGTAAAGCATGTAAAAACTGCTTGTATTCGTTAAAATAATAGTTAATATGCAGTTTGCATTTTCTTATGAGAGAAAGATCCAAACCTGAATGTTATAGTGTAAATAGACTAACCTTCATGAAATAAAGCAATTTTGCCTATAAAGCCTCATTTGCCCCTTATTGTCATAAAGCATGTAAAAACTGCTTGTATGCGCTAAAATAATGGTTAATATGCAGTTTGCATTTTCTTATGAGAGAATGATCCAAACCTGAAGGTGATAGTGTAAATAGACTTACCTTTGTAAAATAAAGCAATTTTGCCTATAAGGACACATTTGCACGCAGTTGTCTTGAAGCATGTAAAAACTGCTTGTCTGCGTTAAAATAATGGTTAATATGCAGTTTGCATTTTCTTATGAGAGAATGATCCAAACCTGAATGTTATAGTGCAAATAGACTTACCTTTATGAAATAAAGCAATTTTGCCTATAAGGACTCATTTGCCCCTAATTGTCATAAAGCATGTGAAAACTGCTTGTATGCGTTAAAATAATGGTTAATATGCAGTTTGCATTTTCTTATGAGAGAATGATCCAAACCTAAATGTTATAGTGTAAATAGACTAACTTTTGTAAAATAAAGCAATATTGCCTATAAGGACTCATTTGCACGCAATTGTCGTGAAGCATGTAAAAATTGCTTGTCTGCGTTAAAATAATGGTTAATATGCAGTTTGCATTTTCTTATGAGAGAATGATTCAAACCTAAATGTTATAGTGAAAGTAGACTTACCTTTGTGAAATAAAACAATTTTGCCTTTAAGTACTTATTTGCACCTAATTGTCGTAAACCATGTAAAAACTGCTTGTCTGCGTGAAAATGATAGTAAATATGCAGTTTGCATTTTCTTATAAGAGAATGATCCAAACCTAAATGTTATAGTGTAAATAGACTAACCCTCATGAAATAAAGAAATTTTGCCTATAAGGACTCATTTGCACCTAATTGTCGTAAAGCATGTAAAAACTGCTTGTATGCGTTAAAATAATAGTTAATATGCAGTTTGCATTTTCTTGTGAGAGAATGATCCAAACCTGAATGTTATAGTGTAAGTAAACTTACCTTCATGAAATAAAGAAATTTTGCCTATAAGGACACATTTGCCCCTAATTGTCATAAAGCATGTAAAAACTGCTTGTATGCGTTAAAATAATAGTTAATATGCAGTTTGCATTTTCTTATGAGAGAATGATCCAAACCTCAATATTATAGAGTAAATAGACTTACCCTCATGAAATAAAGCAATTTTGCCTATAAGGACTCATTTGCACCTAATTGTCATAAAGCATGTAAAAACTGCTTGTATGCGTTAAAATGATAGTAAATATGCAGTTTGCATTTTCTTATGAGAGAATGATCCAAACCTGAATGTTATAGTTTAAGTAAACTTACCTTTGTAAAATAAAGCAATTTTGCCTATAAGGACTCATTTGCACCTAATTGTCGTAAAGCATGCAAAAACTGCTTGTCTGCGTTAAAATAATGGTTAATATGCAGTTTGCATTTTCTTATGAGAGAATGATCCAAACCTGAATGTTATAGTGTAAATAGACTTACCCTCATGAAATAAATCAATTTTGCCTATAAAGACTTATTTGGACCTAATTGTCGTAAAGCATGTAAAAACTGCTTGTCTGCGTTTAAATAATGGTTAATATGCAGTTTGCATTTTCTTATGAGAGAATGATCCAAACCTGAATGTGATAGTGCAAATAGACTTACCTTTATAAAATAAAGCAATTTTGCCTATAAGGACTCATTTGCCCCTAATTGTCATAAAGCATGTGAAAACTGCTTGTATGCGTTAAAATAATGGTTAATATGCAGTTTGCATTTTCTTATGAGAGAATGATCCAAACCTAAATGTTATAGTGTAAATAGACTAACCTTTGTAAAATAAAGCAATATTGCCTATAAGGACTCATTTGCACGCAATTGTCGTGAAGCATGTAAAAACTGCTTGTCTGCGTTAAAATAATGGTTAATATGCAGTTTGCATTTTCTTATGAGAGAATGATCCAAACCTAAATGTTATAGTGAAAGTAGACTTACCTTTGTGAAATAAAACAATTTTGCCTTTAAGGACTTATTTCCACCTAATTGTCGTAAAACATGTGAAAACTGCTTGTCAGCAGTAAAATAATAGTTGATAAGCAGTTTGCATTTTCTTATGAGAGAATGATCCAAACCTGAATGTTATAGTGTAAATAGACTTACCCTCATAAAATAAAGCACTTTTGCCTATAAGGACTCATTTGCACCTAATTGTCGTAAAGCATGTAAAAACTGCTTGTCAGCGGTAAAATAATGGTTAATATGCAGTTTGCATTTTCTTATGAGAGAATGATCCAAACCTGAATGTTATAGTGCAAATAGACTTACCTTTATGAAATAAAGCAATTTTGCCTATAAGGACTCATATGCCCCTAATTGTCATAAAGCATGTGAAAACTGCTTGTATGCGTTAAAATAATGGTTAATATGCAGTTTGCATTTTTTTATGAGAGAATGATCCAAACCTGAATGTTATAGTGAAAATAGACTTACCTTTGTAAAATAAAGCAATTTTGTTTATAAGGACTCATTTGCACGTAATTGTCGTGAAGCATGTAAAAACTGCTTGTCTGCGTGAAAATGACAGTAAATATGCAGTTTGCATTTTCTTATGAGAGAATGATCCAAACCTGAATGTTATAGTGTAAATAGACTTACCCTTATGAAATAAAGCAATTTTGCCTATAATGACTCATTTGCACCTAATTGTCATAAAGCATGTAAAAACTGCTTGTATGCGTTAAAATAATAGTTAATATGCAGTTTGCATTTTCTTGTGAGTGAATGGTCCAAACCTGAATGTTATAGTGTAAGTAAACTTACCTTTGTGAAATAAAGCAATTTTGCCTATAAGGACTCATTTGCAACTAATTGTCGTAAAGCATGTAAAAACTGCTTGTCTGCGTTAAAATAATGGTTAATATGCAGTTTGCATTTTCTTATGAGAGAATAATTCAAACCTGAATGTTATAGTGTAAATAGACTTACCTTCATGAAAAAAAGCAAATTTGCCTATAAAGCCTCATTTGCCCCTTATTGTCATAAAGCATGTAAAAACTGCTTGTATGCGCTAAAATAATGGTTAATATGCAGTTTGCATTTTCTTATGAGAGAATGATCTAAACCTGAAGGTGATAGTGTAAGTAGACTTACCTTTGTAAAATAAAGCAATATTGCCTATAAGGACTCATTTGCACGCAATTGTCGTGAAGCATGTAAAAATTGCTTGTCTGCGTTAAAATAATGGTTAATATGCAGTTTGCATTTTCTTATGAGAGAATGATTCAAACCTAAATGTTATAGTGAAAGTAGACTTACCTTTGTGAAATAAAACAATTTTGCCTTTAAGTACTTATTTGCACCTAATTGTCGTAAACCATGTAAAAACTGCTTGTCTGCGTGAAAATGATAGTAAATATGCAGTTTGCATTTTCTTATAAGAGAATGATCCAAACCTAAATGTTATAGTGTAAATAGACTAACCCTCATGAAATAAAGAAATTTTGCCTATAAGGACTCATTTGCACCTAATTGTCGTAAAGCATGTAAAAACTGCTTGTATGCGTTAAAATAATAGTTAATATGCAGTTTGCATTTTCTTGTGAGAGAATGATCCAAACCTGAATGTTATAGTGTAAGTAAACTTACCTTCATGAAATAAAGAAATTTTGCCTATAAGGACACATTTGCCCCTAATTGTCATAAAGCATGTAAAAACTGCTTGTATGCGTTAAAATAATAGTTAATATGCAGTTTGCATTTTCTTATGAGAGAATGATCCAAACCTCAATATTATAGAGTAAATAGACTTACCCTCATGAAATAAAGCAATTTTGCCTATAAGGACTCATTTGCACCTAATTGTCATAAAGCATGTAAAAACTGCTTGTATGCGTTAAAATGATAGTAAATATGCAGTTTGCATTTTCTTATGAGAGAATGATCCAAACCTGAATGTTATAGTTTAAGTAAACTTACCTTTGTAAAATAAAGCAATTTTGCCTATAAGGACTCATTTGCACCTAATTGTCGTAAAGCATGCAAAAACTGCTTGTCTGCGTTAAAATAATGGTTAATATGCAGTTTGCATTTTCTTATGAGAGAATGATCCAAACCTGAATGTTATAGTGTAAATAGACTTACCCTCATGAAATAAATCAATTTTGCCTATAAAGACTTATTTGGACCTAATTGTCGTAAAGCATGTAAAAACTGCTTGTCTGCGTTTAAATAATGGTTAATATGCAGTTTGCATTTTCTTATGAGAGAATGATCCAAACCTGAATGTGATAGTGCAAATAGACTTACCTTTATAAAATAAAGCAATTTTGCCTATAAGGACTCATTTGCCCCTAATTGTCATAAAGCATGTGAAAACTGCTTGTATGCGTTAAAATAATGGTTAATATGCAGTTTGCATTTTCTTATGAGAGAATGATCCAAACCTAAATGTTATAGTGTAAATAGACTAACCTTTGTAAAATAAAGCAATATTGCCTATAAGGACTCATTTGCACGCAATTGTCGTGAAGCATGTAAAAACTGCTTGTCTGCGTTAAAATAATGGTTAATATGCAGTTTGCATTTTCTTATGAGAGAATGATCCAAACCTAAATGTTATAGTGAAAGTAGACTTACCTTTGTGAAATAAAACAATTTTGCCTTTAAGGACTTATTTCCACCTAATTGTCGTAAAACATGTGAAAACTGCTTGTCAGCAGTAAAATAATAGTTGATAAGCAGTTTGCATTTTCTTATGAGAGAATGATCCAAACCTGAATGTTATAGTGTAAATAGACTTACCCTCATAAAATAAAGCACTTTTGCCTATAAGGACTCATTTGCACCTAATTGTCGTAAAGCATGTAAAAACTGCTTGTCAGCGGTAAAATAATGGTTAATATGCAGTTTGCATTTTCTTATGAGAGAATGATCCAAACCTGAATGTTATAGTGCAAATAGACTTACCTTTATGAAATAAAGCAATTTTGCCTATAAGGACTCATATGCCCCTAATTGTCATAAAGCATGTGAAAACTGCTTGTATGCGTTAAAATAATGGTTAATATGCAGTTTGCATTTTTTTATGAGAGAATGATCCAAACCTGAATGTTATAGTGAAAATAGACTTACCTTTGTAAAATAAAGCAATTTTGTTTATAAGGACTCATTTGCACGTAATTGTCGTGAAGCATGTAAAAACTGCTTGTCTGCGTGAAAATGACAGTAAATATGCAGTTTGCATTTTCTTATGAGAGAATGATCCAAACCTGAATGTTATAGTGTAAATAGACTTACCCTTATGAAATAAAGCAATTTTGCCTATAATGACTCATTTGCACCTAATTGTCATAAAGCATGTAAAAACTGCTTGTATGCGTTAAAATAATAGTTAATATGCAGTTTGCATTTTCTTGTGAGTGAATGGTCCAAACCTGAATGTTATAGTGTAAGTAAACTTACCTTTGTGAAATAAAGCAATTTTGCCTATAAGGACTCATTTGCAACTAATTGTCGTAAAGCATGTAAAAACTGCTTGTCTGCGTTAAAATAATGGTTAATATGCAGTTTGCATTTTCTTATGAGAGAATAATTCAAACCTGAATGTTATAGTGTAAATAGACTTACCTTCATGAAAAAAAGCAAATTTGCCTATAAAGCCTCATTTGCCCCTTATTGTCATAAAGCATGTAAAAACTGCTTGTATGCGCTAAAATAATGGTTAATATGCAGTTTGCATTTTCTTATGAGAGAATGATCTAAACCTGAAGGTGATAGTGTAAGTAGACTTACCTTTGTAAAATAAAGCAATTTTGCCTATAAGGACATATTTGCACGCAATTGTCGTGAAGCATGTAAAAACTGCTTGTCTGCGTTAAAATAATGGTAATATGCAGTTTGCATTTTCCTATGAGAGAATGATCCAAACCTGAATTTTATAGTGAAAGTAGACTTACCTTTGTGAAATAAAGCAATTTTGCCTTTAAGGACTCATTTCCACCTAATTGTCGTAAAACATGTGAAAACTGCTTGTCTGCGTTAAAATAATGGTTAATATGCAGTTTGCATTTTCTTATGAGAGAATGATCCAAACCTGAATGTTATAGAGTAAATAGACTTACCCTCATGGAAAAAAGCAATTTTGCCTATAAGGACTCATTTGCACCTTATTGTCGTAAACCATGTAAAAACTGCTTGTCTGCGTGAAAATGATAGTAAATATACAGTTTGCATTTTCTTATGAGAGAATGATCCAAACCTAAATGTTATAGTGTAAATAGACTAACCCTCATGAAATAAAGCAATTTTGCCTATAAGGACTCATTTGCACCTAGTTGTCGTAAAGCATGTAAAAACTGCTTGTATGCGTTAAAATAATAGTTAATATGCAGTTTGCATTTTCTTGTGAGAGAATGATCCAAACCTGAATGTTATAGTGTAAGTAAACTTACCTATATGAAATAAAGAAATTTTGCCTATAAGGACACATTTGCCCCTAATTGTCATAAAGCATGTAAAAACTGCTTGTATGCGTTAAAATAATGGTTAATATGCAGTTTGCATTTTCTTATGAGAGAATGATCCAAACCTGAATGTTATAGAGTAAATAGACTTACCCTCATGAAAAAAAGCAATTTTGCCTATAAGGACTCATTTGCACCTAATTGTCATAAAGCATGTAAAAACTGTTTGTATGCGTTAAAATGATAGTAAATATGCAGTTTGCATTTTCTTATGAGAGAATGATCCAAACCTAAATGTAATAGTGTAAATAGACTAACCCTCATGAAATAAAGCAATTATGCCTATAAGGACTCATTTGCACCTAACTGTCATAAAGCTTGTAAAAACTGCTTGTATGCCTTAAAATAATAGTTTATATGCAGTTTGCATTTTCTTATGAGAGAATGATCCAAACCTGAATGTTATAGTTTAAGTAAACTTACCTTTGTAAATTAAAGCAATTTTGCCTATAAGGACTCATTTGCATCTAATTGTCGTAAAGCATGTAAAAACTGCTTGTCTGCGTTAAAATAATGGTTAATATGCAGTTTGCATTTTCTTATGAGAGAAAGATCCAAACCTGAATGTTATAGTGTAAATAGACTTACCCTCATGAAATAAAGCAATTTTGCCTATAAAGACTTATTTGCACCTAATTGTCGTAAAGCATGTAAAAACTGCTTGTCTGCGTTAAAATAATGGTTAATATGCAGTTTGCATTTTCTTATGAGAGAATGATCTAAACCTGAATGTTATAGTGTAAATAGACTTACCTTTATGAAATAAAGCAATTTTGCCTATAAGGACTCAATTGCCCCTAACTGTCATAAAGCATGTAAACACTGCTTGTATGCGTTAAAATAATTGTTAATATGCAGTTTGCATTTTCTTATGAGAGAATGATCTAAACCTGAATGTTATAGTGAAAATATTCTTACCTTTGTAAAATAAAGCAATTTTGCCTATAAGGACTCATTTGCACGCAATTGTCGTGAATCATGTAAAAACTGCTTGTCTGCGTTAAAATAATGGTTAATATGCAGTTTGCATTTTCTTATGAGAGAATGATCCAAACCTGAATGTTATAGAGTAAATAGACTGACCTTCATGAAATAAAGTAATTTTGCCTATAAAGACTCATTTGCACCTAATTGTCGTAAAGCATGTAAAAACTGCTTGTCTGCGTTTAAATAATGATTAATATGCAGTTTGCATTTTCTTATGAGAGAAAGATCCAAACCTGAATGTTATAGTGTAAATAGACTTACCTTCATAAAATAAATCAATTTTGCCTATAAAGACTTATTTGCCCCTTATTGTCATAAAGCATGTAAAAACTGCTTGTATGCGCTAAAATAATGGTTAATATGCAGTTTGCATTTTCTTATGAGAGAATGATCCAAACCTGAAGGTTATAGTGTAAATAGACTTACCTTTGTAAAATAAAGCAATTTTGCCTATAAGGACTCATTTGCACGCAATTGCCGTGAATCATGTAAAAACTGCTTGTCTGCGTTAAAATAATGGTTAATATGCAGTTTGCATTTTCTTATGAGAGAATGATCCAAACCTGAATGTTATAGTGAAAGTAGACTTACCTTTGTGAAATAAAACAATTTTGCCTTTAAGGACTTATTTGCATCTAATTGTCGTAAAACATGTGAAAACTGCTTGTCTGCGTGAAAATAACAGTAAATATGCAGTTTGCATTTTCTTATGAGAGAATGATCCAAACCTGAATGTTATAGTGTAAATAGACTTACCTTAATGAAATAAAGCAATTTTGCCTATAAGGACTCATTTGCCCCTAATTGTCATAAAGCATGTAAAAACTGCTTGTTGCGTTAAAATAATGGTTAATACGCAGTTTGCATTTTCTTATGAGAGAATGATCCAAACCTGAATGTTATAGTGAAAATAGTCTAACCTTTGTAAAATAACGCAATTTTGCCTATAAGGACTCATTTGCACGCAATTGTCTTGAAGCATGTAAAAACTGCTTGTCTGCGCTAAAATAATGGTTAATATGCAGTTTGCATTTTCTTATGAGAGAATGATCCAAACCTGAATGTTATAGTGAAAGTAGACTTACCTTTGTGAAATAAAACAATTTTGCCTTTAAGGACTTATTTCCACCTAATTGTCGTAAAACATGTGAAAACTGCTTGTCTGCAAGAAAATGATAGTAAATATGCAGTTTGCATTTTTTTATGAGAGAATGATCCAAACCTGAATGTTATAGTGTAAATAGACTTACCCTCATGAAATAAAGCACTTTTGCCTATAAGGACTCATTTGCACCTAATTGTCGTAAGGCATGTCAGCGTTAAAATAATGGTTAATATGCAGTTTGCATTTTCTTATGAGAGAATGATCCAAACCTGAATGTTATAGTGTAAATAGACTTACCTTTGTGAAATAAAGCAATTTTGCCTATAAGGACTCATTTGCACGCAATTGTTTTGAAGCCTGTAAAAACTGCTTGTCTGCGCTAAAATAATGGTTAATATGCAGTTTGCATTTTCTTATGAGAGAATGATCCAAACCTGAATGTTATAGTGAAAGTAGACTAACCTTTGTGAAATAAAACAATTTTGCCTTTAAGGACTTATTTCCACCTAATTGTCGTAAAACATGTGAAAACTGCTTGTCTGCGTTAAAATAATGGTTAATATGCAGTTTGCATTTTCTTATGAGAAAATGATCCAAACCTCAATGTTATAGTCTAAATAGACTTACCTTAACGAAATAAAGCAATTTTGCCTATAAGGACTCATTTGCCTCTAATTGTCATAACGCATGTAAAAACTGCTTGTATGCGTTAAAATAATGGTTAATATGCAGTTTGCATTTTCTTATGAGACAACGATCCAAACCTGAATGTTATAGTGAAAATAGACTTACCTTTGTAAAATATTGCAATTTTGCCTATAAGGACTCATTTGCACGCAATTGTCGTGAAGCATGTAAAAACTGCTTGTCTGCGTTAAAATAATAGTTAATATGCAGTTTACATTTTCTTATGAGAGAATGATCCAAACCTGAATGTTATAGTGTAAATAGACTTACCTTCATGAACGAAGCAATTTTGCCTATAAAGACTCATTTGCTTATAATTGTCATAAAGCATGTAAAAACTGCTTGTCAGCGTTAAAATGATAGTTAATATGCAGTTTGCATTTTCTTATGAGAGAAAGATCCAAACCTGAATGTTATAGTGTAAATAGACTTACCTTCATGAAATAAAGCAATTTTGCCTATAAGGACTCATTTGCCCCTAATTGTCATAAAGCATGTAAAAACTGCTTGTATGCGTTAAAATAATGGTTAATATGCAGTTTGCATTTTCTTATGAGAGAAAGATCCAAACCCGAATGTTATAGTGTAAATAGACTTACCCTTCATGAAATAAAGCTATTTTGCCTATAAGGACTCATTTGCCCCTAATTGTCATAAAGCATGTAAAAACTGCTTGTATGCGTTAAAATAATGGTTAATATGCAGTTTGCATTTTCTTATGAGAGAATGATCCAAACCTGAATGTTATAGTGTAAATAGACTTACCTTCATGAAATGAAGCAATTTTGCCTATAAAGACTCATTTGCTTATAATTGTCATAAAGCATGTAAAAACTGCTTGTCAGCGTTAATATGATGGTTAATATTCAGTTTGCATTTTCTTATGA
The DNA here is from genome assembly GCA_963575645.1 of Xanthostigma xanthostigma. Taxonomy (NCBI): domain Eukaryota; kingdom Metazoa; phylum Arthropoda; class Insecta; order Raphidioptera; family Raphidiidae; genus Xanthostigma; species Xanthostigma xanthostigma. The sequence continues at coordinate 19,356,309 of OY754473.1, read as the reverse complement.
GAGAATGATCCAAACCTGAATGTTATAGTGTAAATAGACCCACCTTTATGAAATAAAGCAATTTTGCCTTTAAGGACTCAATTGCCCCTAATTGTCATAAAGCATGTAAAAACTGCTTGTATGCGTTAAAATAATAGTTAATATGCAGTTTGCATTTTCTTGTGAGTGAATGATCCAAACCTGAATGTTATAGTGTAAGTAAACTTACATTTGTGAAATAAAGCAATTTTGCCTATAAGGACTCATTTGCACCTAATTGTCGTAAAGCATGTAAAAACTGCTTGTCTGCGTTAAAATAATGGTTAATATGCAGTTTGCATTTTCTTATGAGAGAATAATCCAAACCTGAATGTTATAGTGTAAATAGATTAAACCTTCATGAAATAAAGCAATTTTGCTTATAAAGACTCATTTGCATCTTATTGTCATAAAGCATGTAAAAACTGCTTGTATGCGCTGAAATAATGGTTAATATGCAGTTTGCATTTTCTTATGAGAGAAAGATCCAAACCAGAATGTTATAGTGTAAATAGACTTACCTTCATGAAATAAAGCAAGTTTGCCTATAAAGCCTCATTTGCCCCTTATTGTCATAAAGCATGTAAAAACTGCTTGTATGCGCTAAAATAATGGTTAATATGCAGTTTGCATTTTCTTATGAGAGAATGATCCAAACCTGAATGTTATAGTGTAAATAGACTTACCTTTATGAAATAAAGCAATTTTGCCTTTAAGGACTCAATTGCCCCTAATTGTCATAAAGCATGTAAAAACTGCTTGTATGCGTTAAATTAATTGTTAATATGCTGTTTGCATTTTCATATGAGAGAATGATCCAAACCTGAATGTTATAGTGAAAATATTCTTACCTTTGTAAAATAAAGTAATTTTGTTTATAAGGACTCATTTGCACTCAATTGTCGTGAAGCATGTAAAAACTGCTTGTCTGCGTGAAAATGATAGTAAATATGCAGTAACATTTTCTTATGAGAGAATGATCCAAACCTGAATTTTATAGTGTAAATAGACTTACCTTCATGAAATAAAGCAAATTTGCCTATAAAGACTCATTTGCTTATAATTGTCATAAAGCATGTAAAAACTGCTTGTCAGCGTTAAAATGATAGTTAATATGCAGTTTGCATTTTCTTATGAGAGAAAGATCCAAACCTGAATGTTATAGTGTAAATAGACTTACCTTCATGAAATAAAGCAATTTTGCCTATAAGGACTCATTTGCCCCTAATGTCATAAAGCATGTAAAAACTGCTTGTGTGCGTTAAAATAATGGTTAATATGCAGTTTGCATTTTCATATGAGAGAAAGATCCAAACCTGAATGTTATAGTGTAAATAGACTTACCCTTCATGAAATAAAGCAATTTTGCCTATAAGGACTCATTTGCCCCTAATTGTCATAAAGCATGTAAAAACTGCTTGTATGCGTTAAAATAATGGTTAATATGCAGTTTGCATTTTCTTATGAGAGAATGATCCAAACCTAAATGTTATAGTGCAAATAGACTTACCTTTGTAAAATAAAACAATATTGCCTATAAGGACTCATTTGCACGCAATTGTCGTGAAGCATGTAAAAACTTCTTGTTTGCGTTAAAATAATGGTTAATATGCAGTTTGCATTTTCTTATGAGAGAATGATCCAAACCTAAATGTTATAGTGAAAGTAGACCTACCTTTGTGAAATAAAACAATTTTGCCTTTAAGGACTTATTTTCACCTAATTATCGTAAAACATGTGAAAACTGCTTGTCAGCGGTAAAATAATGGTTAATATGCAGTTTGCATTTTCTTATGAGAGAATGATCCAAACCTGAATGTTATAGTCTAAATAGACTTACCTTTATGAAATAAAGCAATTTTGCCTATAAGGACTCATTTGCCCCTAATTGTCATAAAGCATGTGAAAACTGCTTGTATGCGTTAAAATAATGGTTAATATGCAGTTTGAATTTTCTTATGAGAGAATGATCCAAACCTGAATGTTATAGTAAAAATAGACTTACCTTTGTAAAATAAAGCAATTTTGTTTATAAGGACTCATTTGCACGTAATTGTCGTGAAGCATGAAAAAACTGCTGGTCTGCGTGAAAATGATAGTAAATATGCAGTTTGCATTTTCTTATGAGAGAATGATCCAAACCTATATGTTATAGTGTAAATAGACTTACCCTTATGAAATAAGGAAATTTTGCCTATAATGACTCATTTGCACCTAATTGTTATAAAGCATGTAAAAACTGCTTGTATGCGTTAAAATAATAGTAAATATGCAGTTTGCATTTTCTTGTGAGTGAATGATCCAAACCTGAATGTTATAGTGTAAGTAAACTTACCTTTGTGAAATAAAGCAATTTTGCCTATAAGGTCTCATTTGCACCTAATTGTCGTAAAGCATGTAAAAACTGCTTGTCTGCGTTAAAATAATGGGTAATATGCAGTTTGCATTTTCTTATGAGAGAATAATCCAAACCTGAATGTTATAGTGTAAATAGACTAACCTTCATGAAATAAAGCAATTTTGCTTATAAAGACTCATTTGCATCTTATTGTCTAAAAGCATGTAAAAACTGCTTGTATGCGCTGAAATAATGGTTAATATGCAGTTTGCATTTTCTTATGAGAGAAAGATCCAAACCTGAATGTTATAGTGTAAATAGACTTACCTTCATGAAATAAAGCTATTTTGCCTATAAAGCCTCATTTGCCCCTTATTGTCATAAAGCATGTAAAAACTGCTTGTATGCGCTAAAATAATGGTTAATATGCAGTTTGCATTTTCTTATGAGAGAATGATCCAAACCTGAAGGTTATAGTGTAAATAGACTTACCTTTGTAAAATAAAGCAATTTTGCCTATAAGGACACATTTGCACGCAATTGTCGTGAAGCATGTAAAAACTGCTTGTCTGCGTTAAAATAATGGTTAATATGCAGTTTGCATTTTCTTATGAGAGAATGATCCAAACCTGAATGTTATAGTGAAAGTAGACTTACCTTTGTGAAATAAAGCAATTTTGCCTTTAAGGACTCATTTCCACCTAATTGTCGTAAAACATGTGAAAACTGCTTGTCTGCGTTTAAATAATGGTTAATATGCAGTTTGCATTTTCTTATGAGAGAATGATCCAAACCTAAATGTTATAGTGAAAGTAGACTTACCTTTGTGAAATAAAACAACTTTGCCTTTAAGGACTTATTTGCACCTAATTGTCGTAAACCATGTAAAAACTGCTTGTCTGCGTGAAAATGATAGTAAATATGCAGTTGCATTTTCTTATGAGAGAATGATCCAAACCTAAATGTTATAGTGTAAATAGACTAACCCTCATGAAATAAAGCAATTTTGCCTATAAGGACTCATTTGCACCTAATTGTCGTAAAGCATGTAAAAACTGCTTGTATGCGTTAAAATAATAGTTAATATGCAGTTTGCATTTTCTTGTGAGAGAATGATCCAAACCTGAATGTTATAGTGAAAATAGACTTACCTTTGTAAAAAAAAGCAATTTTGTTTATAAGGACTCATTTGCACATCATTGTCGTGAAGCATGTAAAAACTGCTTGTCTGCGTGAAAATGATAGTAAATATGCAGTTTGCATTTTCTTATGAGAGAATGATCAAAACCTGAATGGGATAGTGTAAATAGACTTACCCTTATGAAATAAAGCAATTTTGCATATAATGACTCATTTGCACCTAATTGTCATAAAGCATGTAAAAACTGCTTGTATGCGTTAAAATAATAGTTAATATGCAGTTTGCATTTTCTTGTGAGAGAATGATCCAAACCTGAATGTTATAGTGTAAGTAAACTTACCTTCATGAAATAAAGAAATTTTGCCTATAAGGACACATTTGCCCCTAATTGTCATAAAGCATGTAAAAACTGCTTGTATGCGTTAAAATAATGGTTAATATGCAGTTTGCATTTTCTTATGAGAGAATGATCCAAACCTGAATGTTATAGAGTAAATAGACTTACCCTCATGAAATAAAGCAATTTTGCCTATAAGGACTCATTTGCACCTAATTGTCATAAAGCATGTAAAAACTGCTTGTATGCGTTAAAATGATAGTAAATATGCAGTTGCATTTTCTTATGACAGAATGATCCAAACCTAAATGTTATAGTGTAAATAGACTAACCCTCATGAAATAAAGCAATTTTGCCTATATGGACTCATTTGCACCTAATTGTCGTAAAGCATGTAAAAACTGCTTGTATGCGTTAAAATAATAGTCAATATGCAGTTTGCATTTTCTTGTGAGAGAATGATCCAAACCTGAATGTTATAGTGAAAATAGACTTACCTTTGTAAAATAAAGCAATTTTGTTTATAAGGACTCATTTGCACATAATTGTCGTGAAGCATGTAAAAACTGCTTGTCTGCGTGAAAATGATAGTAAATATGCAGTTTGCATTTTCTTATGAGAGAATGATCAAAACCTGAATGGGATAGTGTAAATAGACTTACCCTTATGAAATAAAGCAATTTTGCCTATAATGACTCATTTGCACCTAATTGTCATAAAGCATGTAAAAATTGCTTGTATGCGTTAAAATAATAGTTAATATGCAGTTTGCATTTTCTTATGAGAGAATGATCCAAACCTGAATGTTATAGTTTAAGTAAACTTACCTTTGTAAATTAAAGCAATTTTGCCTATAAGGACTCATTTGCACCTAATTGTCGTAAAGCATGTAAAAACTGCTTGTATGCGTTAAAATAATAGTTAATATGCAGTTTGCATTTTCTTGTGAGAGAATGATCCAAACCTGAATGTTATAGTGTAAGTAAACTTACCTTCATGAAATAAAGAAATTTTGCCTATAAGGACACATTTGCCCCTAATTGTCATAAAGCATGTAAAAACTGCTTGTATGCGTTAAAATAATGGTTAATATGCAGTTTGCATTTTCTTATGAGAGAATGATCCAAACCTGAATGTTATAGCGTAAATAGACTTACCCTCATGAAATAAAGCAATTTTGCCTATAAGGACTCATTTGCACCTAATTGTCATAAAGCATGTAAAAACTGCTTGTATGCGTTAAAATGATAGTAAATATGCAGTTTGCATTTTCTTATGAGAGAATGATCCAAACCTAAATAATATAGTGTAAATAGACTAACCCTCATAAAATAAAGCAATTTTGCCCCTAATTGTCATAAAGCATGTAAAAACTGCTTGTATGCGTTAAAATAATTGTTAATATGCAGTTTGCATTTTCTTATGAGAGAATGATCCAAACCGGAATGTTATAGAGTAAATAGACTTACCCTCATGAAATAAAGCAATTTTGCCTATAAGGACTCATTTGCACCTAATTGTCATAAAGCATGTAAAAACTGCTTGTATGCGTTAAAATGATAGTAAATATGCAGTTTGCATTTTCTTATGAGAAAATAATCCAAACCTGAAGGTTATAGTGTAAATAGAGTTACCTTTGTAAAAAAAAGCAATTTTGCCTATAAGGACTGATTTGCACGCAATTGTCGTGAAGCATGTAAAAACTGCTTGTCTGCGTTAAATTAATGTTTAATATGCAGTTTGCATTTTCTTATGAGAGAATGATCCAAACCTGAATGTTATAGTGAAAGTAGACTTACCTTTGTGAAATAAAACAATTTTGCCTTTAAGGACTTATTTCCACCTAATTGTCGTAAAACATGTGAAAACTGCTTGTCTGCAAGAAAATGATAGTAAATATGCAGTTTGCATTTTCTTATGAGAGAATGATCCAAACCTGAATGTTATAGTGTAAATAGACTTACCCTTATGAAATAAAGCACTTTTGCCTATAAGGACTCATTTTCACCTAATTGTCGTAAAGCATGTAAAAACTGCTTGTCAGCGTTAAAATAATGGTTAATATGCAGTTTGCATTTTCTTATGAGAGATTGATTCAAACTTGAATGTTATAGTGAAAGTAGACTTACCTTTGTGAAATAAAACAATTTTGCCTTTAAGGACTTTTTACCACCTAATTGTCGTAAAACATGTGAAAACTGCTTGTCTGCGTTAAAATAATGGTTAATATGCAGTTTGCATTTTCTTATGAGAGAATGATCCAAACCTGAATGTTATAGTCTAAATAGACTAACCTTAATGAAATAAAGCAATTTTGCCTATAAGGACTCATTTGCCCCTAATTGTCATAAAGCATGTAAAAACTGCTTGTATGCGTTAAAATAATGGTTAATATGCAGTTTGCATTTTCTTATGAGACAACGATCCAAACCTGAATGTTATAGTGAAAATAGACTTACCTTTGTAAAATAACGCAATTTTGCCTATAAGGACACATTTGCACCTAATTGTCGTAAAGCATGTAAAAACTGCTTGTCTGCGTTAAAATAATGGTTAATATGCAGTTTGCATTTTCTTATGAGAGAATAATCCAAACCTGAATGTTATAGTGTAAATAGACTAACCCTCATGAAATAAAGCAATTTTGCCTATAAGGACTCATTTGCACCTAATTGTCATAAAGCATGTAAAAACTGCTTGTATGCGTTAAAATGATAGTAAATATGCAGTTTGCATTTTCTTATGAGAGAATGATCCAAACCTAAATGTTATATTGTAAATAGACTAACCCTCTTGAAATAAAGCAATTTTGCCTATAAGGACTGATTTGCACCTAATTGTCATAAAGCTTGTAAAAACTGCTTGTATGCGTTAAACTAATAGTTAATATGCAGTTTGCATTTTCTTATGAGAGAATGATCCAAACCTGAATGTTATAGTGAAAGTAGACTTACCTTTGTGAAATAAAGCAATTTTGCCTTTAAGGACTTATTTCCACCTAATTGTCGTAAAACATGTGAAAACTGCTTGTCTGCGTTTAAATAATGGTTAATATGCAGTTTGCATTTTCTTATGAGAGAATGATCCAAACCTAAATGTTATAGTGAAAGTAGACTTACCTTTGTGAAATAAAACAACTTTGCCTTTAAGGACTTATTTGCACCTAATTGTCGTAAACCATGTAAAAACTGCTTGTCTGCGTGAAAATGATAGTAAATATGCAGTTGCATTTTCTTATGAGAGAATGATCCAAACCTAAATGTTATAGTGTAAATAGACTAACCCTCATGAAATAAAGCAATTTTGCCTATAAGGACTCATTTGCACCTAATTGTCGTAAAGCATGTAAAAACTGCTTGTATGCGTTAAAATAATAGTTAATATGCAGTTTGCATTTTCTTGTGAGAGAATGATCCAAACCTGAATGTTATAGAGTAAATAGACTTACCCTCATAAAATAAAGCAATTTTGCCTATAAGGACTCATTTGCACCTAATTGTCATAAAGCATGTAAAAACTGCTTGTATGCGTTAAAATGATAGTAAATATGCAGTTTGCATTTTCTTATGAGAGAATGATCCAAACCTAAATGTTATAGTGTAAATAGACTAACCCTCAAGAAATAAAGCAATTTTGCCTATAAGGACTTAATTGCCCCTAATTGTCATAAAGCATGTAAAAACTGCTTGTCTGCGTTAAATTAATGTTTAATATGCAGTTTGCATTTTCTTATGAGAGAATGATCCAAACCTGAATGTTATAGTGAAAGTAGACTTACCTTTGTGAAATAAAACAATTTTGCCTTTAAGGACTCATTTGCACCTAATTGTCGTAAAGCATGTAAAAACTGCTTGTCAGCGTTAAAATAATGGTTAATATGCAGTTTGCATTTTCTTTTGAGAGAATGATCCAAACCTGAATGTTATAGTGTTAATAGACTTACCTTAATGAAATAAAGCAATTTTGCCTATAAGGACTCATTTGCCCCTAATTGTCATAAAGCATGTAAAAACTGCTTGTATGCGTTAAAATAATGGTTAATACGCAGTTTGCATTTTCTTATGAGAGAATGATCCAAACCTGAATGTTATAGTGAAAATAGACTTACCATTGTAAAATAACGCAATTTTGCCTATAAGGACTCATTTGCACGCAATTGTCGTGAAGCATGTAAAAACTGCTTGTCTGCGTTAAAATAATGGTTAATATGCAGTTTGCATTTTCTTATGAGAGATTGATTCAAACTTGAATGTTATAGTGAAAGTAGACTTACCTTTGTGAAATAAAACAATTTTGCCTTTAAGGACTTTTTACCACCTAATTGTCGTAAAACATGTGAAAACTGCTTGTCTGCGTTAAAATAATGGTTAATATGCAGTTTGCATTTTCTTATGAGAGAATGATCCAAACCTGAATGTTATAGTCTAAATAGACTAACCTTAATGAAATAAAGCAATTTTGCCTATAAGGACTCATTTGCCCCTAATTGTCATAAAGCATGTAAAAACTGCTTGTATGCGTTAAAATAATGGTTAATATGCAGTTTGCATTTTCTTATGAGACAACGATCCAAACCTGAATGTTATAGTGAAATTAGACTAACCTTTGTAAAATAACGCAATTTTGCCTATAAGGACTCATTTGCACGCAATTGTCGTAAAGCATGTAAAAACTGCTTGTCTGCGTAAAAATGATAGTAAATATGCAGTTTGCATTTTCTTGTGAGAGAATGATCCAAACCTGAATGTTATAGTGTAAATAGACTTACCCTCATAAAATAAAGCAATTTTGCCTATAATGACTCATTTGCACCTAATTGTCATAAAGCATGTAAAAACTGCTTGTATGCGTTAAAAGAAAAGTTAATATGCAGTTTGCATTTTCTTTTGAGAGAATGATCCAAACCTGAATGTTATAGTGTTAATAGACTTACCTTAATGAAATAAAGCAATTTTGCCTATAAGGACTCATTTGCCCCTAATTGTCATAAAGCATGTAAAAACTGCTTGTATGCGTTAAAATAATGGTTAATACGCAGGTTGCATTTTCTTATGAGAGAATGATCCAAACCTGAATGTTATAGTGAAAATAGACTTACCATTGTACAATAACGCAATTTTGCCTATAAGGACTCATTTGCACGCAATTGTCGTGAAGCATGTAAAAACTGCTTGTCTGCGTTAAAATAATGGTTAATATGCAGTTTGCATTTTCTTATGAGAGATTGATTCAAACTTGAATGTTATAGTGAAAGTAGACTTACCTTTGTGAAATAAAACAATTTTGCCTTTAAGGACTTTTTACCACCTAATTGTCGTAAAACATGTGAAAACTGCTTGTCTGCGTTAAAATAATGGTTAATATGCAGTTTGCATTTTCTTATGAGAGAATGATCCAAACCTGAATGTTATAGTCTAAATAGACTAACCTTAATGAAATAAAGCAATTTTGCCTATAAGGACTCATTTGCCCCTAATTGTCATAAAGCATGTAAAAACTGCTTGTATGCGTTAAAATAATGGTTAATATGCAGTTTGCATTTTCTTATGAGACAACGATCCAAACCTGAATGTTATAGTGAAAATAGACTAACCTTTGTAAAATAACGCAATTTTGCCTATAAGGACTCATTTGCACGCAATTGTCGTAAAGCATGTAAAAACTGCTTGTCTGCGTAAAAATGATAGTAAATATGCAGTTTGCATTTTCTTGTGAGAGAATGATCCAAACCTGAATGTTATAGTGTAAATAGACTTACCCTCATAAAATAAAGCAATTTTGCCTATAATGACTCATTTGCACCTAATTGTCATAAAGCATGTAAAAACTGCTTGTATGCGTTAAAAGAAAAGTTAATATGCAGTTTGCATTTTCTTGTGAGAGAATGATCCAAACCTGAATGTTATAGTGTAAGTAAACTTACCTTTGTGAAATAAAGCAATTTTGCCTATAAGGACACATTTGCACCTAATTGTCGTAAAGCATGTAAAAACTGCTTGTCTGCGTTAAAATAATGGTTAATATGTAGTTTGCATTTTCTTATAAGAGAATAATCCAAACCTGAATGTTATAGTGTAAATAGACTAACCCTCATGAAATAAAGCAATTTTGCCTATAAGTACTCATTTGCACTTAATTGTCATAAAGCATGCAAAAACTGCTTGTATGCGTTAAAATGATAGTAAATATGCAGTTTGCATTTTCTTATGAGAGAATGATCCAAACCTAAATGTTATAGTGTAAATAGACTCACCCTCATGAAATAAAGCAATTTTGCCTATAAGGACTCATTTGCACCTAATTGTCATAAAGCTTGTAAAAACTGCTTGTATGCGTTAAACTAATAGTTAATATGCAGTTTTCATTTTCTTATGAGAGAATGATCCAAACCTGAATGTTATAGTTTAAGTAAACTTACCTTTGTAAAATAAAGCAATTTTGCCTATAAAGACTCATTTGCACCTAATTGTCGTAAAGCATGTAAAAACTGCTTGTCTGCGTTAAAATAATGGTTAATATGCAGTTTGCATTTTCTTATGAGAGAATGATCCAAACCTGAATGTTATAGTGTAAATAGACTTACCTTTATGAAATAAAGCAATTTTGCCTATAAGGACTTATTTGCACGCAATTGTCGTGAAGCATGTAAAAACTGCTTGTCTGCGTTAAAATAATGGTTAATATGCAGTTTACATTTTCTTATGAGAGAATGATCCAAACCTGAATGTTATAGTGAAAATAGACTTACCTTTGTAAAATAACGCAATTTTGCCTATAAGGACTTATTTGCACGCAATTGTCGTGAAGCATGTAAAAACTGCTTGTCTGCGTTAAAATAATGGTTAATATGCAGTTTACATTTTCTTATGAGAGAATGATCCAAACCTGAATGTTATAGTGTTAATAGACTTAACTTCATGAAATAAAGCAATTTTGCCTATTAGGACTCATTTGCCCCTAATTGTCATAAAGCATGTAAAAACTGCTTGTATGCGTTAAAATAATGGTTAATACGCAGGTTGCATTTTCTTATGAGAGAATGATCCAAACCTGAATGTTATAGTCTAAATAGACTAACCTTAATGAAATAAAGCAATTTTGCCTATAAGGACTCATTTGCCCCTAATTGTCATAAAGCATGTAAAAACTGCTTGTATGCGTTAAAATAATGGTTAATACGCAGGTTGCATTTTCTTATGAGAGAATGATCCAAACCTGAATGTTATAGTGTAAATAGACTTACCCTCATAAAATAAAGCAATTTTGCCTATAAGGACTCATTTGCACCTAATTGTCGTAAAGCATGTAAAAACTGCTTGTCTGCGTTAAAATAATGGTTAATATGCTGTTTGCATTTTCTTTTGAGAGAATGATCCAAACCTGAATGTTATAGTGTTAATAGACTTACCTTAATGAAATAAAGCAATTTTGCCTATAAGGACTCATTTGCCCCTAATTGTCATAAAGCATGTAAAAACTGCTTGTATGCGTTAAAATAATGGTTAATACGCAGGTTGCATTTTCTTATGAGAGAATGATCCAAACCTGAATGTTATAGTGAAAATAGACTTACCATTGTACAATAACGCAATTTTGCCTATAAGGACTCATTTGCACGCAATTGTCGTGAAGCATGTAAAAACTGCTTGTCTGCGTTAAAATAATGGTTAATATGCAGTTTGCATTTTCTTATGAGAGATTGATTCAAACTTGAATGTTATAGTGAAAGTAGACTTACCTTTGTGAAATAAAACAATTTTGCCTTTAAGGACTTTTTACCACCTAATTGTCGTAAAACATGTGAAAACTGCTTGTCTGCGTTAAAATAATGGTTAATATGCAGTTTGCATTTTCTTATGAGAGAATGATCCAAACCTGAATGTTATAGTCTAAATAGACTAACCTTAATGAAATAAAGCAATTTTGCCTATAAGGACTCATTTGCCCCTAATTGTCATAAAGCATGTAAAAACTGCTTGTATGCGTTAAAATAATGGTTAATATGCAGTTTGCATTTTCTTATGAGACAACGATCCAAACCTGAATGTTATAGTGAAAATAGACTTACCTTTGTAAAATAACGCAATTTTGCCTATAAGGACTTATTTGCACGCAATTGTCGTGAAGCATGTAAAAACTGCTTGTATGCGTTAAAATAATAGTTAATATGCAGTTTGCATTTTCTTATGTGAGAATGATCTAAACCTGAATCTTATAGTTTAAGTAAACTTACCTTTGTAAAATAAAGCAATTTTGCCAATAAGGACTCATTTGCCCCTAATTGTCATAAAGCATGTAAAAACAGCTTGTATGCGTTAAAATAATGTATAATATGCAGTTTGCATTTTCTTATGAGAAAATGATCCAAACCTGAATGTTATAGTGAAATTAGACTTACCATTGTAAAATAAAGCAATTTTGCCTATAAGGACTCATTTGCACGCAATTGTCGTGAAGCATGTAAAAAACTGCTTGTCTGCGTTAAAATAATGGTTAATATGCAGTTTGCATTTTCTTATGAGTGAATGATCCAAACCTGAATGTTATAGTGTAAATAGACTTTAACTCATGAAATAAAGCAATTTTGCCTATAAAGACTCATTTGCACTTAATTGTCATATAGCATGTAAAAACTGCTTGTATGCGTTAAAATGATAGTAAATATGCAGTTTATATTTTCGTATGAGAGAATGATCTAAACCTGAATGTTACAGTGTAAATAGACTTACCATCATGAAATAAAGCAATTTTGCCAATAAAGACTCATTTGCACCTAATTGTCATAAAGCATGTAAAAACTGCTTGTCTGCGTTAAAATAATGGTTAATATGCAGTTTGCATTTTCTTATGAGAGAATGATCCAAACCTAAATGTTATAGTGAAAATAGACTTACCTTTGTAAAATAAAGCAATTTTGTTTATAAGGACTCATTTGCACGCAATTGTCGTAAAGCATGTAAAAACTGCTTGTCTGCGTAAAAATGATAGTAAATATGCAGTTTGCATTGTCTTATGAGAGAATGATCTAAACCTGAATGTTATAGTGTAAATAGAATTACCCTCATAAAATAAAGCAATTTTGCCTATAATTACTCATTTGCACCTAATTGTCATAAAGCATGTAAAAACTGCTTGTATGCGTTAAAATAATAGTTAATATGCAGTTTGCATTTTATTGTGAGAGAATGATCCAAACCTGAATGTTATAGTGTAAATAAACTAACCTTTGTGAAATAAAGCAATTTTGCCTATAAGGACTCATTTGCACCTTATTGTCGTAAAGCATGTAAAAACTGTTTGTCTGCGTTAAAATAATGGTTAATATGCAGTTTGCATTTTCTTATGAGAGAATAATCCAAACCTGAATGTTATAGTGTAAATAGACTAACCTTCATGAAAAAAAGCAATTTTGCCTATAAGGACCCATTTGCCCCTAATTGTCATAAAGCATGTAAAAACTGCTTGTATGCGTTAAAATAATGGTTAAAATGCAGTTTGCATTTTCTTATGAGGGAATGATCCAAACCTGAATGTTATAGTGTAAATAGACTTACCCTCATGAAATAAAGCAATTTTGTTATAAGGACTCATTTGCACCTAATTGTCATAAAGCATGTAAAAACTGCTTGTATGCGTTAAAATGATAGTAAATATGCAGTTTGCATTTTCTTATGAGAGAATGATCCAAACCTAAATGTTATAGTGTAAGTAGACTAACCCTCATGAAATAAAGCAATTTAGCCTATAAGGACTCATTTGCACCTAATTGTCACAAAGCTTGTAAAAACTGCTTGTCTGCGTTAAAATAATGGTTAATATGCAGTTTGCATTTTCTAATGAGAGAATAATCCAAACCTGAATGTTATAGTGTAAATAGACTAACCTTCATGAAACAAAGCAATTTTGCCTATAAGGACCCATTTGCCCTTAATTGTCGTAAAGCATGTAAAAACTGCTTGTCTGCGTTAAAATAATAGTTAATATGCAGTTTGCATTTTCTTATGAGAGAATGATCCAAACCTAAATGTTATAGTGTAAGTAGACTAACCCTCATAAAATAAAGCAATTTTGCCTATAATGACTCATTTGCACCTAATTGTCATAAAGCATGTAAAAACTGCTTGTATGCGTTAAAATAATGGTTAATATGCAGTGTGCATTTTCTTATAAGAGAATGATCCAAACCTGAATGTTATAGTGAAAATAGACTTACCTTTGTAATAAAGCAATTTTGTTTATAAGGACTCATTAGCACCTAATTGTCGTAAAGCATGTAAAAACTGCTTGCCTGCGTTAAAATAATGGTTAATATGCAGTTTGCATTTTCTAATGAGAGAATAATCCAAACCTGAATGTTATAGTGTAAATAGACTAACCTTCATGAAAAAAAGCAATTTTGCCTATAAGGACCCATTTGCCACTAATTGTCGTAAAGCATGTAAAAACTGCTTGTCTGCGTTAAAATAATAGTTAATATGCAGTTTGCATTTTCTTATGAGAGAATGATCCAAACCTGAATGTTATAGTGAAAATAGACTTACCTTTGTAAAATAAAGCAACTTTCTTTATAAGGACTCATTTGCACGCAATTGTCATAAAGCATGTAAAAACTGCTTTTATGCGTTAAAATAATAGTTAATATGCAGTTTGCATTTTCTTGTGAGAGAATGATCCAAACCTGAATGTTATAGTGTAAGTAAACGTACCTTTGTGAAATAAAGCAATTTTGCCTATAAGGACACATTTGCACCTAATTGTCTTAAAGCATGTAAAAACTATTTGTCTGCGTTAAAATAATGGTTAATATGCAGTTTGCATTTTCTTATGAGAGAATAATCCAAACCTGAATGTTATAGTGTAAATAGACTAACCTTCATGAAAAAAAGCAATTTTGCCTATAAGGACTCATTTGCCCCTAATTGTCATAAAGCATGTAAAAACTGCTTGTATGCGTTTAAATAATGGTTAATATGCAGTTTGCATTTTCTTATGAGGAAATGATCCAAACCTAAATGTTATAGTGTAAATAGACTAACCCTCATGAAATAAAGCAATTTTGCCTATAAGGACTCATTTGCACCTAATTGTCATAAAGCATGTAAAAACTGCTTGTATGCGTTAAAATGATTGTAAATATGCAGTTTGCATTTTCTTATGAGATAATGATCCAAACCTAAATGTTATAGTGTAAATAGACTAACCCCCATGAAATAAAGCAATTTTGCCTATAAGGACTCATTTGCACCTAATTGTCATAAAGCTTGTAAAAACTGCTTGTATGCGTTAAACTAATAGTTAATATGCAGTTTGCATTTTCTTATGAGAGAATGATCCAAACCTGAATGTTATAGTTTAAGTAAACTTACCTTTGTAAAATAAAGCAATTTTGCCTATAAGGACTCATTTGCACCTAATTGTCGTAAAGCATGTAAA
The DNA here is from genome assembly GCA_963575645.1 of Xanthostigma xanthostigma. Taxonomy (NCBI): domain Eukaryota; kingdom Metazoa; phylum Arthropoda; class Insecta; order Raphidioptera; family Raphidiidae; genus Xanthostigma; species Xanthostigma xanthostigma. Next base: position 19,341,042 of record OY754473.1, on the reverse strand, counting down.
AACTGCTTGTCAGCGTTAAAATAATGGTTAATATGCAGTTTGCATTTTCTTTTGAGAGAATGATCCAAACCTGAATGTTATAGTGAAAATAGACTTACCTTAATGAAATAAAGCAATTTTGCCTATAAGGACTCATTTGCCCCTAATTGTCATAAAGCATGTGAAAACTGCTTGTATGCGTTAAAATAATGGTTAATATGCAGTTTGCATTTTCTTATGAGAGAATGATCCAAACCTGAATGTTATAGTGAAAATAGATTTACCTCTGTAAAATAACGCAATTTTGCCTATAAGGACTCATTTGCACGCAATTGTCGTGAAGCATGTAAAAACTGCTTGTCTGCGTTAAAATAATGGTTAATATGCAGTTTGCATTTTCTTATGAGAGAATGATCCAAACCTGAATGTTATAGTGAAAGTAGACTTACCTTTGTGAAATAAAACAATTTTGCCTTTAAGGACTTATTTCCACCTAATTGTCGTAAAACATGTGAAAACTGCTTGTCTGCAAGAAAATGATAGTAAATATGCAGTTTGCATTTTCTTATGAGAGAATGATCCAAACCTGAATGTTGTAGTGTAAATAGACTTACCTTTATGAAATAAAGCACTTTTGCCTATAAGGACTCATTTGCACCTAATTGTCGTAAAGCATGTAAAAACTGCTTGTCAGCGTTAAAATAATGGTTAATATGCAGTTTGCATTTTCTTTTGAGAGAATGATCCAAACCTGAATGTTATAGTGTAAATAGACTTACCTTAATGAAATAAAGCAATTTTGCCTATAAGGACTCATTTGCCCCTAATTGTCATAAAGCATGTAAAAACTGCTTGTATGCGTTAAAATAATGGTTAATACGCAGTTTGCATTTTCTTATGAGAGAATGATCCAAACCTGAATGTTATAGTGAAAATAGATTTACCTTTGTAAAATAACGCAATTTTGCCTATAAGGACTCATTTGCACGCAATTGTCGTGAAGCATGTAAAAACTGCTTGTCTGCGTTAAAATAATGGTTAATATGCAGTATACATTTTCTTATGAGAGAATGATCCAAACATGAATGTTATAGTGAAAGTAGACTTACCTTTGTGAAATAAAACATTTTTGCCTTTAAGGACTTTTTTCCACCTAATTGTCGTAAAACATGTGAAAACTGCTTGTCTGCGTTAAAATAATGGATTAATATGCAGTTTGCATTTTCTTATGAGAGAATGATCCAAACCTGAATGTTATAGTCTAAATAGACTTACCTTAATGAAATAAAGCAATTTTGCCTATAAGGACTCATTTGCCCCTAATTGTCATAAAGCATGTAAAAACTGCTTGTATGCGTTAAAATAATGGTTAATATGCAGTTTGCATTTTCTTATGAGACAACGATCCAAACCTGAATGTTATAGTGAAAATAGACTTACCTTTGTAAAATAACGCAATTTTGCCTATAAGGACTCATTTGCACGCAATTGTCGTGAAGCATGTAAAAACTGCTTGTCTGCGTTAAAATAATGGTTAATATGCAGTTTACATTTTCTTATGAGAGAATGATCCAAACCTGAATGTTATAGTGTTAATAGACTTACCTTCATGAAATAAAGCAATTTTGCCTATAAAGACTCATTTGCTTCTAATTGTCATAAAGCATGTAAAAACTGCTTGTCAGCGTTAAAATAATGGTTAATATGCAGTTTGCATTTTCTTATGAAAGAAAGATCCAAACCTGAATGTTATAGTGTAAATAGACTTACCTTCATGAAATAAAGCAATTTTGCCTATAAGGACTCATTTGCCCCTAATTGTCATAAAGCATGTAAAAACTGCTTGTCTGCGTTAAAATAATGGTTAATATGCAGTTTGCATTTTCTTATGAGAGAATGATCCAAACCTGAATGTTATAGTGAAAGTAGACTTACCTTTGTGAAATAAAACAATTTTGCCTTTAAGGACTTATTTCCACCTAATTGTCGTAAAACATGTGAAAACTGCTTGTCTGCAAGAAAATGATAGTAAATATGCAGTTTGCATTTTCTTATGAGAGAATGATCCAAACCTGAATGTTGTAGTGTAAATAGACTTACCTTTATGAAATAAAGCACTTTTGCCTATAAGGACTCATTTGCACCTAATTGTCATAAAGCATGTAAAAACTGCTTGTCAACGTTAAAATAATGGTTAATATGCAGTTTGCATTTTCTTATGAGAGAATGATCCAAACCTGAATGTTATAGTCTAAATAGACTTACCTTAATGAAATAAAGCAATTTTGCCTATAAGGACTCATTTGCCTCTAATTGTCATAAAGCATGTAAAAACTGCTTGTATGCGTTAAAATAATGGTTAATATGCATTTTGCATTTTCTTATGAGACAACGATCCAAACCTGAATGTTATAGTGAAAATAGACTTACCTTTGTAAAATAACGCAATATTGCCTATAAGGACTTATTTGCACGCAATTGTCGTGAAGCATGTAAAAACTGCTTGTCTGCGTTAAAATAATGGTTAATATGCAGTTTACATTTTCTTATGAGAGAATGATCCAAACCTGAATGTTATAGTGTTAATAGACTTACCTTCATGAAATAAAGCAATTTTGCCTATAAAGACTCATTTGCTTCTAATTGTCATAAAGCATGTAAAAACTGCTTGTCAGAGTTAAAATAATGGTTAATATGCAGTTTGCATTTTCTTATGAGAGAAAGATCCAAACCTGAATGTTATAGTGTAAATAGACTTACCTACATGAAATAAAGCAATTTTGCCTATAAGGACTCATTTGCCCCTAATTGTCATAAAGCATGTAAAAACAGCTTGTATGCGTTAAAATAATGTATAATATGCAGTTTGCATTTTCTTATGAGAAAATGATCCAAACCTGAATGTTATAGTGAAAATAGACTTACCATTGTAAAATAAAGCAATTTTGCCTATAAGGACTCATTTGCACGCAATTGTCGTGAAGAATGTAAAAAACTGCTTGTCTGCGTTAAAATAATGGTTAATATGCAGTTTGCATTTTCTTATGAGAGAATGATCCAAACCTGAATGGTATAGTGTAAATAGACTTTAACTCATGAAATAAAGCAATTTTGCCTATAAAGACTCATTTGCACTTAATTGTCATATAGCATGTAAAAACTGCTTGTATGCGTTAAAATGATAGTAAATATGCAGTTTATATTTTCGTATGAGAGAATGATCTAAACCTGAATGTTACAGTGTAAATAGACTTACCATCATGAAATAAAGCAATTTTGCCAATAAAGACTCATTTGCACCTAATTGTCATAAAGCATGTAAAAACTGCTTGTCTGCGTTAAAATAATGGTTAATATGCAGTTTGCATTTTCTTATGAGAGAATGATCCAAACCTGAATGTTATAGTGAAAATAGACTTACCTTTGTAAAATAAAGCAATTTTGTTTATAAGGACTCATTTGCACGCAATTGTCGTAAAGCATGTAAAAACTGCTTGTCTGCGTAAAAATGATAGTAAATATGCAGTTTGCATTGTCTTATGAGAGAATGATCTAAACCTGAATGTTATATTGTAAATAGAATTACCCTCATAAAATAAAGCAATTTTGCCTATAATGACTCATTTGCACCTAATTGTCATAAAGCATGTAAAAACTGCTTGTATGCGTTAAAATAATAGTTAATATGCAGTTTGCATTTTCTTGTGAGAGAATGATCCAAACCTGAATGTTATAGTGTAAATAAACTAACCTTTTTGAAATAAAGCAATTTTGCCTATTAGGACTCATTTGCACCTTATTGTCGTAAAGCATGTAAAAACTGCTTGTCTGCGTTAAAATAATGGTTAATATGCAGTTTGCATTTTCTTATGAGAGAATAATCCAAACCTGAATGTTATAGTGTAAATAGACTAACCTTCATGAAAAAAAGCAATTTTGCCTATAAGGACCCATTTGCCCCTAATTGTCATAAAGCATGTAAAAACTGCTTGTATGCGTTAAAATAATGGTTAAAATGCAGTTTGCATTTTCTTATGAGGGAATGATCCAAACCTGAATGTTATAGTGTAAATAGACTTACCCTCATGAAATAAAGCAATTTTGTTATAAGGACTCATTTGCACCTAATTGTCAAAAAGCATGTAAAAACTGCATGTATGCGTTAAAATGATAGTAAATATGCAGTTTGCATTTTCTTATGAGAGAATGATCCAAACCTAAATGTTATAGTGTAAATAGACTAACCCTCATGAAATAAAGCAATTTTGCCTATAAGGACTCATTTGCACCTAATTGTCATAAAGCTTGTAAAAACTGCTTGTATGCGTTAAACTAATAGTTAATATGCAGTTTGCATTTTCTTATGAGAGAATGATCCAAACCTGAATCTAATAGTTTAAGTAAACTAACCTTTGTAAAATAAAGCAATTTTGCCTATAAGGACTCATTTGCACCTAATTGTCGTAAAGCATGTAAAAACTGCTTGTCTGCGTTAAAATAATGGTTAATATGCAGTTTGCATTTTCTAATGAGAGAATAATCCAAACCTGAATGTTATAGTGTAAATAGACTAACCTTCATGAAAAAAAGCAATTTTGCCTATAAAGACCTATTTGCCCCTAATTGTCGTAAAGCATGTAAAAACTGCTTGTCGGCGTTAAAATGATTGTAAATATGCAGTTTGCATTTTCTTATGAGAGAATTATCTAAACCTGAATGTTATAGTGTAAATAAACTTACCTTCATAAAATAAAGAAATTTTGCCTATATTGACTTATTTGCACCTAATTGTCATAAAGCATGTAAAAACTGCTTGTATGCGTTAAAATAATAGTTAATATGCAGTTTGCATTTTCTTGTGAGAGAATGATCAAAACCTAAATGTTATAGTGTAAATAGACTAACCCTCATGAAATAAAGCAATTTTGCCTATAAGGACTCATTTGCACCTAATTGTCATAAAGCTTGTAAAAACTGCTTGTATGCGTTAAACTAATAGTTAATATGCAGTTTGCATTTTCTTATGAGAGAATAATCCAAACCTGAATGTTATAGTGTAAATAGACTAACCTTCATGAAAAAAGCAATTTTGCCTATAAGGACCCATTTGCCCTAATTGTCGTAAAGCATGTAAAAACTGCTTGTCTGCGTTAAAATAATGGTTAATATGCAGTTTGCATTTTCTTATGAGAGAATAATCCAAACCTGAATGGTATAGTTTAAATAGACTAACCTTCATGAAAAAAGCAATTTTGCCTATAAGGACCCATTTGCCCCTAATTGTCGTAAAGCATGTAAAAACTGCTTGTCTGCGTTAAAATAATGGTTAATATGCAGTTTGCATTTTCTTATGAGAGTATGATCTAAACCTGAATGTTATAGTGAAAATAGACTTACCTTTGTAAAATAAAGCAATTTTGTTTATAAGGACTCATTTGCACCTAATTGTCGTAAAGCATGTAAAAACTGCTTGTCTGCGTTAAAATAATGGTTAATATGCAGTTTGCATTTTCTTATGAGAGAATGATCCAAACCTGAATGGTATAGTGTAAATAGACTTTAACTCATGAAATAAAGCAATTTTGCCTATAAAGACTCATTTGCACTTAATTGTCATATAGCATGTAAAAACTGCTTGTATGCGTTAAAATGATAGTAAATATGCAGTTTATATTTTCGTATGAGAGAATGATCTAAACCTGAATGTTACAGTGTAAATAGACTTACCATCATGAAATAAAGCAATTTTGCCAATAAAGACTCATTTGCACCTAATTGTCATAAAGCATGTAAAAACTGCTTGTCTGCGTTAAAATAATGGTTAATATGCAGTTTGCATTTTCTTATGAGAGAATGATCCAAACCTGAATGTTATAGTGAAAATAGACTTACCTTTGTAAAATAAAGCAATTTTGTTTATAAGGACTCATTTGCACGCAATTGTCGTAAAGCATGTAAAAACTGCTTGTCTGCGTAAAAATGATAGTAAATATGCAGTTTGCATTGTCTTATGAGAGAATGATCTAAACCTGAATGTTATATTGTAAATAGAATTACCCTCATAAAATAAAGCAATTTTGCCTATAATGACTCATTTGCACCTAATTGTCATAAAGCATGTAAAAACTGCTTGTATGCGTTAAAATAATAGTTAATATGCAGTTTGCATTTTCTTGTGAGAGAATGATCCAAACCTGAATGTTATAGTGTAAATAAACTAACCTTTTTGAAATAAAGCAATTTTGCCTATTAGGACTCATTTGCACCTTATTGTCGTAAAGCATGTAAAAACTGCTTGTCTGCGTTAAAATAATGGTTAATATGCAGTTTGCATTTTCTTATGAGAGAATAATCCAAACCTGAATGTTATAGTGTAAATAGACTAACCTTCATGAAAAAAAGCAATTTTGCCTATAAGGACCCATTTGCCCCTAATTGTCATAAAGCATGTAAAAACTGCTTGTATGCGTTAAAATAATGGTTAAAATGCAGTTTGCATTTTCTTATGAGGGAATGATCCAAACCTGAATGTTATAGTGTAAATAGACTTACCCTCATGAAATAAAGCAATTTTGTTATAAGGACTCATTTGCACCTAATTGTCAAAAAGCATGTAAAAACTGCATGTATGCGTTAAAATGATAGTAAATATGCAGTTTGCATTTTCTTATGAGAGAATGATCCAAACCTAAATGTTATAGTGTAAATAGACTAACCCTCATGAAATAAAGCAATTTTGCCTATAAGGACTCATTTGCACCTAATTGTCATAAAGCTTGTAAAAACTGCTTGTATGCGTTAAACTAATAGTTAATATGCAGTTTGCATTTTCTTATGAGAGAATGATCCAAACCTGAATCTAATAGTTTAAGTAAACTAACCTTTGTAAAATAAAGCAATTTTGCCTATAAGGACTCATTTGCACCTAATTGTCGTAAAGCATGTAAAAACTGCTTGTCTGCGTTAAAATAATGGTTAATATGCAGTTTGCATTTTCTAATGAGAGAATAATCCAAACCTGAATGTTATAGTGTAAATAGACTAACCTTCATGAAAAAAAGCAATTTTGCCTATAAAGACCTATTTGCCCCTAATTGTCGTAAAGCATGTAAAAACTGCTTGTCGGCGTTAAAATGATTGTAAATATGCAGTTTGCATTTTCTTATGAGAGAATTATCTAAACCTGAATGTTATAGTGTAAATAAACTTACCTTCATAAAATAAAGAAATTTTGCCTATATTGACTTATTTGCACCTAATTGTCATAAAGCATGTAAAAACTGCTTGTATGCGTTAAAATAATAGTTAATATGCAGTTTGCATTTTCTTGTGAGAGAATGATCAAAACCTAAATGTTATAGTGTAAATAGACTAACCCTCATGAAATAAAGCAATTTTGCCTATAAGGACTCATTTGCACCTAATTGTCATAAAGCTTGTAAAAACTGCTTGTATGCGTTAAACTAATAGTTAATATGCAGTTTGCATTTTCTTATGAGAGAATAATCCAAACCTGAATGTTATAGTGTAAATAGACTAACCTTCATGAAAAAAGCAATTTTGCCTATAAGGACCCATTTGCCCTAATTGTCGTAAAGCATGTAAAAACTGCTTGTCTGCGTTAAAATAATGGTTAATATGCAGTTTGCATTTTCTTATGAGAGAATAATCCAAACCTGAATGGTATAGTTTAAATAGACTAACCTTCATGAAAAAAGCAATTTTGCCTATAAGGACCCATTTGCCCCTAATTGTCGTAAAGCATGTAAAAACTGCTTGTCTGCGTTAAAATAATGGTTAATATGCAGTTTGCATTTTCTTATGAGAGTATGATCTAAACCTGAATGTTATAGTGAAAATAGACTTACCTTTGTAAAATAAAGCAATTTTGTTTATAAGGACTCATTTGCACCTAATTGTCGTAAAGCATGTAAAAACTGCTTGTCTGCGTTAAAATAATGGTTAATATGCAGTTTGCATTTTCTTATGAGAGAATAATCCAAACCTGAATGTTATAGTGTAAATAGACTAACCTTCATGAAAAAAGCAATTTTGCCTATAAGGACCCATTTGCCCCTAATTGTCGTAAAGCATGTAAAAACTGCTTGTCTGCGTTAAAATAATGGTTAATATGCAGTTTTCATTTTCTTATGAGAGTATTATCCAAACCTGAATGTTATAGTGAAAATAGACTTACCTTTGTAAAATAAAGCAATTTTGTTTATAAGGCATCATTTGCACGCAATTGTCGTAAAGCATATAAAAACTGCTTGTCTGCGTAAAAATGATAGTAAATATGCAGTTTGCATTTTCTTATGAGAGAATGATCTAAACCTGAAAATTATAGGGTAATTAGACTTACCCTCATAAAATAAAGCAATTTTGCCTATAATGACTCATTTGCATCTAATTGTCATAAAGCATGTAAAAACTGCTTGTATGCGTTAAAATAATAGTTAATATGCAGTTTGCATTTTCTTGTGAGAGAATGATTAAAACCTGAATGTTATAGTGTAAGTAAACTTACCTTTATGAAATAAAGCAATTTTGTCTATAAGGACTCATTTGCACCTAATTGTCGTAAAGTATGTAAAAACTGCTTGTCGGCGTTAAAATAATGGTTAATAGGCAGTTTGCATTTTCTTATGAGAGAATAATCCAAACCTGAGTGTTATAGTGTAAATAGACTAACCTTCATGAAAGAAGCAATTTTGCCTATAAGGACCCATTTGCCCCTAATTGTCATAAAGCATGTAAAAACTGCTTGTATGCGTTAAAATAATGGTTAATATGCAGTTTGCATTTTCTTATGAGGGAATGATCCAAACCTGAATGTTATAGTGTAAATAGACTTACCCTCATGAAATAAAGCAATTTTGCCTTTAAGGACTCATTTGCACCTAATTGTCATAAAGCTTGTAAAAACTGCTTGTATGCGTTAAACTAATAGTTAATATGCAGTTTGCATTTTCTTATGACAGAATGATCCAAACCTAAATGTTATAGTGAAAATAGACTTACCTTTGTAAAATAAAGCAATTTTGTTTATAAGGACTCATTTGCACCTAATTGTCATAAAGCATGTAAAAGCTGCTTGTATGCGTTAAAATGATAGTAAATATGCAGTTTGCATTTTCTTATGAGAGAATAATCCAAACCTGAATGTTATAGTGTAAATAGACTAACCTTCATGAAAAAAGCAATTTTGCCTATAAGGACCCATTTGCCCCTAATTGTCGTAAAGCATGTAAAAACTGCTTGTCTGCGTTAAAATAATGGTTAATATGCAGTTTGCATTTTCTTATGAGAGTATGATCCAAACCTGAATGTTATAGTGAAAATAGACTTACCTTTGTAAAATAAAGCAATTTTGTTTATAAGGACTCATTTGCACGCAATTGTCGTAAAGCATGTAAAAACTGCTTGTCAGCGTAAAAATGATAGTAAATATGCAGTTTGCATTTTCTTATGAGAGAATGATCTAAACCTGAAAGTTATAGGGTAAATAGACTTACCCTCATAAAATAAAGCAATTTTGCCTATAATGACTCATTTGCACCTAATTGTCATAAAGCATGTAAAATCTGCTTGTATGCGTTAAAATAATAGTTAATATGCAGTTTGCATTTTCTTGTGAGAGAATGATCCAATCCTGAATGTTATAGTGTAAGTAAACTTACCTTTATGAAATAAAGCAATTTTGCCTATAAGGACTCATTTGCACCTAATTGTCGTAAAGTATGTAAAAACTGCTTGTCTGCGTTAAAATAATGGTTAATATGCAGTTTGCATTTTCTTATGAGAGAATAATCCAAACCTGAGTGTTATAGTGTAAATAGACTAACCTTCATGAAAGAAGCAATTTTGCCTATAGGGACCCATTTGCCCCTAATTGTCATAAAGCATGTAAAAACTGCTTGTATGCGTTAAAATAATAGTTAATATGCAGTTTGCATTTTCTTATGAGGGAATGATCCAAACCTGAATGTTATAGTGTAAATAGACTTACCCTCATGAAATAAAGCAATTTTGCCTATAAGGACTCATTTGCACCTAATTGTCATAAAGCATGTAAAAACTGCTTGTATGCGTTAAAATGATAGTAAATATGCAGTTTGCATTTTCTTATGAGAGAATGATCCAAACCTAAATGTTATAGTGTAAATAGACTAACCCTCATGAAATAAAGCAATTTTGCCTATAAGGACTCATTTGCACCTAATTGTCATAAAGCTTGTAAAAACTGCTTGTATGCGTTAAACTAATAGTTAATATGCAGTTTGCATTTTCTTATGAGAGAATGATCCAAACCTGAATGTTATAGTTTAAGAAACTTACCTTTGTAAAATAAAGCAATTTTGCCTATAAGGACTCATTTGCACTTAATTGTCGTAAAGCATGTAAAAACTGCTTGTCTGCGTTAAAATAATGGTTAATATGCAGTTTGCATTTTCTTATGAGAGAATGATCCAAACCTGAATGTTATAGTGTAAATAGACTTACCTTTGTAAAATAAAGCAATTTTGCCTATAAGGACTCATTTGCACGCAATTGTCGTGAAGCATGTAAAAACTGCTTGTCTGCGTTAAAATAATGGTTAATATGCAGTTTGAACTTTCTTATGAGAGAATGATCCAAACCTGAATATTATAGTGTAAATAGACTTACCTTCATGAAATAATACAATTTTGCCTTTAAGAACTTATTTCCACCTAATTGTCGTAAAACATGTGAAAACTGCTTGTCTGCATGAAAATGATAGTAAATATGCAGTTTGCATTTTTTTATGAGAGAATGATCAAACCTGAATGTTATAGTGTAAATAGACTTACCCTCATGAAATAAAGCACTTTTGCCTATAAGGACTCATTTGCACTAAATTGTCGTAAAGCATGTAAAAACTGCTTGTCTGCGTTAAAATAATGGTTAATATGCATTTGCATTTTCTTATGAGAGAATGAACCAAACCTGAATGTTATAGTGTAAATAGACTTACCTTTATGAAATAAAGCAATTTTGCCTATAAGGACTTAATTGCCCCTAATTGTCATAAAGCATGTAAAAACTGCTTGTATGCGTTCAAATATTTGTTAATATGCATTTTGCATTTTCTTATGAGAGAATGATCCAAACCTGAATGTTATAGTGTAAATAGACTAACCCTCATGAAATAAAGCAATTATGCCTATAAGGACTCATTTGCACCTAATTGTCATAAAGCTTGTAAAAACTGCTTGTATGCGTTAAAATAATAGTTTATATGCAGTTTGCATTTTCTTATGAGAGAATGATCCAAACCTGAATGTTATAGTTTAAGTAAACTTACCTTTGTAAATTAAAGCAATTTTGCCTATAAGGACTCATTTGCATCTAATTGTCGTAAGGCATGTAAAAACTGCTTGTCTGCGTTAAAATAATGGTTAATATGCAGTTTGCATTTTCTTATGAGAGAATGATCCAAACCTGAATGTTATAGTCTAAATAGCCTTACCCTCATGAAATAAAGCAATTTTGCCTATAAAGACTTATTTGCACCTAATTGTCGTAAAGCATGTAAAAACTGCTTGTCAGCGTTAAAATAATGCTTAATATGCAGTTTGCATTTTCTTATGAGAGAATGATCCAAACCTGATAGTTATAGTGAAAATAGACTTACCTTTGTAAAATAACGCAATTTTGCCTATAAGGACTCATTTGCACGCAATTGTCGTGAAGCATGTAAAAACTGCTTGTCTGCGAAAAAATAATGGTTAATATGCAGTTTGCATTTTCTTTTGAGAGAATGATCCAAACCTGAATGTTATAGTGTAAAATATAGACTTACCTTAATGAAATAAAGCAATTTTGCCTATAAGGGCTCATTTGCCCCTAATTGTCATAAAGCATGTAAAAACTGCTTGTATGCGTTAAAATAATGGTTAATACGCAGTTTGCATTTTCTTATGAGAGAATGATCCAAACCTGAATGTTATAGTGAAAATAGACTTACCTTTGTAAAATAACGCAATTTTGCCTATAAGGACTCATTTGCAGGCAATTGTCGTGAAGCATGTAAAAACTGCTTGTCTGCGAAAAAATAATGGTTAATATGCAGTTTGCATTTTCTTATGAGAGAATGATCCAAACCTGAATGTTATAGTCTAAATAGACTTACCTTAATGAAATAAAGCAATTTTGCCTATAAGGACTCATTTCACCTAATTGTCATAAAGCATGTAAAAACTGCTTGTATGCGTTAAAATGATAGTAAAAATGCAGTTTGCATTTTCTTATGAGAGAATGATCCAAACCTAAAGTTATAGTGTAAATAGCCTAACCCTCATGAAATAAAGCAATTTTGCCTATAAGGACTCATTTGCACCTAATTGTCATAAAGCTTGTAAAAACTGCTTGTATGCGTTAAACTAATAGTTAATATGCAGATTGCATTTTCTTATGAGAGAATGATCCAAACCTGAATGTTATAGTTTAAGTAAACTTACCTTTGTAAAATAAAGCAATTTTGCCTATAAGGACTCATTTGCACCTAATTGTCGTAAAGCATGTAAAAACTGCTTGTCTGCGTTAAAATAATGGTTAATATGCAGTTTGCATTTTCTAATGAGAGAATAATCCAAACCTGAATGTTATAGTGTAAATAGAATTACCCTCATAAAATAAAGCAATTTTGCCTATAATGACTCATTTGCACCTAATTGTCATAAAGCATGTAAAAACTGCTTGTATGCGTTAAAATAATAGTTAATATGCAGTTTGCATTTTCTTGTGATAGAATGATCCAAACCTGAATGTTATGGTGTAAATAAACTAACCTTTGTGAAATAAAGCAATTTCGCCTATAAGGACTCATTTGCACCTTATTGTCGTAAAGCATGTTAAAACTGCTTGTCTGCGTTAAAATAATGGTTAATATGCAGTTTGCATTTTCTTATGAGAGAATAATCCAAACCTGAATGTTATAGTGTAAATAGACTAACCTTCATGAAAAAAAGCAATTTTGCCTATAAGGACCCATTTGCCCCTAATTGTCATAAAGCATGTAAAAACTTCTTGTATGCGTTAAAATAATGGTTAATATGCAGTGTGCATTTTCTTATGAGAGAATGATCCAAACCTGAATGTTATAGTGAAAATAGACTAACCTTTGTAAAATAAAGCAATTTTGTTTATAAGGACTCATTTGCACCTAATTGTCGTAAAGCATGTAAAAACTGCTTGCCTGCGTTAAAATAATGGTTGATATGCAGTTTGCATTTTCTAATGAGAGAATAATCCAAACCTGAATGTTATAGTGTAAATAGACTAACCCTCATGAAAAAAAGCAATTTTGCCTATAAGGACTCATTTGCACCTAATTGTCATAAAGCTTGTAAAAACTGCTTGTATGCGTTAAACTAATAGTTAATATGCAGTTTGCATTTTCTTATGAGAGAATGATCCAAACCTGAATGTTATAGTTTAAGTAAACTTACCTTTGTAAAATAAAGCAATTTTGCCTATAAGGACTCATTTGCACCTAATTGTCGTAAAGCATGTAAAAACTGCTTGTCTGCGTGAAAATGATAGTAAATATGCAGTTTGCATTTTCTTAAGAGAAAATGATCCAAACCTGAAGATTACAGTGTAAATAGAGTTACCTTTGTAAAAAAAAGCAATTTTGCCTATAAGGACTCATTTGCACGCAATTGTCGTGAAGCATGTAAAAACTGCTTGTCTGCGTTAAAATAATGGTTAATATGCAGTTTGCATTTTCTTTTGAGAGAATGATCCAAACCTGAATGTTATAGTGTAAATAGACTTACCTTAATGAAATAAAGCAATTTTGCCTATAAGGACTCATTTGCCCCTAATTGTCATAAAGCATGTAAAAACTGCTTGTATGCGTTAAAATAATGGTTAATACGCAGTTTGCATTTTCTTATGAGAGAATGATCCAAACCTGAATGTTATAGTCTAAATAGACTTACCTTAATGAAATAAAGCAATTTTGCCTATAAGGACTCATTTGCCCCTAATTGTCATAAAGCATGTAAAAACTGTTTGTATGCGTTAAAATAATGGTTAATATGCAGTTTGCATTTTCTTATGAGAGAATGATCCAAACATGAATGTTACAGTGAAAGTAGACTTACCTTTGTGAAATAAAACATTTTTGCCTTTAAGGACTTTTTTCCACCTAATTGTCGTAAAACATGTGAAAACTGCTTGTCTGCGTTATAATAATGGTTAATATGCAGTTTGCATTTTCTTATGAGAGAATGATCCAAACCTGAATGTTATAGTCTAAATAGACTTACCTTATTGAAATAAAGCAATTTTGCCTATAAGGACTCATTTGCCCCTAATTGTCATAAAGCATGTAAAAACTGTTTGTATGCGTTAAAATAATGGTTAATATGCAGTTTGCATTTTCTTATGAGACAACGATCCAAACCTGAATGTTATAGTGAAAATAGACTTACCTTTGTAAAATAACGCAATTTTGCCTATAAGGACTCATTTGCACGCAATTGTCGTGAAGCATGTAAAAACTGCTTGTCTGCGTTAAAATAATGGTTAATATGCAGTTTACATTTTCTTATGAGAGAATGATCCAAACCTGAATGTTATAGTGTTAATAGACTTACCTTCATGAAATAAAGCAATTTTGCCTATAAAGACTCATTTGCTTCTAATTGTCATAAAGCATGTAAAAACTGCTTGTCAGCGTTAAAATAATGGTTAATATGCAGTTTGCATTTTCTTATAAGAGAAAGATCCAAACCTGAATGTTATAGTGTAAATAGACTTACCTTCATGAAATAAAGCAATTTTGCCTATAAGGACTCATTTGCCCCTAATTGTCATAAAGCATGTAAAAACAGCTTGTATGCGTTAAAATAATGTATAATATGCAGTTTGCATTTTCTTATGAGAAAATGATCCAAACCTGAATGTTATAGTGAAAATAGACTTACCTGTGTAAAATAAAGCAATTTTGCCTATAATGACTCATTTGCACGCAATTGTCGTGAAGCATGTAAAAACTGCTTGTCTGCGTTAAAATGATGGTTAATATGCAGTTTGCATTTTCTTATGAGAGAATGATCCAAACCTGAAAGTTATAGTGTAAATAGACTTTAACTCATGAAATAAAGCAATTTTGCCTATAAAGATACATTTGCACTTAATTGTCATATAGCATGTAAAAACTGTTTGTATGCGTTAAGATGATAGTAAATATGCAGTTTATATTTTCTTATGAGAGAATGATCTAAACCTGAATGTTACAGTGTAAATAGACTTACCATCATGAAATAAAGCAATTTTGCCTATAAAGAACATTTGCACCTAGTTGTCGTAAAGCATGTAAAAACTGCTTGTCTGCGTTTAAATAATGGTTAATATGCAGTTTGCATTTTCTTATGAGAGAATAATCCAAACCTGAATGTTATAGTGTAAATAGACTAACCTTCATGAAAAAAAGCAATTTTGCCTATAAGGACCCATTTGCCCCTAATTGTCATAAAGCATGTAAAAACTGCATGTTAGCGTTTAAATAATGGTTAATATGCTGTTTGCATTTTCTTATGAGGAAATGATCCAAACCTAAATGTTATAGTGTAAATAGACTAACCCTCATGAAATAAAGCAATTTTGCCTATAAGGACTCATTTGCACCTAATTGTCATAAAGCATGTAAAAACTGCTTGTATGCGTTAAAATGATTGTAAATATGTAGTTTGCATTTTCTTATGAGAGAATGATCCCAACCTGAATGTTATAGTGTAAATAGACTTACCCTCATGAAATAAAGCAATTTTGCCTATAAGGACTCATTTGCATTAATTGTCATAAAGCTTGTAAAAACTGCTTGTATGCGTTAAAATAATAGTTAATATGCAGTTTGCATTTTCTTATGAGAGAATGATCTAAACCTGAATGTTATAGTTTAAGTAAACTTACCTTTGTAAAATAAAGCAGTTTTGCCTATAAGGACTCATTTGCTCCTAATTGTCATAAAGCATGTAAAAACTGCTTGTATGCGTTAAAATAATGGTTAATATGCAGTTTGCATTTTCTTATGAGAGAATGATCCAAACCTGAATGTTATAAAGTAAATAGATTTACCTTTGTAAAACAAAGCAATTTTGCCTATAAGGACTCATTTGCACGCAATTGTGAAGCATGTAAAAACTGCTTGTCAGCGTGAAAATGATAGTAAATATGCAGTTTGCATTTTCTTATGAGAGAATGATCCAAGCCTGAATGTTATAGTGTAAATAGACTTACCCTCATGAAATAAAGCAATTTTGCCTATAAAGACTCATTTGCACCTAATTGTCGTAAAGCATGTAAAAACTGCTTGTCTGCGTTTAAATAATGGTTAATATGCAGTTTGCATTTTCTTATGAGAGAATGATCCAAACCTGAATGTTATAGTGTAAATAGACTTACCTTTGTAAAATAAATCAATTTTGCCTATAAGGACTCATTTGCACGCACTTGTCGTGAAGTATGTAAAAACTGCTTGTCTGCGTTAAAATAATGGTTAATATGCAGTTTGCATTTTCTTATGAGAGAATGACCCAAACCTAAATGTTATAGTGTAAATAGACTTACCTTCATGAAATAGAGCAATTGTGCCTATAAGGACTCATTTGATCCTAATTGTTCAAAAGCATGTAAAAACTGCTTGTCTGCGTTAAAATAATGGTAAATATGCAGTTTGCATTTTCTTATGAGAGAATGATCTAAACCTGAATGTTATAGTGTAAATAGACTTACCTTTATGAAATAAAGCAATTTTGCCTATAAGGACTCATTTGCACCTAATTGTCATAAAGCTTGTAAAAACTGCTTGTATGCGTTAAAATAATAGTTAATATTATGCAGTTTGCATTTTCTTATGAGAGAATGATCTAAACCTGAATGTTATAGTTTAAGTAAACTTACCTTTGTAAAATAAAGCAATTTTGCCTATAAGGACTCATTTGCCCCTAATTGTCATAAAGCATGTAAAAACTGCTTGTATGCGTTAATATAGTGGTAAATATGCAGTTTGCATTTTCTTTTGAGAGAAGGATCCAAACCAGAATATTATAGTGTAAATAGACTTACCTTTGTAAAATAAAGCAATTTTGCCTATAAGGACTCATTTGCACGCAATTGTCGTGAAGCATGTAAAAACTGCTTTTCTGCGTGAAAATGATAGTAAATATGCAGTTTATATTTTCTTATGAGAGAATGATCCAAACCTGAATGTTATAGTGTAAATAGACATACCATTGTAAAATAAAGCAATTTTGCCTATAAGGACTCATTTGCACGCAATTGTCGTGAAGCATGTAAAAACTGCTTGTCTGCGTTAAAATAATGGTTAATATGCAATTTGCATTTTCCTATGAGAGAGTGATCCAAACCTAAATGTTATAGTGTAAATAGACTTATCTTTATGAAATAAAGCAATTTTGCCTATAGGGACTCATTTGCACCTAATTGTCATAAAGCTTGTAAAAACTGCTTGTATGCGTTAAAATAATAGTTAATATTATGCAGTTTGCATTTTCTTATGAGAGAATGATCTAAACCTAAATGTTATAGTTTAAGTAAACTTACCTTTGTAAAATAAAGCAATTTTGCCTATAAGGACTCATTTGCCCCTAATTGTCATAAAGCATGTAAAAACTGCTTGTATGCGTTAATATAGTGGTAAATATGCAGTTTGCATTTTCTTTTGAGAGAAGGATCCAAACCAGAATATTATAGTGTAAATAGACTTACCTTTGTAAAATAAAGCAATTTTGCCTATAAGGACTCATTTGCACGCAATTGTCATGAAGCATGTAAAAACTGCTTTTCTGCGTGAAAATGATAGTAAATATGCAGTTTGCATTTTCTTATGAGAGAATGATCCAAACCTGAATGTTATAGTGTAAATAGACTTACCGTTGTAAAATAAAGCAATTTTGCCTATAAGGACTCATTTGCACGCAATTGTCGTGAAGCATGTAAAAACTGCTTGTCTGCGTTAAAATAATGGTTAATATGCAATTTGCATTTTCCTATGAGAGAGTGATCCAAACCTAAATGTTATAGTGTAAATAGACTTACCTTTATGAAATAAAGCAATTTTGCCTATAAGGACTCATTTGCACCTAATTGTCATAAAGCTTGTAAAAACTGCTTGTATGCGTTAAAATAATAGTTAATATTATGCAGTTTGCATTTTCTTATGAGAGAATGATCTAAACCTGAATGTTATAGTTTAAGTAAACTTACCTTTGTAAAATAAAGCAATTTTGCCTATAAGGACTCATTTGCCCCTAATTGTCATAAAGCATGTAAAAACTGCTTGTATGCGTTAATATAGTGGTAAATATGCAGTTTGCATTTTCTTTTGAGAGAAGGATCCAAACCAGAATATTATAGTGTAAATAGACTTACCATTGTAAAATAAAGCAATTTTGCCTATAAGGACTCATTTGCACGCAATTGTCGTGAAGCATGTAAAAACTGCTTGTCAGCGTTAAAATAATGGTTAATATGCAGTTTGAATTTTCTTATGAGAGAATGATCCAAACCTGAATGTTATAGTGTAATTAGACTAACCCTCATGAAATAAAGCAATTTTGCATATAAAGACTCATTTGCATCTAATTGTCATAAAGCATGTAAAAACTGCTTGTATTCGTTAAAATGATAGTAAATATGCAGTTTGCATTTTCTTATGAGAGAATGATCCAAACCTGAATGTTATAGTGTAAATAGTCTTACCCTCATGAAATAAAGCAATTTTGCCTTTAAGGACTCATTTGCACCTTATTGTCATAAAGCTTGTAAAAACTGCTTGTATGCGTTAAAATGATAGAAAATATGCAGTTTGCATTTTCTTATGAGAAAATGATCTAAACCTGAATGTTATAGTTTAAGTAAACTTACCTTTGTAAAATAAAGCAATTTTGCCTATATAGACTCATTTGCCCCTAATTGTCATAAAGCATGTAAAAACTGCTTGTATGCGTTAAAATAATGGTTAATATGCAGTTTGCATTTTCTTATGAGAGAATGATCCAAACCTGAATGTTATAGTGTAAATAGACTTACCTTTGTAAAATGAAGCAATTTTGCCTATAAGGACTCATTTGCACGCAATTGTCGTGAAGCATGTAAAAACTGCTTGTCTGCGTGAAAATGATAGTAAATATGCAGTTTGCATTTTCTTATGAGAGAATGATCAAAACCTGAATGTTATAGTGTAAATAGACTTACCCTCATGAAATAAAGCAATTTTGCCTATAAAAACTCATTTGCACCTAATTGTCGTAAAGCATGTAAAAACTGCTAGTCTGCGTTTAAATAATGGTTAATATGCAGTTTGCATTTTCTTATGAGAGAATGATCCAAACCTGAATGTTCTAGTGTAAATAGACTAACCTTCATAAAATAAAGTAATTTTGCCTATAAGGACCCATTTGCCCCTAATTGTCATAAAGCATGTAAAAACTGCTTGTATGCGTTGAAATAATAGTTAATATTATGCAGTTTGCATTTTCTTATGAGAGAATGATCCAAACCTGAATGTTATAGTGTAAATAGACTTACCCTCATGAAATAAAGCAATTTTGCCTATAAGGACTCATTTGCACGCAATTGTCGTGAAGCATGTAAAAACTGCTTGTCTGCGTTAAAATAATGGTTAATATGCAGTTTGCATTTTCTTATGAGAGAATGATCCAATCTTGAATGGTATAGTGTAAATAGACTTACCCTCATGAAATAAAGCAATTTTGCCTATAAAGACTCATTTGCACCTAATTGTCATAAAGCATGTAAAAACTGCTTGTATGCGTCAAAATGATAGTAAATATGCAGTTTGCATTTTCTTATGATAGAATGATCCCAACCTAAATGTTATAGTGTAAATAGACTTACCCTCATGAAATAAAGCAATTTTGCCTATAAGGACTCATTTGCACCTAATTGTCATAAAGCTTGTAAAAACTGCTTGTATGCGTTAAAATAATAGTTAATATGCAGTTTGCATTTTCTTATGAGAGAATGATCTAAACCTAAATGTTATAGTTTAAGTAAACTTACCTTTGTAAAATAAAGCAATTTTGCCTATAAGGACTCATTTGCTCCTAATTGTCATAAAGCATGTAAAAACTGCTTGTATGCGTTAAAATAATAGTTAATATGCAGTTTGCATTTTCTTGTGAGAGAATGATCCAAACCTGAATGATATAGTGTAAGTAAACTTACCTTTGTGAAATAAAGCAATTTTGCCTATTAGGACTCATTTGCCCCTAATTGTCATAAAGCATGTAAAAACTGCTTGTATGCGTTAAAATAATGGTTAATATGCAGATTGCATTTTCTTATGAGAGAATGATCCAAACCTTAATGTTATAGTGTAAATAGACTTACCTTTGTAAAATAAAGCAATTTGGCTATAAGGACTCATTTGCACGCAATTGTCGTGAAGCATGTAAAAACTGCTTGTCTGCGTTAAAATAATGGTTAATATGGAGTTTGCATTTACTTATGAGAGAATGATCCAAACCTGAATGTTATAGTGTAAGTAGACTTACCCTCATGAAATAAAGCAATTTTGCCTATAAGGACTCATTTGCCCCTAATTGTCATAAAGCATGTAAAAACTGCTTGTATGCGTTAAAATAATGGTTAAATTGCTGTTTGCATTTTCTTATGAGAGAATGATCCAAACCTGAATGTTATAGTGTAAAAAGATTACCCTCATGAAATAAAGCACTTTTGCCTATAATGACTCATTTGCACCTAATTGTCGTAAAGCATGTAAAAACTGCTTGTCAGCGTTAAAATAATTGTTAATATGCAGTTTGCATTTTCTTATGAGAGAATGATCCAAACCTGAATGTTATAGTGTAAATAGACTTACCTTAATGAAATAAAGCAGATTTGCCTATAAGGACTCATTTGCCCCTAATTGTCATAAAGCATGTAAAAACTGCTTGTATGCGATAAAATAATGGTTAATATGCAGTTTGCATTTTCTTATGAAAGAATGATCCAAACCTGAATGTTATAGTGAAAGTAGACTTACCTTTGTGAAATGAAACAATTTTGCCTTTAAGGACTTATTCCCACCTATCTGTCGTAAAACATGTGAAAACTGCTTGTCTGCGTGAAAATGATAGTAATTATGCAGTTTGCATTTTCCTATGAGAGAATGATCCAAACCTGAATGTTATAGTGTAAATAGACTTACCTTCATGAAATAAAGCACTTTTGCCTATAAGAACTCATTTGCACCTAATTGTCGTAAAGCATGTAAAAA
Organism: Xanthostigma xanthostigma; assembly: GCA_963575645.1. Classification (NCBI taxonomy): domain Eukaryota; kingdom Metazoa; phylum Arthropoda; class Insecta; order Raphidioptera; family Raphidiidae; genus Xanthostigma; species Xanthostigma xanthostigma. The sequence continues at coordinate 19,319,762 of OY754473.1, read as the reverse complement.
CTGCTTGTCAGCGTTAAAATAATGGTTAATATGCAGTTTGCATTTTCTTATGAGAGAATGATCCAAACCTGAATGTATGGTGTAAATAGACTTACCTTAATGAAATAAAGCAATTTTGCCTATAAGGACTCATTTGCCCCTAATTGTCATAAAGCATGAAAAAACTGCATGTATGCGTTAAAATAATGGTTAATATGCAGTTTGCATTTTCTTATGAGAGAATGATCCAAACCTGAATGTTATAGTGTAAATAGACTTACCTTCATGAAATAAAGCAATTTTGCCTATAAGGACCCATTTGCCCCTAATTGTATTAAAAGCATGTAAAAACTGCTTGTGTGCGTTAAAATAATGGTTAATATGCAGTTTGCATTTTCTTATGAGAGAATGTTTCAAACCTGAATGTTATAGTGTAAATAGACTTACCTTTGTAAAATAAAGCAATTTTGCCTATAATCACTCATTTGCACGCAATTGTCGTGAAGCATGTAAAAACTGCTTGTCTGCGTCAAAATGATAGTAAATATGCAGTTTGCATTTTCTTGAGAATGATCCAAACCTGAATGTTATAGTGTAAATACACTTACGCTCATGAAATAAAGCAATTTTGCCTATAAAGACTCTTTTGCACCTAATTGTCGTAAAGCATGTAAAAACTGCTTGTCTGCGTTTAAATAATGGTTAATATGCAGTTTGCATTTTCTTATGAGAGAAAGATCAAAACCTGAATGTTATAGTGTAAATAGACTTACCTTCATGAAATAAAGCAATTTTGCCTATAAGGACTCATTTGCCCCTAATTGTCATAAAGCATGTAAAAACTGCTTGTATGCGTTAAAATAATGGTTAATATGCAGTTTGCTTTTTCTTATGAGAAAATGATCCAAACCTGAATGTTATAGTGTAAATAGACTAACCTTTGTAAAATAAAGCAATTTTGCTTATAAGGACTTATTTGCACGCAATTGTCGTGAAGCATGTAAAAACTGCTAGTCTGCGTCAAAATAATGGTTAAATAGCAGTTTGCATTTTCTTATGAGAGAATGATCCAAACCTGAATGTTATAGTGTAAATAGACTTACCCTCATGAAATAAAGCACTTTTGCCTATAAGGACTCATTTGCCCCTAATTGTCATAAAGCATGTAAAAACTGCTTGTATGCGTTAAAATAATGGTTAATATGCAGTTTGAATTTTCTTATGAGAGAATGATCCAAACCTGAATGTTATAGTGAAAGTAGACTTACCTTTGTAAAATGAAACAATTTTGCCTTTAAGGACTTATTCCCACCTAATTGTCGTAAAACATGTGAAAACTGCTTGTCTGCGTGAAAATGATAGTAATTATGCAGTTTGCATTTTCCTATGAGAGAATGATCCAAACCTGATTGTTATAGTGTAAATAGACTTACCTTCATGAAATAAAGCACTTTTGCCTATAAGAACTCATTTGCACCTAATTGTCGTAAAGCATGTAAAAACTGCTTGTCAGCGTTAAAATAATGGTTAATTAGCAGTTTGCATTTTCTTATGAGAGAATGATCCAAACCTGAATGTATGGTGTAAATAGACTTACCTTAATGAAATAAAGCAATTTTGCCTATAAGGACTCATTTGCCCCTAATTGTCATAAAGCATGTAAAAACTGCTTGTATGCGTTAAAATAATGGTTAATATGCAGTTTGCATTTTCTTATGAGAGAATGATCCAAACCTGAATGTTATAGTGTAAATAGACTTACCCTCATGAAATAAAGCAATTTTGCCTATAAGGACTCATTTGCCCCTAATTGTCGTAAAGCATGTAAAAACTGCTTGTCAGCGTTAAAATAATTGTTAATATGCAGTTTGCATTTTCTTATGAGAGAATGATCCAAACCTGAATGTTATAGTGTAAATAGACTCACCTTAATGAAATAAAGCAGATTTGCCTATAAGGACTCATTTGCCTCTAATTGTCATAAAGCATGTAAAAACTGCTTGTCAGCGTTAAAATAATTGTTAATATGCAGTTTGCATTTTCTTATGAGAGAATGATCCAAACCTGAATGTTATAGTGTAAATAGACTCACCTTAATGAAATAAAGCAGATTTGCCTATAAGGACTCATTTGCCTCTAATTGTCATAAAGCATGTAAAAACTGCTTGTATGCGATAAAATAATTGTTAATATGCAGTTTGCATTTTCTTATGAGAGAATGATCCAAACCTGAATGTTATAGTGAAAATAGACTTACCTTTGTAAAATAAAGCAATTTTGCCTATAAGGACTCATTTGCACGCAATTGTCGTGAAGCATGTAAAAACTGCTTGTATGCGTTAAAATAATGGTTAATATGCAGTTTGCATTTACTTATGAGAGAATGATCCAAACCTGAATGTTATAGTGTAAATAGACTTACCTTTGTAAAATAAAGCAATTTTGCCTATAAAGACTCATTTGCACGCAATTGTCGTGAAGCATGTAAAAACTGCGTGTCTGCGTGAAAATGATAGTCAATATTCAGTTTGCATTTTCTTATGAGAGAAAGATCCAAACCTTAATGTTATAGTGTAAATAGACTTACCTTCATAAAATAAAGCAATTTTGCCTATAAAGACTCATTTGCACCTAATTGTCGTAAAGCATGTAAAAACTGCTTGTGTGCGTTAAATAATGGTTAATATGCAGTTTGCATTTTCTTGTGAGAGAATGATCCAAACCTGAATGTTATAGTGTAAGTAAACTTACCTTTGTAAAATAAAGCAATTTTGCCTATATAGACTCATTTGCCCCTAATTGTCATAAAGCATGTAAAAACTGCTTGTATGCGTTAAAATAATGGTTAATATGCAGTTTGCATTTTCTTATGAGAGAATGATCCAAACCTGAATGTTATAGTGTAAATAGACTTACCTTTGTAAAATGAAGCAATTTTGCCTATAAGGACTCATTTGCACGCAATTGTCGTGAAGCATGTAAAAACTGCTTGTCTGCGTCAAAATGATAGTAAATATGCAGTTTGCATTTTCTTATGAGAGAATGATCCAAACCTGAATGTTATAGTGTAAATAGACTTACGCTCATGAAATAAAACAATTTTGCCTATAAAGACTCATTTGCACCTAATTGTCGTAAAGCATGAAAAAACTGATTGTCTGCGTTTAAATAATGGTTAATATGCAGTTTGCATTTTCTTATGAGAGAATGATCCAAACCTGAATGTTTATAGTGTAAATAGACTTACCTTCATGAAATAAAGCAATTTTGCCTATAAGGACTCATTTGCCCCTAATTGTCATAAAGCATGTAAAAACTGCTTGTATGCGTTAAAATAATGGTTAAAATGCAGTTCGCATTTTCTTATGAGAGAATGTTCCAAACCTGAATGTTATAGTGTAAATAGTCTTACCTTTGTAAAATAAAGCAATTTTGCTTATAAGGACTCATTTGCACGCAATTGTCGTGAAGCATGTAAAAACTGCTTGTCTGCGTTAAAATAATGGTTAATATGCAGTTTGCATTTTCTTATGAGAGAATGATCCAAACCTGAATGTTTATAGTGTAAATAGACTTACCTTCATGAAATAAAGCAATTTTGCCTATAAGGACTCATTTGCCCCTAATTGTCATAAAGCATGTAAAAACTGCTTGTATGCGTTAAAATAATGGTTAAAATGCAGTTCGCATTTTCTTATGAGAGAATGATCCAAACCTGAATGTTATAGTGTAAAAAGATTACCCTCATGAAATAAAGCACTTTTGCCTATAAGGACTCATTTGCACCTAATTGTCGTAAAGCATGTAAAAACTGCTTGTCAGCGTTAAAATAATTGGTAATATGCAGTTTGCATTTTCTTATGAGAGAATGATCCAAACCTGAATGTTATAGTGTAAATAGACTTACCTTAATGAAATAAAGCAGATTTGCCTATAAGGACTCATTTGCCTCTAATTGTCATAAAGCATGTAAAAACTGCTTGTATGCGATAAAATAATGGTTAATATGCAGTTTGCATTTTCTTATGAGAGAATGATCCAAACCTGAATGTTATAGTGAAAATAGACTTACCTTTGTAAAATAAAGCAATTTTGCCTATAAGGACTCATTTGCACGCAATTGTCGTGAAGCATGTAAAAACTGCTTGTATGCGTTAAAATAATGGTTAATATGCAGTTTGCATTTACTTATGAGAGAATGATCCAAACCTGAATGTTATAGTGTAAATAGACTTACCTTTGTAAAATAAAGCAATTTTGCCTATAAAGACTCATTTGCACGCAATTGTCGTGAAGCATGTAAAAACTGCGTGTCTGCGTGAAAATGATAGTCAATATTCAGTTTGCATTTTCTTATGAGAGAATGATCCAAACCTGAATTTTATAGTGTAAATAGACTTACCCTCATGAAATAAAGCAGTTTTGCCTATGAGGACTCATTTGCACCTAATTGTCATAAAGCATGTAAAAACTGCTTGTATGCGTTTAAATAATAGTTAATATGCAGTTTGCATTTTCTTGTGAGAGAAAGATCCAAACCTGAATGTTATAGTGTAAGTAAACTTACCTTTGTGAAATAAAGCAATTTTGCCTATAAGGACTCAATTGCCCCTAATTGTCATAAAGCATGTAAAAACTGCTTGTATGCGTTAAAATAATGGTTAATATGCAGATTGCATTTTCTTATGAGAGAATGATCTAAACCTGAATGTTATAAAGTAAATAGATTTACCTTTGTAAAACAAAGCAATTTTGCCTATAAGGACTCATTTGCACGCAATTGTCGTGAAGCATGTAAAAACTGCTTGTCAGCGTGAAAATGATAGTAAATATGCAGTTTGCATTTTCTTATGAGAGAAAGATCCAAGCCTGAATGTTATAGTGTAAATAGACTTACCCTCATGAAATAAACAAATTTTGCCTATAAAGACTCATTTGCACCTAATTGTCGTAAAGCATGTAAAAACTGCTTGTCTGCGTTTAAATAATGGTTAATATGCAGTTTGCATTTTCTTATGAGAGAAAGATCCAAGCCTGAATGTTATAGTGTAAATAGACTTACCCTCATGAAATAAACAAATTTTGCCTATAAGGACTCATTAGCACGCAATTGTCGTGAAGCATGTAAAAACTGCTTGTCTGCGTTAAAATAATGGTTAATATGCAGTTTGCATTTTCTTATGAGAGAATGACCCAAACCTAAATGTTATAGTGTAAATAGACTTACCTTCATGAAATAGAGCAATTTTGCCTATAAGGACTCATTTGATCCTAATTGTCATAAAGCTTGTAAAAACTGCTTGTATGCGTTAAAATAATAGTTAATATTATGCAGTTTGCACTTTCTTATGAGAGAATGATCTAAACCTGAATGTTATAGTTTAAGTAAACTTACGTTTGTAAAATAAAGCAATTTTGTCTATAAGGACTCATTTGCCCCTAATTGTCATAAAGCATGTAAAAACTGCTTGTATGCGTTAATATAGTGGTTAATATGCAGTTTGCATTTTCGTATGAGAGAATGATCTAAACCTAAATGTTATAGTGTAAATTGACTTACCTTTATGAAATAAAGCAATTTTGCCTATAAGGACTCATTTGCACCTAATTGTCATAAAGCTTGTAAAAAAGCTTGTATGCGTAAAATAATAGTTAATATTATGCAGTTTGCACTTTCTTATGAGAGAATGATCTAAACCTGAATGTTATAGTTTAAGTAAACTTACCTTTGTAAAATAAAGCAATTTTGCCTATAAGGACTCATTTGCCCCTAATTGTCATAAAGCATGTAAAAACTGCTTGTATGCGTTAATATAGTGGTTAATATGCAGTTTGCATTTTCTTATGAGAGAATGATCTAAACCTAAATATTATAGTGTAAATAAACTTACCTTTGTAAAATAAAGCAATTTTGCCTATAAAGACTCATTTGCACGCAATTGTCGTGAAGCATGTAAAAACTGCGTGTCTGCGTGAAAATGATAGTCAATATTCAGTTTGCATTTCCTTATGAGAGAATGATCCAAACCTGAATGTTATAGTGTAAATAGACTTACCCTCATGAAATAAAGCACTTTTGCCTATAAGGACTCATTTGCCCCTAATTGTCATAAAGCATGTAAAAACTGCTTGTATGCGTTAAAATAATGGTTAATATGCAGTTTGAATTTTCTTATGAGAGAATGATCCAAACCTGAATGTTATAGTGAAAGTAGACTTACCTTTGTAAAATGAAACAATTTTGCCTTTAAGGACTTATTCCCACCTAATTGTCGTAAAACATGTGAAAACTGCTTGTCTGCGTGAAAATGATAGTAATTATGCAGTTTGCATTTTCCTATGAGAGAATGATCCAAACCTGATTGTTATAGTGTAAATAGACTTACCTTCATGAAATAAAGCACTTTTGCCTATAAGAACTCATTTGCACCTAATTGTCGTAAAGCATGTAAAAACTGCTTGTCAGCGTTAAAATAATGGTTAATTAGCAGTTTGCATTTTCTTATGAGAGAATGATCCAAACCTGAATGTATGGTGTAAATAGACTTACCTTAATGAAATAAAGCAATTTTGCCTATAAGGACTCATTTGCCCCTAATTGTCATAAAGCATGAAAAAACTGCATGTATGCGTTAAAATAATGGTTAATATGCAGTTTGCATTTTCTTATGAGAGAATGATCCAAACCTGAATGTTATAGTGTAAATAGACTTACCTTCATGAAATAAAGCAATTTTGCCTATAAGGACCCATTTGCCCCTAATTGTATTAAAAGCATGTAAAAACTGCTTGTGTGCGTTAAAATAATGGTTAATATGCAGTTTGCATTTTCTTATGAGAGAATGTTTCAAACCTGAATGTTATAGTGTAAATAGACTTACCTTTGTAAAATAAAGCAATTTTGCCTATAATCACTCATTTGCACGCAATTGTCGTGAAGCATGTAAAAACTGCTTGTCTGCGTCAAAATGATAGTAAATATGCAGTTTGCATTTTCTTGAGAATGATCCAAACCTGAATGTTATAGTGTAAATACACTTACGCTCATGAAATAAAGCAATTTTGCCTATAAAGACTCTTTTGCACCTAATTGTCGTAAAGCATGTAAAAACTGCTTGTCTGCGTTTAAATAATGGTTAATATGCAGTTTGCATTTTCTTATGAGAGAAAGATCAAAACCTGAATGTTATAGTGTAAATAGACTTACCTTCATGAAATAAAGCAATTTTGCCTATAAGGACTCATTTGCCCCTAATTGTCATAAAGCATGTAAAAACTGCTTGTATGCGTTAAAATAATGGTTAATATGCAGTTTGCTTTTTCTTATGAGAAAATGATCCAAACCTGAATGTTATAGTGTAAATAGACTAACCTTTGTAAAATAAAGCAATTTTGCTTATAAGGACTTATTTGCACGCAATTGTCGTGAAGCATGTAAAAACTGCTAGTCTGCGTCAAAATAATGGTTAAATTGCAGTTTGCATTTTCTTATGAGAGAATGATCCAAACCTGAATGTTATAGTGTAAATAGACTTACCCTCATGAAATAAAGCACTTTTGCCTATAAGGACTCATTTGCCCCTAATTGTCATAAAGCATGTAAAAACTGCTTGTATGCGTTAAAATAATGGTTAATATGCAGTTTGAATTTTCTTATGAGAGAATGATCCAAACCTGAATGTTATAGTGAAAGTAGACTTACCTTTGTAAAATGAAACAATTTTGCCTTTAAGGACTTATTCCCACCTAATTGTCGTAAAACATGTGAAAACTGCTTGTCTGCGTGAAAATGATAGTAATTATGCAGTTTGCATTTTCCTATGAGAGAATGATCCAAACCTGATTGTTATAGTGTAAATAGACTTACCTTCATGAAATAAAGCACTTTTGCCTATAAGAACTCATTTGCACCTAATTGTCGTAAAGCATGTAAAAACTGCTTGTCAGCGTTAAAATAATGGTTAATTAGCAGTTTGCATTTTCTTATGAGAGAATGATCCAAACCTGAATGTATGGTGTAAATAGACTTACCTTAATGAAATAAAGCAATTTTGCCTATAAGGACTCATTTGCCCCTAATTGTCATAAAGCATGTAAAAACTGCTTGTATGCGTTAAAATAATGGTTAATATGCAGTTTGCATTTTCTTATGAGAGAATGATCCAAACCTGAATGTTATAGTGTAAATAGACTTACCCTCATGAAATAAAGCAATTTTGCCTATAAGGACTCATTTGCCCCTAATTGTCGTAAAGCATGTAAAAACTGCTTGTCAGCGTTAAAATAATTGTTAATATGCAGTTTGCATTTTCTTATGAGAGAATGATCCAAACCTGAATGTTATAGTGTAAATAGACTCACCTTAATGAAATAAAGCAGATTTGCCTATAAGGACTCATTTGCCTCTAATTGTCATAAAGCATGTAAAAACTGCTTGTCAGCGTTAAAATAATTGTTAATATGCAGTTTGCATTTTCTTATGAGAGAATGATCCAAACCTGAATGTTATAGTGTAAATAGACTCACCTTAATGAAATAAAGCAGATTTGCCTATAAGGACTCATTTGCCTCTAATTGTCATAAAGCATGTAAAAACTGCTTGTATGCGATAAAATAATTGTTAATATGCAGTTTGCATTTTCTTATGAGAGAATGATCCAAACCTGAATGTTATAGTGAAAATAGACTTACCTTTGTAAAATAAAGCAATTTTGCCTATAAGGACTCATTTGCACGCAATTGTCGTGAAGCATGTAAAAACTGCTTGTATGCGTTAAAATAATGGTTAATATGCAGTTTGCATTTACTTATGAGAGAATGATCCAAACCTGAATGTTATAGTGTAAATAGACTTACCTTTGTAAAATAAAGCAATTTTGCCTATAAAGACTCATTTGCACGCAATTGTCGTGAAGCATGTAAAAACTGCGTGTCTGCGTGAAAATGATAGTCAATATTCAGTTTGCATTTTCTTATGAGAGAATGATCCAAACCTGAATGTTATAGTGTAAATAGACTTACCCTCATGAAATAAAGCAGTTTTGCCTATGAGGACTCATTTGCACCTAATTGTCATAAAGCATGTAAAAACTGCTTGTATGCGTTAAAATAATAGTTAATATGCAGTTTGCATTTTCTTGTGAGAGAAAGATCCAAACCTGAATGTTATAGTGTAAGTAAACTTACCTTTGTGAAATAAAGCAATTTTGCCTATAAGCACTCATTTGCACGCAATTGTCGTGAAAAATGTAAAAACTGCTTGTCTGCGTTAAAATAATGGTTAATATGCAGTTTGCATTTACTTATGAGAGAATGATCCAAACCTGAATGTTATAGTGTAAATAGACTAACCCTCATGAAATAAAGCAATTTTGCCTATAAGGACTCATTTGCCCCTAATTGTCATAAAGCATGTAAAAACTGCTTGTATGCGTTAAAATAATGGTTAATATGCAGTTTGAATTTTCTTATGAGAGAATGATCCAAACCTGAATGTTATAGTGAAAGTAGACTTACCTTTGCGAAATGAAACAATTTTGCCTTTAAGGACTTATTCCCACCTAATTGTCGTAAAACATGTGAAAACTGCTTGTCTGCGTGAAAATGATAGTAATTATGCAGTTTGCATTTTCCTATGAGAGAATGATCCAAACCTGATTGTTATAGTGTAAATAGACTTACCTTCATGAAATAAAGCACTTTTGCCTATAAGAACTCATTTGCACCTAATTGTCGTAAAGCATGTAAAAACTGCTTGTCAGCGTTAAAATAATGGTTAATATGCAGTTTGCATTTTCTTATGAGAGAATGATCCAAACCTGAATGTATGGTGTAAATAGACTTACCTTAATGAAATAAAGCAATTTTGCCTATAAGGACTCATTTGCCCCTAATTGTCATAAAGCATGAAAAAACTGCATGTATGCGTTAAAATAATGGTTAATATGCAGTTTGCATTTTCTTATGAGAGAATGATCCAAACCTGAATCTTATAGTGTAAATAGACTTACCTTCATGAAATAAAGCAATTTTGCCTATAAGGACCCATTTGCCCCTAATTGTCATAAAGCATGTAAAAACTGCTTGTGTGCGTTAAATAATGGTTAATATGCAGTTTGCATTTTCTTGTGAGAGAATGATCCAAACCTGAATGTTATAGTGTAAGTAAACTTACCTTTGTAAAATAAAGCAATTTTGCCTATATAGACTCATTTGCCCCTAATTGTCATAAAGCATGTAAAAACTGCTTGTATGCGTTAAAATAATGGTTAATATGCAGTTTGCATTTTCTTATGAGAGAATGATCCAAACCTGAATGTTATAGTGTAAATAGACTTACCTTTGTAAAATGAAGCAATTTTGCCTATAAGGACTCATTTGCACGCAATTGTCGTGAAGCATGTAAAAACTGCTTGTCTGCGTCAAAATGATAGTAAATATGCAGTTTGCATTTTCTTATGAGAGAATGATCCAAACCTGAATGTTATAGTGTAAATAGACTTACGCTCATGAAATAAAACAATTTTGCCTATAAAGACTCATTTGCACCTAATTGTCGTAAAGCATGAAAAAACTGATTGTCTGCGTTTAAATAATGGTTAATATGCAGTTTGCATTTTCTTATGAGAGAATGATCCAAACCTGAATGTTTATAGTGTAAATAGACTTACCTTCATGAAATAAAGCAATTTTGCCTATAAGGACTCATTTGCCCCTAATTGTCATAAAGCATGTAAAAACTGCTTGTATGCGTTAAAATAATGGTTAAAATGCAGTTCGCATTTTCTTATGAGAGAATGTTCCAAACCTGAATGTTATAGTGTAAATAGTCTTACCTTTGTAAAATAAAGCAATTTTGCTTATAAGGACTCATTTGCACGCAATTGTCGTGAAGCATGTAAAAACTGCTTGTCTGCGTTAAAATAATGGTTAATATGCAGTTTGCATTTTCTTATGAGAGAATGATCCAAACCTGAATGTTTATAGTGTAAATAGACTTACCTTCATGAAATAAAGCAATTTTGCCTATAAGGACTCATTTGCCCCTAATTGTCATAAAGCATGTAAAAACTGCTTGTATGCGTTAAAATAATGGTTAAAATGCAGTTCGCATTTTCTTATGAGAGAATGATCCAAACCTGAATGTTATAGTGTAAAAAGATTACCCTCATGAAATAAAGCACTTTTGCCTATAAGGACTCATTTGCACCTAATTGTCGTAAAGCATGTAAAAACTGCTTGTCAGCGTTAAAATAATTGGTAATATGCAGTTTGCATTTTCTTATGAGAGAATGATCCAAACCTGAATGTTATAGTGTAAATAGACTTACCTTAATGAAATAAAGCAGATTTGCCTATAAGGACTCATTTGCCTCTAATTGTCATAAAGCATGTAAAAACTGCTTGTATGCGATAAAATAATGGTTAATATGCAGTTTGCATTTTCTTATGAGAGAATGATCCAAACCTGAATGTTATAGTGAAAATAGACTTACCTTTGTAAAATAAAGCAATTTTGCCTATAAGGACTCATTTGCACGCAATTGTCGTGAAGCATGTAAAAACTGCTTGTATGCGTTAAAATAATGGTTAATATGCAGTTTGCATTTACTTATGAGAGAATGATCCAAACCTGAATGTTATAGTGTAAATAGACTTACCTTTGTAAAATAAAGCAATTTTGCCTATAAAGACTCATTTGCACGCAATTGTCGTGAAGCATGTAAAAACTGCGTGTCTGCGTGAAAATGATAGTCAATATTCAGTTTGCATTTTCTTATGAGAGAATGATCCAAACCTGAATTTTATAGTGTAAATAGACTTACCCTCATGAAATAAAGCAGTTTTGCCTATGAGGACTCATTTGCACCTAATTGTCATAAAGCATGTAAAAACTGCTTGTATGCGTTTAAATAATAGTTAATATGCAGTTTGCATTTTCTTGTGAGAGAAAGATCCAAACCTGAATGTTATAGTGTAAGTAAACTTACCTTTGTGAAATAAAGCAATTTTGCCTATAAGGACTCAATTGCCCCTAATTGTCATAAAGCATGTAAAAACTGCTTGTATGCGTTAAAATAATGGTTAATATGCAGATTGCATTTTCTTATGAGAGAATGATCTAAACCTGAATGTTATAAAGTAATCAGATTTACCTTTGTAAAACAAAGCAATTTTGCCTATAAGGACTCATTTGCACGCAATTGTCGTGAAGCATGTAAAAACTGCTTGTCAGCGTGAAAATGATAGTAAATATGCAGTTTGCATTTTCTTATGAGAGAAAGATCCAAGCCTGAATGTTATAGTGTAAATAGACTTACCCTCATGAAATAAACAAATTTTGCCTATAAAGACTCATTTGCACCTAATTGTCGTAAAGCATGTAAAAACTGCTTGTCTGCGTTTAAATAATGGTTAATATGCAGTTTGCATTTTCTTATGAGAGAAAGATCCAAGCCTGAATGTTATAGTGTAAATAGACTTACCCTCATGAAATAAACAAATTTTGCCTATAAGGACTCATTAGCACGCAATTGTCGTGAAGCATGTAAAAACTGCTTGTCTGCGTTAAAATAATGGTTAATATGCAGTTTGCATTTTCTTATGAGAGAATGACCCAAACCTAAATGTTATAGTGTAAATAGACTTACCTTCATGAAATAGAGCAATTTTGCCTATAAGGACTCATTTGATCCTAATTGTCATAAAGCTTGTAAAAACTGCTTGTATGCGTTAAAATAATAGTTAATATTATGCAGTTTGCACTTTCTTATGAGAGAATGATCTAAACCTGAATGTTATAGTTTAAGTAAACTTACGTTTGTAAAATAAAGCAATTTTGTCTATAAGGACTCATTTGCCCCTAATTGTCATAAAGCATGTAAAAACTGCTTGTATGCGTTAATATAGTGGTTAATATGCAGTTTGCATTTTCGTATGAGAGAATGATCTAAACCTAAATGTTATAGTGTAAATTGACTTACCTTTATGAAATAAAGCAATTTTGCCTATAAGGACTCATTTGCACCTAATTGTCATAAAGCTTGTAAAAAAGCTTGTATGCGTAAAATAATAGTTAATATTATGCAGTTTGCACTTTCTTATGAGAGAATGATCTAAACCTGAATGTTATAGTTTAAGTAAACTTACCTTTGTAAAATAAAGCAATTTTGCCTATAAGGACTCATTTGCCCCTAATTGTCATAAAGCATGTAAAAACTGCTTGTATGCGTTAATATAGTGGTTAATATGCAGTTTGCATTTTCTTATGAGAGAATGATCTAAACCTAAATATTATAGTGTAAATAAACTTACCTTTGTAAAATAAAGCAATTTTGCCTATAAAGACTCATTTGCACGCAATTGTCGTGAAGCATGTAAAAACTGCTTGTCTGCGTGAAACTGATAGTAAATATGCAGTTTGCATTTTCCTATGAGAGAATGATCAAAACCTGAATGTTATAGTGTAAATAGTCTTACCCTCATAAAATAAAGCAATTTTGCCTATAAGGACTCATTTGCACCTAATTGTCATAAAGCTTGTAAAAACTGCTTGTATGCGTTAAAATGATAGTAAATATGCAGTTTGCATTTTCTTATGAGAGAATGATCCAAACATGAATGTTATAGCGTAAATAGACTTACCTTTGTAAAATAAAGCAATTTTGCCTATAAAGACTCATTTGCACGCAATTGTCGTGAAGCATGTAAAAACTGCGTGTCTGCGTGAAAATGATAGTCAATATTCAGTTTGCATTTCCTTATGAGAGAATGATCCAAACCTGAATGTTATAGTGTAAATAGACTTACCCTCATGAAATAAAGCAATTTTGCCTATGAGGACTCATTTGCACCTAATTGTCATAAAGCATGTAAAAACTGCTTGTATGCGTTAAAATAATAGTTAATATGCAGTTTGCATTTTCTTGTGAGAGAATGATCCAAACCTGAATGTTATAGTGTAAGTAAACTTACCTTTGTGAAATAAAGCAATTTTGCCTATAAGGACTCATTTGCCCCTAATTGTCATAAAGCATGAAAAAACTGCATGTATGCGTTAAAATAATGGTTAATATGCAGTTTGCATTTTCTTATGAGAAAATGATCCAAACCTGAATGTTATAGTGAAAATAAACTTACCATTGTAAAATAAAGCAATTTTGCCTATAAGGACTCATTTGCACGCAATTGTCGTGAAGCATGTAAAAAACTGCATGTATGCGTTAAAATAATGGTTAATATGCAGTTTGCATTTTCTTATGAGAGAATGATCCAAACCTGAATGTTATAGTGTAAATAGACTTTAACTCATGAAATAAAGCAATTTTGCCTATAATGACTCATTTGCACTTAATTGTCATATAGCATGTAAAAACTGCTTGTATGCGTTAAAATGATAGTAAATATGCAGTTTATATTTTCGTATGAGAGAATGATCTAAACCTGAATGTTACAGTGTAAATAGACTTACCATCATGAAATAAAGCAATTTTGCCAATAAAGACTCATTTGCCCCTAATTGTCATAAAGCATGAAAAAACTGCATGTATGCGTTAAAATAATGGTTAATATGCAGTTTGCATTTTCTTATGAGAGAATGATCCAAACCTGAATGTTATAGTGTAAATAGACTTTAACTCATGAAATAAAGCAATTTTGCCTATAAAGACTCATTTGCACTTAATTGTCATATAGCATGTAAAAACTGCTTGTCTGCGTAAAAATGATAGTAAATATGCAGTTTGCATTTTCTTATGAGAGAATGATCTAAACCTGAATGTCATAGTGTAAATAGAATTACCCTCATAAAATAAAGCAATTTTGCCTATAATGACTCATTTGCACCTAATTGTCATAAAGCATGTAAAACCTGCTTGTATGCGTTAAAATAATAGTTAATATGCAGTTTGCATTTTCTTGTGAGAGAATGATCCAAACCTGAATGTTATAGTGTAAATAAACTAACCTTTGTGAAATAAAGCAATTTTGCCTATAAGGACTCATTTGCACCTTATTGTCGTAAAGCATGTAAAAACTGCTTGTCTGCGTTAAAATAATGGTTAATATGCAGTTTGCATTTTCTTATGAGAGAATAATCCAAACCTGAATGTTATAGTGTAAATAGACTAACCTTCATGAAAAAAAGCAATTTTGCCTATAAGGACCCATTTGCCCCTATTTGTCATAAAGCATGTAAAAACTGCTTGTATGCGTTAAAATAATGGTTAAAATGCAGTTTGCATTTTCTTATGAGGGAATGATCCAAACCTGAATGTTATAGTGTAAATAGACTTACCCTCATGAAATAAAGCAATTTTGTTATAAGGACTCATTTGCACCTAATTGACAAAAAGCATGTAAAAACTGCATGTATGCGTTAAAATGATAGTAAATATGCAGTTTGCATTTTCTTATGAGAGAATGATCCAAACCTAAATGTTATAGTGTAAATAGACTACCCTCATGAAATAAAGCAATTTTGCCTATAAGGACTCATTTGCACCTAATTGTCATAAAGCTTGTAAAAACTGCTTGTATGCGTTAAACTAATAGTTAATATGCAGTTTGCATTTTCTTATGAGAGAATGATCCAAACCTGAATCTAATAGTTTAAGTAAACTTACCTTTGTAAAATAAAGCAATTTTGCCTATAAGGACTCATTTGCACCTAATTGTCGTAAAGCATGTAAAAACTGCTTGTCAGCGTAAAAATGATAGTAAATATGCAGTTTGCATTTTCTTATGAGAGAATGATCTAAACCTGAAAGTTATAGGGTAAATAGACTTACCCTCATAAAATAAAGCAATTTTGCCTATAATGACTCATTTGCACCTAATTGTCATAAAGCATGTAAAATCTGCTTGTATGCGTTAAAATAATAGTTAATATGCAGTTTGCATTTTCTTGTGAGAGAATGATCCAATCCTGAATGTTATAGTGTAAGTAAACTTACCTTTATGAAATAAAGCAATTTTGTCTATAAGGACTCATTTGCCCCTAATTGTCATAAAGCATGAAAAAACTGCATGTATGCGTTAAAATAATGGTTAATATGCAGTTTGCATTTTCTTATGAGAGAATGATCCAAACCTGAATCTTATAGTGTAAATAGACTTACCTTCATGAAATAAAGCAATTTTGCCTATAAGGACCCATTTGCCCCTAATTGTCATAAAGCATGTAAAAACTGCTTGTGTGCGTTAAATAATGGTTAATATGCAGTTTGCATTTTCTTGTGAGAGAATGATCCAAACCTGAATGTTATAGTGTAAGTAAACTTACCTTTGTAAAATAAAGCAATTTTGCCTATATAGACTCATTTGCCCCTAATTGTCATAAAGCATGTAAAAACTGCTTGTATGCGTTAAAATAATGGTTAATATGCAGTTTGCATTTTCTTATGAGAGAATGATCCAAACCTGAATGTTATAGTGTAAATAGACTTACGCTCATGAAATAAAACAATTTTGCCTATAAAGACTCATTTGCACCTAATTGTCGTAAAGCATGAAAAAACTGATTGTCTGCGTTTAAATAATGGTTAATATGCAGTTTGCATTTTCTTATGAGAGAATGATCCAAACCTGAATGTTTATAGTGTAAATAGACTTACCTTCATGAAATAAAGCAATTTTGCCTATAAGGACTCATTTGCCCCTAATTGTCATAAAGCATGTAAAAACTGCTTGTATGCGTTAAAATAATGGTTAAAATGCAGTTCGCATTTTCTTATGAGAGAATGTTCCAAACCTGAATGTTATAGTGTAAATAGTCTTACCTTTGTAAAATAAAGCAATTTTGCTTATAAGGACTCATTTGCACGCAATTGTCGTGAAGCATGTAAAAACTGCTTGTCTGCGTTAAAATAATGGTTAATATGGAGTTTGCATTTACTTATGAGAGAATGATCCAAACCTGAATGTTATAGTGTAAATAGACTAACCCTCATGAAATAAAGCAATTTTGCCTATAAGGACTCATTTGCCCCTAATTGTCATAAAGCATGTAAAAACTGCTTGTATGCGTTAAAATAATGGTTAAATTGCTGTTTGCATTTTCTTATGAGAGAATGATCCAAACCTGAATGTTATAGTGTAAAAAGATTACCCTCATGAAATAAAGCACTTTTGCCTATAAGGACTCATTGGCACCTAATTGTCGTAAAGCATGTAAAAACTGATTGTCAGCGTTAAAATAATTGTTATTATGCAGTTTGCATTTTCTTATGAGAGAATGATCCAAACCTGAATGTTATAGTGTAAATAGACTTACCTTAATGAAATAAAGCAGATTTGCCTATAAGGACTCATTTGCCTCTAATTGTCATAAAGCATGTAAAAACTGCTTGTATGCGATAAAATAATGGTTAATATGCAGTTTGCATTTTCTTATGAGAGAATGATCCAAACCTGAATGTTATAGTGAAAATAGACTTACCTTTGTAAAATAAAGCAATTTTGCCTATAAGGACTCATTTGCACGCAATTGTCGTGAAGCATGTAAAAACTGCTTGTATGCGTTAAAATAATGGTTAATATGCAGTTTGCATTTACTTATGAGAGAATGATCCAAACCTGAATGTTATAGTGTAAATAGACTTACCTTTGTAAAATAAAGCAATTTTGCCTATAAAGACTCATTTGCACGCAATTGTCGTGAAGCATGTAAAAACTGCGTGTCTGCGTGAAAATGATAGTCAATATTCAGTTTGCATTTTCTTATGAGAGAATGATCCAAACCTGAATGTTATAGTGTAAATAGACTTACCCTCATGAAATAAAGCAGTTTTGCCTATGAGGACTCATTTGCACCTAATTGTCATAAAGCATGTAAAAACTGCTTGTATGCGTTAAAATAATAGTTAATATGCAGTTTGCATTTTCTTGTGAGAGAAAGATCCAAACCTGAATGTTATAGTGTAAGTAAACTTACCTTTGTGAAATAAAGCAATTTTGCCTATAAGGACTCATTTGCCCCTAATTGTCATAAAGCATGTAAAAACTGCTTGTATGCGTTAAAATAATGGTTAATATGCAGATTGCATTTTCTTATGAGAGAATGATCCAAACCTGAATGTTATAAAGTAAATAGATTTACCTTTGTAAAACAAAGCAATTTTGCCTATAAGGACTCATTTGCACGCAATTGTCGTGAAGCATGTAAAAACTGCTTGTCAGCGTGAAAATGATAGTAAATATGCAGTTTGCATTTTCTTATGAGAGAATGATCCAAGCCTGAATGATATAGTGTAAATAGACTTACCCTCATGAAATAAACAAATTTTGCCTATAAAGACTCATTTGCACCTAATTGTCGTAAAGCATGTAAAAACTGCTTGTCTGCGTTTAAATAATGGTTAATATGCAGTTTGCATTTTCTTATGAGAGAATGATCCAAACCTGAATGTTATAGTGTAAATAGACTTACCTTTGTAAAAAAAATCAATTTTGCCTATAAGGACTCATTAGCACGCAATTGTCGTGAAGCATGTAAAAACTGCTTGTCTGCGTTAAAATAATGGTTAATATGCAGTTTGCATTTTCTTATGAGAGAATGACCCAAACCTAAATGTTATAGTGTAAATAGACTTACCTTCATGAAATAGAGCAATTTTGCCTATAAGGACTCATTTGATCCTAATTGTCATAAAGCTTGTAAAAACTGCTTGTATGCGTTAAAATAATAGTTAATATTATGCAGTTTGCACTTTCTTATGAGAGAATGATCTAAACCTGAATGTTATAGTTTAAGTAAACTTACGTTTGTAAAATAAAGCAATTTTGCCTATAAGGACTCATTTGCCCCTAATTGTCATAAAGCATGTAAAAACTGCTTGTATGCGTTAATATAGTGGTTAATATGCAGTTTGCATTTTCTTATGAGAGAATGATCCAAACCTAAATATTATAGTGTAAATAAACTTACCTTTGTAAAATAAAGCAATTTTGCCTATAAGGACTCATTTGCACGCAATTGTCGTGAAGCATGTAAAAACTGCTTGTCTGCGTGAAACTGATAGTAAATATGCAGTTTGCATTTTCCTATGAGAGAATGATCAAAACCTGAATGTTATAGTGTAAATAGTCTTACCCTCATAAAATAAAGCAATTTTGCCTATAAGGACTCATTTGCACCTAATTGTCATAAAGCTTGTAAAAACTGCTTGTATGCGTTAAAATGATAGTAAATATGCAGTTTGCATTTTCTTATGAGAGAATGATCCAAACATGAATGTTATAGTGTAAATAGACTTACCTTTGTAAAATAAAGCAATTTTGCCTATAAAGACTCATTTGCACGCAATTGTCGTGAAGCATGTAAAAACTGCGTGTCTGCGTGAAAATGATAGTCAATATTCAGTTTGCATTTTCTTATGAGAGAATGATCCAAACCTGAATGTTATAGTGTAAATAGAATTACCCTCATGAAATAAAGCAATTTTGCCTATGAGGACTCATTTGCACCTAATTGTCATAAAGCATGTAAAAACTGCTTGTATGCGTTAAAATAATAGTTAATATGCAGTTTGCATTTTCTTGTGAGAGAATGATCCAAACCTGAATGTTATAGTGTAAGTAAACTTACCTTTGTGAAATAAAGCAATTTTGCCTATAAGGACTCATTTGCCCCTAATTGTCATAAAGCATGAAAAAACTGCATGTATGCGTTAAAATAATGGTTAATATGCAGTTTGCATTTTCTTATGAGAAAATGATCCAAACCTGAATGTTATAGTGAAAATAGACTTACCATTGTAAAATAAAGCAATTTTGCCTATAAGGACTCATTTGCACGCAATTGTCGTGAAGCATGTAAAAAACTGCATGTATGCGTTAAAATAATGGTTAATATGCAGTTTGCATTTTCTTATGAGAGAATGATCCAAACCTGAATGTTATAGTGTAAATAGACTTTAACTCATGAAATAAAGCAATTTTGCCTATAAAGACTCATTTGCACTTAATTGTCATATAGCATGTAAAAACTGCTTGTATGCGTTAAAATGATAGTAAATATGCAGTTTATATTTTCGTATGAGAGAATGATCTAAACCTGAATGTTACAGTGTAAATAGGCTTACCATCATGAAATAAAGCAATTTTGCCAATAAAGACTCATTTGCCCCTAATTGTCATAAAGCATGAAAAAACTGCATGTATGCGTTAAAATAATGGTTAATATGCAGTTTGCATTTTCTTATGAGAGAATGATCCAAACCTGAATGTTATAGTGTAAATAGACTTTAACTCATGAAATAAAGCAATTTTGCCTATAAAGACTCATTTGCACTTAATTGTCATATAGCATGTAAAAACTGCTTGTATGCGTTAAAATGATAGTAAATATGCAGTTTATATTTTCGTATGAGAGAATGATCTAAACCTGAATGTTACAGTGTAAATAGACTTACCATCATGAAATAAAGCAATTTTGCCAATAAAGACTCATTTGCACCTAATTGTCATAAAGCATGTAAAAACTGCTTGTCTGCGTTAAAATAATGGTTAATATGCAGTTTGCATTTTCTTATGAGAGAATGATCCAAACCTGAATGTTATAGTGAAAATAGACTTACCTTTGTAAAATAAAGCAATTTTGTTTATAAGGACTCATTTGCACGCAATTGTCGTAAAGCATGTAAAAACTGCTTGTCTGCGTAAACATGATAGTAAATATGCAGTTTGCATTTTCTTATGAGAGAATGATCTAAACCTGAATGTCATAGTGTAAATAGAATTACCCTCATAAAATAAAGCAATTTTGCCTATAATGACTCATTTGCACCTAATTGTCATAAAGCATGTAAAAACTGCTTGTATGCGTTAAAATAATAGTTAATATGCAGTTTGCATTTTCTTGTGAGAGAATGATCCAAACCTGAATGTTATAGTGTAAATAAACTAACCTTTGTGAAATAAAGCAATTTTGCCTATAAGGACTCATTTGCACCTTATTGTCGTAAAGCATGTAAAAACTGCTTGTCTGCGTTAAAATAATGGTTAATATGCAGTTTGCATTTTCTTATGAGGGAATGATCCAAACCTGAATGTTATAGTGTAAATAGACTTACCCTCATGAAATAAAGCAATTTTGTTATAAGGACTCATTTGCACCTAATTGTCAAAAAGCATGTAAAAACTGCATGTATGCGTTAAAATGATAGTAAATATGCAGTTTGCATTTTCTTATGAGAGAATGATCCAAACCTAAATGTTATAGTGTAAATAGACTAACCTTCATGAAAAAAAGCAATTTTGCCTATAAGGACCCATTTGCCCCTAATTGTCGTAAAGCATGTAAAAACTGCTTGTCTGCGTTAAAATAATAGTTAATATGCAGTTTGCATTTTCTTATGAGAGAATGATCCAAACCTGAATGTTATAGTGAAAATAGACTTACCTTTGTAAAATAAAGCAACTTTCTTTATAAGGACTCATTTGCACGCAATTGTCGTAAAGCATGTAAAAACTGCTTGTCTGCGTAAAAATGATAGTAAATATGCAGTTTGCATTTTCTTATGAGAGAATTATCTAAACCTGAATGTTATAGTGTAAAAAAACTTACCTTCATAAAATAAAGAAATTTTGCCTATAATGACTCATTTGCACCTAATTGTCATAAAGCATGTAAAAACTGCTTGTATGCGTTAAAATAATAGTTAATATGCAGTTTGCATTTTCTTGTGAGAGAATGATCCAAACCTGAATGTTATAGTGTAAGTAAACGTACCTTTGTGAAATAAAGCAATTTTGCCTATAAGGACACATTTGCACCTAATTGTCGTAAAGCATGTAAAAACTGCTTGTCTGCGTTAAAATAATGGTTAATATGCAGTTTGCATTTTCTTATGAGAGAATAATCCAAACCTGAATGTTATAGTGTAAATAGACTAACCTTCATGAAAAAAAGCAATTTTGCCAATAAGGACCCATTTGCCCCTAATTGTCATAAAGCATGTAAAAACTGCTTGTATGCGTTTAAATAATGGTTAATATGCAGTTTGCATTTTCTTATGAGGAAATGATCCAAACCTAAATGTTATAGTGTAAATAGACTAACCCTCATGAAATAAAGCAATTTTGCCTATAAGGACTCATTTGCACCTAATTGTCATAAAGCATGTAAAAACTGCTTGTATGCGTTAAAATGATTGTAAATATGCAGTTTGCATTTTCTTATAAGAGAATGATCCAAACCTAAATGTTATAGTGTAAATAGACTAACCCTCATGAAATAAAGCAATTTTGCCTATAAGGACTCATTTGCACCTAATTGTCATAAAGCTTGTAAAAACTGCTTGTATGCGTTAAACTAATAGTTAATATGCAGTTTGCATTTTCTTATGAGAGAATGATCCAAACCTGAATGTTATAGTTTAAGTAAACTTCCCTTTGTAAAATAAAGCAATTTTGCCTATAAGGACTCATTTGCACCTAATTGTCGTAAAGCATGTAAAAACTGCTTGTCTGCGTTAAAATAATGGTTAATATGCAGTTTGCATTTTCTTATGAGAGAATGATCCAAACCTGAATGTTATAGTGTAAATAGACTAACCTTCATGAAAAAAGCAATTTTGCCTATAAGGACCCATTTGCCCCTAATTGTCGTAAAGCATGTAAAAACTGCTTGTCTGCGTTAAAATAATGGTTAATATGCAGTTAGCATTTTCTTATGAGAGTATGATCCAAACCTGAATGTTATAGTGAAAATAGACTTACATTTGTAAAATAAAGCAATTTTGTTTATAAGGACTCATTTGCACGCAATTGTCGTAAAGCATGTAAAAACTGCTTGTCAGCGTAAAAATGATAGTAAATATGCAGTTTGCATTTTCTTATGAGAGAATGATCTAAACCTGAAAGTTATAGGGTAAATAGACTTACCCTCATAAAATAAAGCAATTTTGCCTATAATGACTCATTTGCACCTAATTGTCATAAAGCATGTAAAATCTGCTTGTATGCGTTAAAATAATAGTTAATATGCAGTTTGCATTTTCTTGTGAGAGAATGATCCAATCCTGAATGTTATAGTGTAAGTAAACTTACCTTTATGAAATAAAGCAATTTTGCCTATAAGGACTCATTTGCACCTAATTGTCGTAAAGTATGTAAAAACTGCTTGTCTGCGTTAAAATAATGGTTAATATGCAGTTTGCATTTTCTTATGAGAGAATAATCCAAACCTGAGTGTTATAGTGTAAATAGACTAACCTTCATGAAAGAAGCAATTTTGCCTATAAGGACCCATTTGCCCCTAATTGTCATAAAGCATGTAAAAACTGCTTGTATGCGTTAAAATAATAGTTAATATGCAGTTGGCATTTTCTTATGAGGGAATGATCCAAACCTGAATGTTATAGTGTAAATAGACTTACCCTCATGAAATAAAGCAATTTTGCCTATAAGGACTCATTTGCACCTAATTGTCATAAAGCATGTAAAAACTGCTTGTATGCGTTAAAATGATAGTAAATATGCAGTTTGCATTTTCTTATGAGAGAATGATCCAAACCTAAATGTTATAGTGTAAATAGACTAACCCTCATGAAATAAAGCAATTTTGCCTATAAGGACTCATTTGCACCTAATTGTCATAAAGCTTGTAAAAACTGCTTGTATGCGTTAAACTAATAGTTAATATGCAGTTTGCATTTTCTTATGAGAGAATGATCCAAACCTGAATGTTATAGTTTAAGTAAACTTACCTTTGTAAAATAAAGCAATTTTGCCTATAAGGACTCATTTGCACTTAATTGTCGTAATACATGTAAAAACTGCTTGTCTGCGTTAAAATAATGGTTAATATGCAGTTTGCATTTTCTTATGAGAGAATGATCCAAACCTGAATGTTATAGTGTAAATAGACTTACCTTTGTAAAATAAAGCAATTTTGCCTATAAGGACTCATTTGCCCCTAATTGTCATAAAGCATGTAAAAACTGCTTGTATGCGTTAAATTATGGTTAAATTGCTGTTTGCATTTTCTTATGAGAGAATGATCCAAACCTGAATGTTATAGTGTAAAAAGATTACCCTCATGAAATAAAGCACTTTTGCCTATAAGGACTCATTTGCACCTAATTGTCGTAAAGCATGTAAAAACTGCTTGTCAGCGTTAAAATAATTGTTAATATGCAGTTTGCATTTTCTTATGAGAGAATGATCCAAACCTGAATGTTATAGTGTAAATAGACTTACCTTAATGAAATTAAGCAGATTTGCCTATAAGGACTCATTTGCCCCTAATTGTCATAAAGCATGTAAAAACTGCTTGTATGCGATAAAATAATGGTTAATATGCAGTTTGCATTTTCTTATGAGAGAATGATCCAAACCTGAATGTTATAGTGAATATAGACTTACCTTTGTAAAATAAAGCAATTTTGCCTATAAGGACTTATTTGCACGCAATTGTCGTGAAGCATGTAAAAACTGCTTGTATGCGTTAAAATAATGGTTAATATGCAGTTTGCATTTACTTATGAGAGAATGATCCAAACCTGAATGTTATAGTGTAAATAGACTTACCTTTGTAAAATAAAGCAATTTTGCCTATAAAGACTCATTTGCACGCAATTGTCGTGAAGCATGTAAAAACTGCGTGTCTGCGTGAAAATGATAGTCAATATTCAGTTTGCATTTTCTTTTGAGAGAATGATCCAAACCTGAATGTTATAGTGTAAATAGACTTACCCTCATGAAATAAAGCAGTTTTGCCTATGAGGACTCATTTGCACCTAATTGTCATAAAGCATGTAAAAACTGCTTGTATGCGTTAAAATAATAGTTAATATGCAGTTTGCATTTTCTTGTGAGAGAAAGATCCAAACCTGAATGTTATAGTGTAAGTAAACTAACCTTTGTGAAATAAAGCAATTTTGCCTATAAGGACTCATTTGCCCCTAATTGTCATAAAGCATGTAAAAACTGCTTGTATGCGTTAAAATAATGGTTAATATGCAGATTGCATTTTCTTATGAGAGAATGATCCAAACCTTAATGTTATAGTGTAAATAGACTTACCTTTGTTAAATAAAGCAATTTTGCCTATAAGGACTCATTTGCACGCAATTGTCGTGAAGCATGTAAAAACTGCTTGTCTGCATTAAAATAATGGTTAATATGCAGTTTGCATTTACTTATGAGAGAATGATCCAAACCTGAATGTTATAGTGTAAATAGACTTACCCTCATGAAATAAAGCAATTTTGCCTATAAGGACTCATTTGCCCCTAATTGTCATAAAGCATGTAAAAACTGCTTGTATGCGTTAAAATAATGGTTAAATTGCAGTTTGCATTTTCTTATGAGAGAATGATCCAAACCTGAATGTTATAGTGTAAATAGACTTACCCTCATGAAATAAAGCACTTTTGCCTATAAGGACTCATTTGCCCCTAATTGTCATAAAGCATGTAAAAACTGCTTGTATGCGTTAAAATAATGGTTAATATGCAGTTTGAATTTTCTTATGAGAGAATGATCCAAACCTGAATGTTATAGTGAAAGTAGACTTACCTTTGTGAAATGAAACAATTTTGCCTTTAAGGACTTATTCCCACCTAATTGTCGTAAAACATGTGAAAACTGCTTGTCTGCGTGAAAATGCTAGTAATTATGCAGTTTGCATTTTCCTATGAGAGAATGATCCAAACCTGATTGTTATAGTGTAAATAGACTTACCTTCATGAAATAAAGCACTTTTGCCTATAAGAACTCATTTGCACCTAATTGTCGTAAAGCATGTAAAAACTGCTTGTCAGCGTTAAAATAATGGTTAATATGCAGTTTGCATTTTCTTATGAGAGAATGATCCAAACCTGAATGTATGGTGTAAATAGACTTACCTTAATGAAATAAAGCAATTTTGCCTATAAGGACTCATTTGCCCCTAATTGTCATAAAGCATGTAAAAACTGCTAGTCTGCGTTAAATAATGGTTAATATGCAGTTTGCATTTTCTTATGAGAGAATGATCCAAACCTGAATGTTATAGTGTAAGTAAACTTACCTTTGTAAAATAACGCAATTTTGCCTATATAGACTCATTTGCCCCTAATTGTCATAAAGCATGTAAAAACTGCTTGTATGCGTTAAAATAATGGTTAATATGCAGTTTGCATTTTCTTATGAGAGAATGATCCAAACCTGAATGTTATAGTGTAAATAGACTTACCCTCATGAAATAAAGCAATTTTGCCTATAAGGACTCATTTGCACGCAATTGTCGTGAAGCATGTAAAAACTGCTTGTCTGCGTTAAAATAATGGTTAATATGCAGTTTGCATTTTCTTATGAGAGAATGATCCAAACTTGAATGGTATAGTGTAAATCGACTTACCCTCATGAAATAAAGCAATTTTGCCTATAAAGACTCATTTGCACCTAATTGTCATAAAGCATGTAAAAACTGCTTGTATGCGTCAAAATGATAGTAAATATGCAGTTTGCATTTTCTTATGAGAGAATGATCCCAACCTAAATGTTATAGTGTAAATAGACTTACCCTCATGAAATAAAGCAATTTTGCCTATAAGGACTCATTTGCACCTAATTGTCATAAAGCTTGTAAAAACTGCTTGTATGCGTTAAAATAATAGTTAATATGCAGTTTGCATTTTCTTATGAGAGAATGATCTAAACCTAAATGTTATAGTTTAAGTAAACTTACCTTTGTAAAATAAAGCAATTTTGCCTATAAGGACTCATTTGCTCCTAATTGTCATAAAGCATGTAAAAACTGCTTGTATGCGTTAAAATAATGGTTAATATGCAGTTTGCATTTTCTTATGAGAGAATGATCCAAACCTGAATGTTATAACGTAAATAGATTTACCTTTGTAAAACAAAGCAATTTTGCCTATAAGGACTCATTTGCACGCAATTGTCGTGAAGCATGTTAAAACTGCTTGTCAGCGTGAAAATGATAGTAAATATGCAGTTTGCATTTTCTTATGAGAGAATGATCCAAGCCTGAATGTTATAGTGTAAATAGACTTACCCTCATGAAATAAACAAATTTTGCCTATAAAGACTCATTTGCACCTAATTGTCGTAAAGCTTGTAAAAACTGCTTGTCTGCGTTTAAATAATGGTTAATATGCAGTTTGCATTTTCTTATGAGAGAATGATCCAAACCTGAATGTTATAGTGTAAATAGACTTACCTTTGTAAAAAAAATCAATTTTGCCTATAAGGACTCATTAGCACGCAATTGTCGTGAAGCATGTAAAAACTGCTTGTCTGCGTTAAAATAATGGTTAATATGCAGTTTGCATTTTCTTATGAGAGAATGACCCAAACCTAAATGTTATAGTGTAAATAGACTTTCCTTCATGAAATAGAGCAATTTTGCCTATAAGGACTCATTTGATCCTAATTGTCATAAAGCTTGTAAAAACTGCTTGTATGCGTTAAAATAATAGTTAATATTATGCAGTTTGCACTTTCTTATGAGAGAATGATCTAAACCTGAATGTTATAGTTTAAGTAAACTTACCTTTGTAAAATAAAGCAATTTTGCCTATAAGGACTCATTTGCCCCTAATTGTCATAAAGCATGTAAAAACTGCTTGTATGCGTTAATATAGTGGTTAATATGCAGTTTGCATTTTCGTATGAGAGAATGATCTAAACCTGAATGATATAGTGTAAATAGACTTACCTTCATGAAAAAAAGCAATTTTGCCTATAAGGACTCATTTGCACCTAATTGTCATAAAGCTTGTAAAAACTGCTTGTATGCGTTAAAATAATAGTTAATATTATGCAGTTTGCACTTTCTTATGAGAGAATGATCTAAACCTGAATGTTATAGTTTAAGTAAACTAACCTTTGTAAAATAAAGCAATTTTGCCTATAAGGACTCATTTGCCCCTAATTGTCATAAAGCATGTAAAAACTGCTTGTATGCGTTAATATAGTGGTTATTATGCAGTTTGCATTTTCTTATGAGAGAATGATCCAAACCTGAATATTATAGTGTAAATAGACTTACCTTTGTAAAATAAAACAATTTTGCCTATAAGGACTCATTTGCACGCAATTGTCGTGAAGCATGTAAAAACTGCTTGTCTGCGTGAAACTGATAGTAAATATGCAGTTTGCATTTTCTTATGAGAGAATGATCAAAACCTGAATGTTCTAGTGTATATAGTCTTACCCTCATAAAATAAAGCAATTTTGCCTATAAGGACTCATTTGCACCTAATTGTCATAAAGCTTGTAAAAACTGCTTGTATGCGTTAAAATAATAGTAAATATGCAGTTTGCATTTTCTTATGAGAGAATGATCCAAACATGAATGTTATAGTGTAAATAGACTTACCTTTGAAAAATAAAGCAATTTTGCCTATAAAGACTCATTTGCACGCAATTGTCGTGAAGCATGTAAAAACTGCGTGTCTGCGTGAAAATGATAGTCAATATTCAGTTTGCATTTACTTATGAGAGAATGATCCAAACCTGAATGTTATAGTGTAAATAGACTTACCCTCATGAAATAAAGCAATTTTGCCTATGAGGACTCATTTGCACCTAATTGTCATAAAGCATGTAAAAACTGCTTGTATGCGTTAAAATAATAGTTAATATGCAGTTTGCATTTTCTTGTGAGAGAATGATCCAAACCTGAATGTTATAGTGTAAGTAAACTTACCTTTGTGAAATAAAGCAATTTTGCCTATAAGGACTCATTTGCCCCTAATTGTCATTAAGCATGAAAAAACTGCATGTATGCGTTAAAATAATGGTTAATATGCAGTTTGCATTTTCTTATGAGAAAATGATCCAAACCTGAATGTTATAGTGAAAATAGACTTACCATTGTAAAATAAAGCAATTTTGCCTATAAGGACTCATTTGCACGCAATTGTCGTGAAGCATGTAAAAAACTGCTTGTCTGCGTTAAAATAATGGTTAATATGCAGTTTGCATTTTCTTATGAGAGAATGATCCAAACCTGAATGTTATAGTGTAAATAGACTTTAACTCATGAAATAAAGCAATTTTGCCTATAAAGACTTATTTGCACTTAATTGTCATATAGCATGTAAAAACTGCTTGTATGCGTTAAAATGATAGTAAATATGCAGTTTATATTTTCGTATGAGAGAATGATCTAAACCTGAATGTTACAGTGTAAATAGACTTACCATCATAAAATAAAGCAATTTTGCCAATAAAGACTCATTTGCACCTAATTGTCATAAAGCATGTAAAAACTGCTTGTCTGCGTTAAAATAATGGTTAATATGCAGTTTGCATTTTCTTATGAGAGAATGATCTAAACCTAAATGTTATAGTGAAAATAGACTTACCTTTGTAAAATAAAGCAATTTTGTTTATAAGGACTCATTTGCACGCAATTGTCGTAAAGCATGTAAAAACTGCTTGTCTGCGTAAAAATGATAGTAAATATGCAGTTTGCATTGTCTTATGAGAGAATGATCTAAACCTGAATGTTATAGTGTAAATAGAATTACCCTCATAAAATAAAGCAATTTTGCCTATAATGACTCATTTGCACCTAATTGTCATAAAGCATGTAAAAACTGCTTGTATGCGTTAAAATAATAGTTAATATGCAGTTTGCATTTTCTTGTGAGAGAATGATCCAAACCTGAATGTTATAGTGTAAATAAACTAACCTTTGTGAAATAAAGCAATTTTGCCTATAAGGACTCATTTGCACCTTATTATCGTAAAGCATGTAAAAACTGCTTGTCTGCGTTAAAATAATGGTTAATATGCAGTTTGCATTTTCTTATGAGAGAATAATCCAAACCTGAATGTTATAGTGTAAATAGACTAACCTTCATGAAAAAAAGCAATATTGCCTATAAGGAACCATTTGCCCCTAATTGTCATAAAGCATGTAAGAACTGCTTGTATGCGTTAAAATAATGGTCAAAATGCAGTTTGCATTTTCTTATGAGGGAATGATCCAAACCTGAATGTTATAGTGTAAATAGACTTACCCTCATGAAATAAAGCAATTTTGTTATAAGGACTCATTTGCACCTCATTGTCAAAAAGCATGTAAAAACTGCATGTATGCTTAAAATGATCGTAAATATGCAGTTTGCATTTTCTTATGAGAGAATGATCCAAACCTAAATGTTATAGTGTAAATAGACTAACCCTCATGAAATAAAGCAATTTTGCCTATAAGGACTCATTTGCACCTAATTGTCATAAAGCTTGTAAAAACTGCTTGTATGCGTTAAACTAATAGTTAATATGCAGTTTGCATTTTCTTATGAGAGAATGATCCAAACCTGAATCTAATAGTTTAAGTAAACTTACCTTTGTAAAAAAAAGCAATTTTGCCTATAAGGACTCATTTGCACCTAATTGTCGTAAAGCATGTAAAAACTGCTTGTTTGCGTTAAAATAATGGTTAATATGCCGTTTGCATTTTCTTATGAGAGAATGATCCAAACCTGAATGTTATAGTGTAAATTGACTAACCTTTATGAAATAAAGCAATTTTGCCTATAAGGACTTAATTGCCCTTAATTGTCATAAAGCATGTAAAAACTGCTTGTATGCGTTAAAATAATTGTTAATATGCAGTTTGCATTTTCTTATGAGAGAATGATCCAAACCTGAATGTTATAGTGAAAATATTCTTACCTTTGTAAAATAAAGCAATTTTGTTTATAAGGACTCATTTGCACGCAATTGTCGTGAAGCATTTAAAAACTGCTTGTCTGCGTGAAAATGATAGTAAATATGCAGTTTGCATTTTCTTATGAGTAAATGATCCAACCCTGAAGGTTATAGTGTAAATAGAGTTACCTTTGTAAAAAAAAGCAATTTTGCCTATAAGGACTCATTTGCACGCAATTGTCGTGAAGCATGTAAAAACTGCTTGTCTGCGTTAAAATAATGGTTAATATGCAGTTTGCATTTTCTTATGAGAGAATGATCCAAACCTGAATGTTATAGTGAAAGTAGACTTACCTTTGTGAAATAAAACAATTTTGCCTTTAAGGACTTATTTCCACCTAATTGTCGTAAAACATGTGAAAACTGCTTGTCTGCAAAAAAATGATAGTAAATATGCAGTTTGCATTTTCTTATGAGAGAATGATCCAAACCTAAATGTTGTAGTGTAAATAGACTTACCTTTATGAAATAAAGCACTTTTGCCTATAAGGACTCATTTGCACCTAATTGTCGTAAAGCATGTAAAAACTGCTTGTCAGTGTTAAAATAATGGTTAATATGCAGTTTGCATTTTCTTATGAGAGAATGATCCAAACCTGAATGTTATAGTGTAAAATATAGACTTACCTTAATGAAATAAAGCAATTTTGCCTATAAGGACTCATTTGCCCCTAATTGTCATAAAGCATGTAAAAACTGCTTGTATGCGTTAAAATAATGGTTAATACGCAGTTTGCATTTTCTTATGAGAGAATGATCCAAACCTGAATGTTATAGTGAAAATAGACTTACCTTTGTAAAATAACGCAATTTTGCCTATAAGGACTCATTTGCACGCAATTGTCGTGAAGCATGTAAAAACTGCTTGTCTGCGAAAAAATAATGGTTAATATGCAGTTTGCATTTTCTTATGAGAGAATGATCCAAACATGAATGTTATAGTGAAAGTAGACTTACCTTTGTGAAATAAAACATTTTTGCCTTTAAGGACTTTTTTCCACCTAATTGTCGTAAAACATGTGAAAACTGCTTGTCTGCGTTAAAATAATGGTTAATCTGCAGTTTGCATTTTCTTATGAGAGAATGATCCAAACCTGAATGTTATAGTCTAAATAGACTTACCTTTATGAAATAAAGCACTTTTTCCTATAAGTACTCATTTGCACGCAATTGTCGTGAAGCATGTAAAAACTGCTTGTCTGCGTTAAAATAATGGTTAATATGCAGTTTGCATTTTCTTATGAGAGAATGATCCAAACCTGAATGTATAGTGTAAATAGACTTTAACTCATGAAATAAAGCAATTTTGCCTATAAAGACTCATTTGCACTTAATTGTCATATAGCATGTAAAAACTGCTTGTATGCGTTAAGATGATAGTAAATATGCAGTTTATATTTTCTTATGAGAGAATGATCTAAACCTGAATGTTACAGTGTAAATAGACTTACCATCATGAAATAAAGCAATTTTGCCTATAAAGACTCATTTGCACCTAATTGTCGTAAAGCATGTAAAAACTGCTTGTCTGCGTTTAAATAATGGTTAATATGCAGTTTGCATTTTCTTATGAGAGAATGATCCAAACCTGAATGTTATAGTGTAAATAGACTTACCTTTGTAAAATAAAGCAATTTTGCCTATAAGGACTCATTTGCACGCAATTGTCGTGAAGCATGTAAAAACTGCTTGTCTGCGTTAAAATAATGGTTAATATGCAGTTTGCATTTTCTTATGAGAGAATGATCCAAACCTAAATGTTACAGTGTAAATAGACTAACCCTCATGAAATAAACCAATTTTTGCCTATAAGGACTCATTTGCACCTAATTGTCATAAAGCTTGTAAAAACTGCTTGTATGCGTTAAAATAATAGTTAATATTCAGTTTGCATTTTCTTGTGAGAGAATGATCCAAACCTGAATGTTATAGTGTAAGTAAACTTACCTTTGTAAAATAAAGCAATTTTGCCTATAAGGACTCATTTGCACCTAATTGTCGTAAAGCATGTAAAAACTGCTTGTCTGCGTTAAAATAATGGTTAATATGCAGTTTGCATTTTCTTATGAGAGAATAATCCAAACCTGAATGTTATAGTGTAAATAGACTAACCTTCATGAAAAAAAGCAATTTTGCCTATAAGGACCCATTTGCCCCTAATTGTCATAAAGCATGTAAAAACTGCTTGTATGCGTTAAAATAATGGTTAATATGCAGTTTGCATTTTCTTATGAGGGAATGATCCAAACCTGAATGTTATAGTGTAAATAGACTTACCCTCATGAAATAAAGCAATTTTGCTTATAAGGACTCATTTGCACCTAATTGTCATAAAGCATGTAAAAACTGCTTTTATGCGTTAAAATGATAGTAAATATGCAGTTTGCATTTTCTTATGTGAGAATAATCCAAACCTGAATGTTATAGTGTAAATAGACTAACCTTCATGAAAAAAGCAATTTTGCCTATAAGTACCCATTTGCCCCTAATTGTCGTAAAGCATGTAAAAACTGCTTGTCTGCGTTAAAATAATGGTTAATATGCAGTTTGCATTTTCTTATGAGAGTATGATCTAAACCTGAATGTTATAGTGAAAAAAGACTTACCTTTGTAAAATAAAGCAATTTTGTTTATAAGGACTCATTTGCACCTAATTGTCGTAAAGCATGTAAAAACTGCTTGTCTGCGTTAAAATAATGGTTAATATGCAGTTTGCATTTTCTTATGAGAGAATAATCCAAACCTGAATGTTATAGTGTAAATAGACTAACCTTCATGAAAAAATCAATTTTGCCTATAAGGACCCATTTGCCCCTAATTGTCGTAAAGCATGTAAAAACTGCTTGTCTGCGTTAAAATAATGGTTAATATGCAGTTTGCATTTTCTTATGAGAGTATTATCCAAACCTGAATGTTATAGTGAAAATAGACTTACCTTTGTAAAATAAAGCAATTTTGTTTATAAGGACTCATTTGCACGCAATTGTCGTAAAGCATATAAAAACTGCTTGTCTGCGTAAAAATGATAGTAAATATGCAGTTTGCATTTTCTTATGAGAGAATGATCTAAACCTGAAAGTTATAGGGTAAATAGACTTACCCTCATAAAATAAAGCAATTTTGCCTATAATGACTCATTTGCACCTAATTGTCATAAAGCATGTAAAAACTGCTTGTATGCGTTAAAATAATAGTTAATATGCAGTTTGCATTTTCTTGTGAGAGAATGATTAAAACCTGAATGTTATAGTGTAAGTAAACTTACCTTTGTGAAATAAAGCAATTTTGCCTATAAGGACTCATTTGCACCTAATTGTCGTAAAGTATGTAAAAACTGCTTGTCTGCGTTAAAATAATGGTTAATATGCAGTTTGCATTTTCTTATGAGAGAATAATCCAAACCTGAGTGTTATAGTGTAAATAGACTAACCTTCATGAAAGAAGCAATTTTGCCTATAAGGACCCATTTGCCCCTAATTGTCATAAAGCATGTAAAAACTGCTTGTATGCGTTAAACTAATAGTTAATATGCAGTTTGCATTTTCTTATGACAGAATGATCCAAACCTGAATGTTATAGTGAAAATAGACTTACCTTTGTAAAATAAAGCAATTTTGTTTATAAGGACTCATTTGCACCTAATTGTCATAAAGCATGTAAAAGCTGCTTGTTTGCGTTAAAATGATAGTAAATATGCAGTTTGCATTTTCTTATGAGAGAATAATCCAAACCTAAATGTTATAGTGTAAATAGACTAACCTTCATGAAAAAAGCAATTTTGCCTATAAGGACCCATTTGCCCCTAATTGTCGTAAAGCATGTAAAAACTGCTTGTCTGCGTTAAAATAATGGTTAATATGCAGTTTGCATTTTCTTATGAGAGTATGATCCAAACCTGAATGTTATAGTGAAAATAGACTTACCTTTGTAAAATAAAGCAATTTTGTTTATAAGGACTCATTTGCACGCAATTGTCGTAAAGCATGTAAAAACTGCTTGTCAGCGTAAAAATGATAGTAAATATGCAGTTTGCATTTTCTTATGAGAGAATGATCTAAACCTGAAAGTTATAGGGTAAATAGACTTACCCTGATAAAATAAAGCAATTTTGCCTATAATGACTCATTTGCACCTAATTGTCATAAAGCATGTAAAATCTGCTTGTATGCGTTAAAATAATAGTTAATATGCAGTTTGCATTTTCTTGTGAGAGAATGATCCAATCCTGAATGTTATAGTGTAAGTAAACTTACCTTTATGAAATAAAGCAATTTTGCCTATAAGGACTCATTTGCACCTAATTGTCGTAGAGTATGTAAAAACTGCTTGTCTGCGTTAAAATAATGGTTAATATGCAGTTTGCATTTTCTTATGAGAGAATAATCCAAACCTGAGTGTTATAGTGTAAATAGACTAACCTTCATGAAAGAAGCAATTTTGCCTATAAGGACCCATTTGCCCCTAATTGTCATAAAGCATGTAAAAACTGCTTGTATGCGTTAAAATAATAGTTAATATGCAGTTTGCATTTTCTTATGAGAGAATGATCCAAACCTGAATGTTATAGTGTAAATAGACTAACCCTTATGAAATAAAGCAATGATGCCTATAAGGACTCATTTGCACCTAATTGTCATAAAGCTTGTAAAAACTGCTTGTATGCGTTAAAATAATAGTTTATATGCAGTTTGCATTTTCTTATGAGAGAATGATCCAAACCTGAATATTATAGTTTAAGTAAACTTACCTTTGTAAATTAAAGCAATTTTGCCTATAAGGACTCATTTGCATCTAATTGTCGTAAGGCATGTAAAAACTGCTTGTCTGCGTTAAAATAATGGTTAATATGCAGTTTGCATTTTCTTATGAGAGAATGATCCAAACCTGAATGTTATAGTCTAAATAGACTTACCCTCATGAAATAAAGCAATTTTGCCTATAAAGACTTATTTGCACCTAATTGTCGTAAAGCATGTAAAAACTGCTTGTCAGCGTTAAAATAATGGTTAATATGCAGTTTGCATTTTCTTATGAGAGAATGATCCAAACCTGATAGTTATAGTGAAAATAGACTTACCTTTGTAAAATAACGCAATTTTGCCTATAAGGACTCATTTGCACGCAATTGTCGTGAAGCATGTAAAAACTGCTTGTCTGCGAAAAAATAATGGTTAATATGCAGTTTGCATTTTCTTTTGAGAGAATGATCCAAACCTGAATGTTATAGTGTAAAATATAGACTTACCTTAATGAAATAAAGCAATTTTGTCTATAAGGACTCATTTGCCCCTAATTGTCATAAAGCATGTAAAAACTGCTTGTATGCGTTAAAATAATGGTTTATACGCAGTTTGCATTTTCTTATGAGAGAATGATCCAAACCTGAATGTTATAGTGAAAATAGACTTACCTTTGTAAAATAACGCAATTTTGCCTATAAGGACTCATTTGCACGCAATTGTCGTGAAGCATGTAAAAACTGCTTTTCTGCGAAAAAATAATGGTTAATATGCAGTTTGCATTTTCTTATGAGAGAATGATCCAAACCTGAATGTTATAGTCTAAATAGACTAACCTTAATGAAATAAAGCAATTTTGCCTATAAGGACTCATTTGCACCTAATTGTCATAAAGCATGTAAAAACTGCTTGTATGCGTTAAAATGATAGTAAAAATGCAGTTTGCATTTTCTTAAGAGAGAATGATCCAAACCTAAAGTTATAGTGTAAATAGCCTAACCCTCATGAAAAAAAGCAATTTTGCCTATAAGGACTCATTTGCACCTAATTGTCATAAAGCTTGTAAAAACTGCTTGTATGCGTTAAACTAATAGTTAATATGCAGTTTGCATTTTCTTATGAGAGAATGATCTAAACCTGAATGTTATAGTTTAAGTAAACTTACCTTTGTAAAATAAAGCAATTTTGCTATAAGGACTCATTTGCACCTAATTGTCGTAAAGCATGTAAAAACTGCTTGTCTGCGTTAAAATAATGGTTAATATGCAGTTTGCATTTTCTAATGAGAGAATAATCCAAACCTGAATGTTATAGTGTAAATAGACTAACCTTCATGAAAAAAACCAATTTTGCCTATAAGGACCCATTTGCCCCTAATTGTCGTAAAGCATGTAAAAACTGCTTGTCTGCGTTAAAATAATGGTTAATATGCAGTTTGCATTTTCTAATGAGAGAATAATCCAAACCTGAATGTTATAGTGTAAATAGACTAACCTTCATGAAAAAAACCAATTTTGCCTATAAGGACCCATTTGCCCCTAATTGTCGTAAAGCATGTAAAAACTGCTTGTCTGCGTTAAAATAATAGTTAATATGCAGTTTGCATTTTCTTATGAGAGAATGATCTAAACCTGAATGTTATAGTGTAAATAGAATTACCCTCATAAAATAAAGCAATTTTGCCTATAATGACTCATTTGCACCTAATTGTCATAAAGCATGTAAAAACTGCTTGTATGCGTTAAAATAATAGTTAATATGCAGTTTGCATTTTCTTGTGAGAGAATGATCCAAACCTGAATGTTATAGTGTAAATAAACTAACCTTTGTGAAATAAAGCAATTTTGCCTATAAGGACTCATTTGCACCTAATTGTCGTAAAGCATGTAATAACTGCTTGTCTGCGTTAAAATAATGGTTAATATGCAGTTTGCATTTTCTAATGAGAGAATAATCCAAACCTGAATGTTATAGTGTAAATAGACTAACCTTCATGAAAAAAACCAATTTTGCCTATGAGGACCCATTTGCCCCTAATTGTCGTAAAGCATGTAAAAACTGCTTGTCTGCGTTAAAATAATAGTTAATATGCAGTTTGCATTTTCTTATGAGAGAATGATCTAAACCTGAATGTTATAGTGTAAATAGAATTACCCTCATAAAATAAAGCAATTTTGCCTATAATGACTCATTTGCACCTAATTGTCATAAAGCATGTAAAAACTGCTTGTATGCGTTAAAATAATAGTTAATATGCAGTTTGCATTTTCTTGTGAGAGAATGATCCAAACCTGAATGTTATAGTGTAAATAAACTAACCTTTGTGAAATAAAGCAATTTTGCCTATAAGGACTCATTTGCACCTTATTGTCGTAAAGCATGTAAAAACTGCTTGTCTGCGTTAAAATAATGGTTAATATGCAGTTTGCATTTTCTTATGAGAGAATAATCCAAACCTGAATGTTATAGTGTAAATAGACTAACCTTCATGAAAAAAAGCAATTTTGCCTATAAGGACCCATTTGCCCCTAATTGTCATAAAGCATGTAAAAACTTCTTGTATGCGTTAAAATAATGGTTAATATGCAGTGTGCATTTTCTTATGAGAGAATGATCCAAACCTGAATGTTATAGTGAAAATAGACTAACCTTTGTAAAATAAAGCAATTTTGTTTATAAGGACTCATTTGCACCTAATTGTCGTAAAGCATGTAAAAACTGCTTGCCTGCGTTAAAATAATGGTTGATATGCAGTTTGCATTTTCTAATGAGAGAATAATCCAAACCTGAATGTTATAGTGTAAATAGACTAACCTTCATGAAAAAAAGCAATTTTGCCTATAAGGACCCATTTGCCCCTAATTGTCGTAAAGCATGTAAAAACTGCTTGTCTGCGTTAAAATAATAGTTAATATGCAGTTTGCATTTTCTTATGAGAGAATGATCCAAACCTGAATGTTATAGTGAAAATAGACTTACCTTTGTAAAATAAAGCAATTTTGCCTATAAGGACACATTTGCACCTAATTGTCATAAAGCATGTAAAAACTGCTTGTATGCGTTTAAATAATGGTTAATATGCAGTTTGCATTTTCTTATGAAGAAATGATCCAAACCTAAATGTTATAGTGTAAATAAACTAACCCTCATGAAATAAAGCAATTTTGCCTATAAGGACTCATTTGCACCTAATTGTCATAAAGCATGTAAAAACTGCTTGTATGCGTTAAAATGATTGTAAATATCCAGTTTGCATTTTCTTATGAGAGAATGATCCAAACCTAAATGTTATAGTGTAAATAGACTAACCCTCATGAAATAAAGCAATTTTGCCTATAAGGACTCATTTGCACCTAATTGTCATAAAGCTTGTAAAAACTGCTTGTATGCGTTAAAATAATGGTTAATATGCAGTTTGCATTTTCTTATGAGAGAATAATCCAAACCTGAATGTTATAGTGTAAATAGACTAACCTTTATGAAATAAAGCAATTTTGCCTATAAGGACTTAATTGCCCCTAATTGTCATAAAGCATGTAAAAACTGCTTGTATGCGTTAAAATAATTGTTAATATGCAGTTTGCATTTTCTTATGAGAGAATGATCCAAACCTGAATGTTATAGTGAAAATATTCTTACCTTTGTAAAATAAAGCAATTTTGTTTATAAGGACTCATTTGCACGCAAGTGTCGTGAAGCATGTAAAAACTGCTTGTCTGCGTGAAAATGATAGTAAATATGCAGTTTGCATTTTCTTAAGAGAAAATGATCCAAACCTGAAGATTATAGTGTAAATAGAGTTACCTTTGTAAAAAAAAGCAATTTTGCCTATAAGGACTCATTTGCACGCAATTGTCGTGAAGCATGTAAAAACTGCTTGTCTGCGTTAAAATAATGGTTAATATGCAGTTTGCATTTTCTTATGAGAGAATGATCCAAACCTGAATGTTATAGTGAAAGTAGACTTACCTTTGTGAAATAAAACAATTTTGCCTTTAAGGACTTATTTCCACCTAATTGTCGTAAAACATGTGAAAACTGCTTGTCTGCAAGAAAATGATAGTAAATATGCAGTTTGCATTTTCTTATGAGAGAATGATCCAAACCTGAATGTTGTAGTGTAAATAGACTTACCTTTATGAAATAAAGCACTTTTGCCTATAAGGACTCATTTGCACCTAATTGTCGTAAAGCATGTAAAAACTGCTTGTCAGCGTTAAAATAATGGTTAATATGCAGTTTGCATTTTCTTTTGAGAGAATGATCCAAACCTGATTGTTATAGTGTAAATAGACTTACCTTAATGAAATAAAGCAATTTTGCCTATAAGGACTCATTTTCCCCTAATTGTCATAAAGCATGTAAAAACTGCTTGTATGCGTTAAAATAATGGTTAATACGCAGTTTGCATTTTCTTATGAGAGAATGATCCAAACCTGAATGTTATAGTCTAAATAGACTTACCTTAATGAAATAAAGCAATTTTGCCTATAAGGACTCATTTGCCCCTAATTGTCATAAAGCATGTAAAAACTGTTTGTATGCGTTAAAATAATGGTTAATATGCAGTTTGCATTTTCTTATGAGAGAATGATCCAAACATGAATGTTATAGTGAAAGTAGACTTACCTTTGTGAAATAAAACATTTTTGCCTTTAAGGACTCTTTTTCACCTAATTGTCGTAAAACATGTGAAAACTGCTTGTCTGCATTAAAATAATGGTTAATATGCAGTTTGCATTTTCTTATGAGAGAATGATCCAAACCTGAATGTTATAGTCTAAATAGACTTACCTTAATGAAATAAAGCAATTTTGCCTATAAGGACTCATTTGCCCCTAATTGTCATAAAGCATGTAAAAACTGTTTGTATGCGTTAAAATAATGGTTAATATGCAGTTTGCATTTTCTTATGAGACAACGATCCAAACCTGAATGTTATAGTAAAAATAGACTTACCTTTGTAAAATAACGCAATTTTGCCTATAAGGACTCATTTGCACGCAATTGTCGTGAAGCATGTAAAAACTGCTTGTCTGCGTTAAAATAATGGTTAATATGCAGTTTACATTTTCTTATGAGAGAATGATCCAAACCTGAATGTTATAGTGTTAATAGACTTACCTTCATGAAATAAAGCAATTTTGCCTATAAAGACTCATTTGCTTCTAATTGTCATAAAGCATGTAAAAACTGCTTGTCAGCGTTAAAATAATGGTTAATATGCAGTTTGCATTTTCTTATAAGAGAAAGATCCAAACCTGAATGTTATAGTGTAAATAGACTTACCTTCATGAAATAAAGCAATTTTGCCTATAAGGACTCATTTGCCCCTAATTGTCATAAAGCATGTAAAAACAGCTTGTATGCGTTAAAATAATGTATTATATGCAGTTTGCATTTTCTTATGAGAAAATGAACCAAACCTGAATGTTATAGTGA
This sequence comes from Xanthostigma xanthostigma, assembly GCA_963575645.1. Classification (NCBI taxonomy): domain Eukaryota; kingdom Metazoa; phylum Arthropoda; class Insecta; order Raphidioptera; family Raphidiidae; genus Xanthostigma; species Xanthostigma xanthostigma. The sequence continues at coordinate 19,278,927 of OY754473.1, read as the reverse complement.
AAATAGACTTACCTGTGTAAAATAAAGCAATTTTGCCTATAAGGACTCATTTGCACGCAATTGTCGTGAAGCATGTAAAAACTGCTTGTCTGCGTTAAAATGATGGTTAATATGCAGTTTGCATTTTCTTATGAGAGAATGATCCAAACCTGAAAGTTATAGTGTAAATAGACTTTAACTCATGAAATAAAGCAATTTTGCCTATAAAGATTCATTTGCACTTAATTGTCATATAGCATGTAAAAACTGCTTGTATGCGTTAAGATGATAGTAAATATGCAGTTTATATTTTCTTATGAGAGAATGATCTAAACCTGAATGTTACAGTGTAAATAGACTTACCATCATGAAATAAAGCAATTTTGCCTATAAAGACTCATTTGCACCTAGTTGTCGTAAAGCATGTAAAAACTGCTTGTCTGCGTTTAAACAATGGTTAATATGCAGTTTGCATTTTCTTATGAGAGAATAATCCAAACCTGAATGTTATAGTGTAAATAGACTAACCTTCATGAAAAAAAGCAATTTTGCCTATAAGGACCCATTTGCCCCTAATTGTCATAAAGCATGTAAAAACTGCATGTATGCGTTTAAATAATGGTTAATATGCAGTTTGCATTTTCTTATGAGGAAATGATCCAAACCTAAATGTTATAGTGTAAATAGACTAACCCTCATGAAATAAAGCAATTTTGCCTATAAGGACTCATTTGCACCTAATTGTCATAAAGCATGTAAAAACTGCTTGTATGCGTTAAAATGATTGTAAATATGCAGTTTGCATTTTCTTATGAGAGAATGATCCCAACCTGAATGTTATAGTGTAAATAGACTTACCCTCATGAAATAAAGCAATTTTGCCTATAAGGACTCATTTGCACTTAATTGTCATAAAGCTTGTAAAAACTGCTTGTATGCGTTAAAATAATAGTTAATATGCAGTTTGCATTTTCTTATGAGAGAATGATCTAAACCTGAATGTTATAGTTTAAGTAAACTTACCTTTGTAAAATAAAGCAGTTTTGCCTATAAGGACTCATTTGCTCCTAATTGTCATAAAGCATGTAAAAACTGCTTGTATGCGTTAAAATAATGGTTAATATGCAGTTTGCATTTTCTTATGAGAGAATGATCCAAACCTGAATGTTATAAAGTAAATAGATTTACCTTTGTAAAACAAAGCAATTTTGCCTATAAGGACTTATTTGCACGCAATTGTGAAGCATGTAAAAACTGCTTGTCAGCGTGAAAATGATAGTTAATATGCAGTTTGCATTTTCTTATGAGAGAATGATCCAAGCCTGAATGTTATAGTGTAAATAGACTTACCCTCATGAAATAAAGCAATTTTGCCTATAAAGACTCATTTGCACCTAATTGTCGTGAAGCATGTAAAAACTGCTAGTCTGCGTCAAAATAATGGTTAAATTGCAGTTTGCATTTTCTTATGAGAGAATGATCCAAACCTGAATGTTATAGTGTAAATAGACTTACCCTCATGAAATAAAGCACTTTTGCCTATAAGGACTCATTTGCCCCTAATTGTCATAAAGCATGTAAAAACTGCTTGTATGCGTTAAAATAATGGTTAATATGCAGTTTGAATTTTCTTATGAGAGAATGATCCAAACCTGAATGTTATAGTGTAAATAGACTTACCTTCATGAAATAGAGCAATTTTGCCTATAAGGACTCATTTGATCCTAATTGTCATAAAGCATGTAAAAACTGCTTGTCAGCGTTAAAATAATGGTAAATATGCAGTTTGCATTTTCTTATGAGAGAATGATCTAAACCTGAATGTTATAGTGTAAATAGACTAACCTTTATGAAATAAAGCAATTTTGCCTATAAGGACTCATTTGCACCTAATTGTCATAAAGCTTGTAAAAACTGCTTGTATGCGTTAAAATAATAGTTAATATTATGCAGTTTGCATTTTCTTATGAGAGAATGATCTAAACCTGAATGTTATAGTTTAAGTAAACTTACCTTTGAAAAATAAAGCAATTTTGCCTATAAGGACTCATTTGCCCCTAATTGTCATAAAGCATGTAAAAACTGCTTGTATGCGTTAATATAGTGGTAAATATGCAGTTTGCATTTTCTTATGAGAGAATGATCCAAACCTGAATATTATAGTGTAAATAGACTTACCTTTGTAAAATAAAGCAATTTTGCCTATAAGGACTCATTTGCACGCAATTGTGAAGCATGTAAAAACTGCTTGTCAGCGTGAAAATGATAGTAAATATGCAGTTTGCATTTTCTTATGAGAGAATAATCCAAACCTAAATGTTATAGTGTAAATAGACTAACCTTCATGAAAAAAGCAATTTTGCCTATAAGGACCCTTTGCCCCTAATTGTCGTAAAGCATGTAAAAACTGCTTGTCTGCGTTAAAATAATGGTTAATATGCAGTTTGCATTTTCTTATGAGAGTATGATCTAAACCTTAATGTTATAGTGAAAATAGACTTACCTTTGTAAAATAAAGCAATTTTGTTTATAAGGACTCATTTGCACGCAATTGTCGTAAAGCATGTAAAAACTGCTTGTCAGCGTAAAAATGATAGTAAATATGCAGTTTGCATTTTCTTATGAGAGAATGATCTAAACCTGAAAGTTATAGGGTGTAACCAGCTGGTCGCGGTTTGTGATAGCTTTGTTTGCGAGAGATAAGTTCTAACTGCCATCAGACGACGAACAAGCGAAATAACTGCAGGAAGCTGATAACGCTGGGTTCTGATCTCGGATGGCGGTCAAAAAAAAAAGATAATATTATTTGGTTTAGATGATAGGTTTTGAGAGGTTACGGGAGTGACTGGCTTCGTTTTTTTGCATGAAGGGATATAGTTTGATGGTTTCACGGTTGTTGTTTTTTTAACGTGTTTTCGAAGAATAATCGAGAGTATTTTGTCGAGAAATCGTGGATTGATGCATTTTAGCATCAACATACGATATTGTTTTAGTTTTGTTCACCCTGTGTGGGATTTTATACGTCGCGTCGCAAACACGTGCGGCGATCTTTTCTTTTGTGGTGTCGACGCCATTTTTTTTGTCTGGCAACGGGAGATTTTTTTATTCTCCAACTTTGAATTTCGTGGTTAAGCTAGCCATAACCGCAGCGCTCCCCGTTACCATACACAGCGTCGTACCACTGTTGGTTTCTTCGCCGGCGATTTCTGGTGTCCAACATCGGCGGGTGTGGTGCAGAGCAGCGGCTGCGAACACGATCGCGTGGCAACCACAATTTACTGGCAGTCCTACAACAACCACATCAGGATTCCACACTTGGATAACTTCGCGGATCACAGTAGTTGCAGTCGCAAGTCGGAGCGTTGATGCCGTGGATATTGCAGCGAGAATACTGAGGTCTTGGCGGAGTATTCAGAAAAATTGTCGGATTTCTGGTGCCTCGCCTAAGAGCGTATTAGTAAACCATTTTTTTTTAATTTATTGTTATGTCGTATTGGCAGAGTAGCAGTACCGCTACATATCCACGACATCAATCTTTTAACTTTTTTTAATTTTATGGTTTCATTAATGTTTACTATTTTCTATTTAAAGTTTACACAGGTTCAAGATACACAGACGGGTTGGCCAACTTCGTAAATTCGATTTTTCTAGAGCTCAATCTACTTGGCAATTACTGTGGTATTTTTCTGTCTGTACTTTTTTTCTTTAATCACTTTTTAATACATAATTTCAATTTACAAAATTTATAATCAGTTGTTGTACGTGTCACAATCCTCACCTGCAGTCCCTTCCGTCATTTATGTTTCAGCAAAACCAACGATTACCGTTACGCGAGAGTGTTCGTTGCCGGTTCCTGACACCCACTGGGTTAATATAATTTCCGCTGACCCCCGGCCACTTCAACCGCTGCCAGCAAAGCCGAGGCACTCGCCCCAATCCGGGTAACCCAGTTACAGTGGCGCCCAAACGTGGGGCATTGTTTTGACATTATTTCGGTAATAATATTTTTGTTTTATAGGCCGATTTATACGACAGTCTGTACTTTTGAATTTTTGTTGGTACGAACAAGTTTTGCTTTGCTTATAGTTTAAATAACTTATCTGGTGTATGTTTGAAATTATCTGTTTTTTACCTGAGAGGGTAAAGTTGTCATTTAAATACGCGGTGGAATTTTTATAAGTTCCTCCTGTCATAATTATTGGTTATCATATTGATTTTAACTAGGTAGAAATCGAGTGTTTTGTTGTAGCTGTTATCGATTGATACTATTCCAAAATGTCGATTAATGGACTGACTCGCGACGAACTGACCTATGAATTAAAACTGAGAGGTAAACACGATGTTGATGGCATGACGACAAGGCTATTGCGCGAAAGTTTGTCTATACTGGTGGTCAGCGATATTAATTTAGATTTTCCAGGTGTTATTTTGAATATAGAAGAGGAGGTTGAAACTTGTAAAGATAAAGTTGCGGAACTAAAGCCTTTGGTTTCTGTGTTTGCCGGGGATATCCACTCCGCAAATTATATCGAGTTAGATAATCGAATTTTACATGTGCTGCTTCGCGTGCGCCGACTCTTAAATCGAACAAATTCTGAAGAGATAATCCAAGACATTCAAAATATTCACCGAATGGCCATTGAACTAGATGAAACCTTGAATAAAAATTGCACCCCAGTAGCACCAGCTCAAAATTCATCTACTCCTTCAGTCTCCCAAACTTGTTCAACGTTTTCTTTTTCTGACCCACAGGGGTCATCACGGCAAGTCGTCCCCGTTTATAAATGGAATGTAAAGTTTTCAGGTGATGATCCTTCACAAAGTGTAGCTGACCTACTGGAAAAAATCGAAGAATTGCGAGTTTCACGTCATGTATCAAAAAATGAACTGTTTAATTCAGTCATAGATATCCTAGAGGGCTCAGCGTTATGTTGGTTTAGGGCCGTGAGGCACACAATATCGTCATGGGATCAATTGGCAGCGCGATTGAAATCTGAATTTCAACCAATCGGCTATGAGGACGAACTATGGAATGAAATTTTACACAGGATTCAGGGACCAGACGAGCGAGTGAATATTTACGTATCTAGTATGGAAAACTTGTTTGCTCGGTTGTCTACTCCAATCACGGAAGGACGACGCCTTCACATAATTCGTCGCAATCTGGCACCTTATTTCCTAGAGCATTTAGGAGCGACGGAAATTGATTCGGTCAACGAATTGACGCGGGTATGCAAACGTATTGAAGAGAATCGTCACCATGCCATGCGTAACGCCAATCGGAAATCGGTTATGGAACGCCCACTAGAACCGACGTATGCGTACCGTTCGAGTGTAGCTAATCTCTCGAGTAAAGTAGCCGTTGTTTCTTCAGCGGTCGTATGTTGGAATTGTCGCAAGCCGGGACACTTGTTCCGGAAATGTGACCAGGAACGTAATCGATTTTGTTTTAGATGCGGCCAGCGTGACGTCATTGCAGCCCGTTGTCCAAGGTGCACGTCGTCGGGAAACGACGCAGACGAGCAGTGAAGGACTGCCACTTGTCTCGTCCAGATGTTTCGTCGGTCTTTGGTAAACCAGTCGGTTGGGTCGAGTGGTTACGTCGAGTACGTGATTTTTGTCGTCCTACGTCTCAAGCAATGTTGAGGTCAGTTGAATATGATTCACGACCCTACTTATTAATTTCTATTTATAGTGTCGAGGTACAAGGTTTGCTGGACTCAGGGTCTTCCAGTACCGTAATCAGTAAAGCTCTCCTGGCCAGATTAAAAGCGAACCATAAGTTAGAAATCTCTATTTCTGCCAATCAGATCCATACCGCCGGTGGACACTCATGCGAGGTTTCAGGTATAGTAAAGTTGCCATTTTTGCTAGAGGGTCGAGTACGCATTATTGATGCATTGATTGTCCCAAGTTTGACATATGATTTGATTATTGGCGTTGATCTGATAAAAGCGTTCGGTCTACGAATCGATGTTACGAATGAATCCTACGATATTCCGTCTCTCCCATCTGTGTGCTCTATTGTGGATAAATCCGAACTAAGTCGTGAAGAAACAAGAGCGCTGGACGAACTTACTAAAACTTATTTCTCTCAAATAGGAGACAGTATTGGAGTTACTCACCTGGTGGAGCATGTCATTGACGTTGGAGATGCAACTCCGGTGAAACAAAGATACTACCCGGTATCTCCAGTGATTCAAAAGTTTATCCACAGTGAACTAGACAACATGTTGGAACAAGGAATAGTTGAGCCATCAAAAAGTCCGTGGTCTTCACCGATTGTTGTCGTCCGAAAACAGAGCGGTGGGTATCGGTTTTGTATTGATTTTCGACGCTTGAACCAGGTTACGAAGAAAGACGCATACCCACTGCCGTATATGTCAGCTATTCTAGACCGTCTCCGTGGAGCGAAGTATTTATCCTCGCTGGATTTACAGTCCGCCTATTGGCAGGTGCCATTAGCTGAGGCAAGTAAGGAATACACCGCATTCACCGTGCCTGGGCGTGGTCTGTTTCAGTTTCGCCGTTTACCCTTTGGTTTGCATAATTCGCCGGCAACGTTTCAACGCCTGATCGATCGGGTTCTTGGAGCTGATTTAGAACCGTACGTCTTTGTTTACTTGGATGACGTCATCGTCGCAACTCCTGATTTTACGACACATCTCCAAATTCTGAACAAAATATTTGAAAGACTAACGAATGCGGGACTCACCTTACACCCAGATAAATGCTGTTTCGCGCGAAGCGAATTACGTTACCTAGGCTATATCGTGGACAAGCTAGGTCTCCGCGTGGATCCGGAGAAGGTGGACGCCGTTCTTTCATTTCGAACACCGAGTTGCCCGAAAGATGTTCGGCGTTTCGTCGGCCTTACCTCGTGGTACCGACGTTTTATTCAGAACTTTTCAGATAAAGTGGCACCGTTGACCCAACTCACCCGTAAGAAGTGCAAGTGGGAATGGAGCCCAGAAGCTGAGATCGCTTTTCGTAAGCTTAAGGAGTGCCTTGTGTCAGCTCCCATATTAACCTGTCCAGATTTTAATCGCCCATTTATTTTACAGACTGACGCTAGTAATGTGGCGCTTGCTGCTGTTTTGGCCCAAGAGTTTCCGGATGGAGAGAAAGTCGTCGCGTATGCGAGTCGGACGTTATCCTTAGCAGAGCGGAACTACTCGGTCACTCAGAAAGAATGCTTAGCCGTATTGTGGTCTGTAGAAAAGTTTCGGTGCTACCTGGAGGGCACACGCTTCACAATAATCACCGACCATCATGCCCTACTGTGGCTGAATAACTTAAAAAATCCTGTCGGTAAATTGGCTCGTTGGGCTTTAAAACTTCAACAGTATGATTACGAGTTACAACACCGCAAAGGAAAATCACATGTAGTTCCTGATGCGCTGTCGAGGGCCGTGGCCGCCATTGAAGTTAGACCTCAAGATCATGGTCGATGGTACCGTCGTATGACGAGGCGTGTCCGTCGTAGGCCGCTGGATTTTCCACAGTGGAAAATTGAAGGGACACAATTGTTTAAATTATGTCAGCCGAGTGAAACCGATGGCGATGAAGAGCCGTGGCGTCTAGTGGTACCGCGTCGGTTACGCAAATTAGTACTAGAGGACAATCATGACGCACCAGAAGCAGGTCACCTCGGCATCTTTAAAACTAAGAAGCGTGTATGTGCGGATTACTATTGGCCAGGCATGATGTCTGACATTGCACGCTACGTCCGCAACTGTGAAATTTGCCTCGCTCATAAGGTGGAACAACGCCGCCCGGCTGGCCTATTGGGACACCACAGGGTATCACGTCCATGGCAATACGTCTGCACCGATATTATGGGGCCGTTCCCAGCGTCTAAGCGAAGAAACCGCTACCTTCTAGTGATTGCCGACATGTTTACAAAATATGTTTTGCTGTTTCCTTTGCGCGTAGCTACGTCTAAGACAATACTGAGACATCTTATAAATGACGTGTTTTTGGTATATGGAGTTCCGGACTATCTCGTTTGCGATAATGGAAAACAATACGTAAGCGTGCCTTTTCGGGCGGAAATTGCATCATTTTCGTGTAAGATTCTCTACAATCCGAACTACCACCCGCAGGCTAATCCGGCTGAACGGGTAAATCGTGTCGTGAAGACGATGATGGCGTCATACATTGAAGACGATCAACGTACATGGGATGAGCAACTGCCACGTATTGGTTTCGCTATCCGCTCCGCTGTCCACGAAGTCACCGGATACAGCCCCGCATTTCTAAATTTTGGACGAGAAGTTCGACGTGTTGGAGGCAATGCGGGTGAAGATGCCCCGGACGGAGAGGTGGAATTTGCTGAGCGGGGAGAACGCGTTCAGCAGCTGAATCATCTTAGTGAAGTTGTTGAGACAGTAAACCAACGACTACAGCAAGCCTATGAAAAGAATCGCCGTTATTACGATTCACGTCATCGTCATATTGTGTTTAACGAAGGCGATATTGTTTGGAAAAAACATTTTCCGATGTCCGACGCCAGTCGACACTTCGCAGCTAAATTAGCACCGGCTTTTGTTAAATGTCGAATTCGGAGGAAATTGTCTAATGTACGTTATGAGCTTGAGGAGCTAAACGGTAGAAACCTAGGCGTCTGGCACGTTTCGGACTTGAAATTGCACCCCAGAGACGACGACAATAATGCTAATGAGAATGACGACGATGACGAAGACACCACGGGAGACGAAGGCGAAGAAACGGGAGATAGTGAGTAATGTCCAATTGATATTATTATTAAAAAAAAAAAAAAAAAAAATTTTTTTTTAAGGAGGAAACGGAGGTGTAACCAGCTGGTCGCGGTTTGTGATAGCTTTGTTTGCGAGAGATAAGTTCTAACTGCCATCAGACGACGAACAAGCGAAATAACTGCAGGAAGCTGATAACGCTGGGTTCTGATCTCGGATGGCGGTCAAAAAAAAAAGATAATATTATTTGGTTTAGATGATAGGTTTTGAGAGGTTACGGGAGTGACTGGCTTCGTTTTTTTGCATGAAGGGATATAGTTTGATGGTTTCACGGTTGTTGTTTTTTTAACGTGTTTTCGAAGAATAATCGAGAGTATTTTGTCGAGAAATCGTGGATTGATGCATTTTAGCATCAACATACGATATTGTTTTAGTTTTGTTCACCCTGTGTGGGATTTTATACGTCGCGTCGCAAACACGTGCGGCGATCTTTTCTTTTGTGGTGTCGACGCCATTTTTTTTGTCTGGCAACGGGAGATTTTTTTATTCTCCAACTTTGAATTTCGTGGTTAAGCTAGCCATAACCGCAGCGCTCCCCGTTACCATACACAGCGTCGTACCACTGTTGGTTTCTTCGCCGGCGATTTCTGGTGTCCAACATCGGCGGGTGTGGTGCAGAGCAGCGGCTGCGAACACGATCGCGTGGCAACCACAATTTACTGGCAGTCCTACAACAACCACATCAGGATTCCACACTTGGATAACTTCGCGGATCACAGTAGTTGCAGTCGCAAGTCGGAGCGTTGATGCCGTGGATATTGCAGCGAGAATACTGAGGTCTTGGCGGAGTATTCAGAAAAATTGTCGGATTTCTGGTGCCTCGCCTAAGAGCGTATTAGTAAACCATTTTTTTTTAATTTATTGTTATGTCGTATTGGCAGAGTAGCAGTACCGCTACATATCCACGACATCAATCTTTTAACTTTTTTTAATTTTATGGTTTCATTAATGTTTACTATTTTCTATTTAAAGTTTACACAGGTTCAAGATACACAGACGGGTTGGCCAACTTCGTAAATTCGATTTTTCTAGAGCTCAATCTACTTGGCAATTACTGTGGTATTTTTCTGTCTGTACTTTTTTTCTTTAATCACTTTTTAATACATAATTTCAATTTACAAAATTTATAATCAGTTGTTGTACGTGTCACAATCCTCACCTGCAGTCCCTTCCGTCATTTATGTTTCAGCAAAACCAACGATTACCGTTACGCGAGAGTGTTCGTTGCCGGTTCCTGACACCCACTGGGTTAATATAATTTCCGCTGACCCCCGGCCACTTCAACCGCTGCCAGCAAAGCCGAGGCACTCGCCCCAATCCGGGTAACCCAGTTACAAGGGTAAATAGACTTACCCTCATAAAATAAAGCAATTTTGCCTATAATGACTCATTTGCACCTAATTGTCATAAAGCATGTAAAATCTGCTTGTATGCGTTAAAATAATAGTTAATATGCAGTTTGCATTTTCTTGTGAGAGAATGATCCAATCCTGAATGTTATAGTGTAAGTAAACTTACCTTTATGAAATAAAGCAATTTTGCCTATAAGAACTCATTTGCACCTAATTGTCGTAAAGTATGTAAAAACTGCTTGTCTGCGTTAAAATAATGGTTAATATGCAGTTTGCATTTTCTTATGAGAGAATGATCCAAACCTGAATGTTATAGTTTAAGTAAACTTACCTTTGTAAATTAAAGCAATTTTGCCTATAAGGACTCATTTGCATCTAATTGTCGTAAGGCATGTAAAAACTGCTTGTCTGCGTTAAAATAATGGTTAATATGCAGTTTGCATTTTCTTATGAGAGAATGATCCAAACCTGAATGTTATAGTCTAAATAGACTTACCCTCATGAAATAAAGCAATTTTGCCTATAAAGACTTATTTGCACCTAATTGTCGTAAAGCATGTAAAAACTGCTTGTCAGCGTTAAAATAATGGTTAATATGCAGTTTGCATTTTCTTATGAGAGAATGATCCAAACCTGATAGTTATAGTGAAAATAGACTTACCTTTGTAAAATAACGCAATTTTGCCTATAAGGACTCATTTGCACGCAATTGTCGTGAAGCATGTAAAAACTGCTTGTCTGCGAAAAAATAATGGTTAATATGCAGTTTGCATTTTCTTTTGAGAGAATGATCCAAACCTGAATGTTATAGTGTAAAATATAGACTTACCTTAATGAAATAAAGCAATTTTGTCTATAAGGACTCATTTGCCCCTAATTGTCATAAAGCATGTAAAAACTGCTTGTATGCGTTAAAATAATGGTTAATACGCAGTTTGCATTTTCTTATGAGAGAATGATCCAAACCTGAATGTTATAGTGAAAATAGACTTACCTTTGTAAAATAACGCAATTTTGCCTATAAGGACTCATTTGCACGCAATTGTCGTGAAGCATGTAAAAACTGCTTTTCTGCGAAAAAATAATGGTTAATATGCAGTTTGCATTTTCTTATGAGAGAATGATCCAAACCTGAATGTTATAGTCTAAATAGACTTACCTTAATGAAATAAAGCAATTTTGCCTATAAGGACTCATTTGCACCTAATTGTCATAAAGCATGTAAAAACTGCTTGTATGCGTTAAAATGATAGTAAAAATGCAGTTTGCATTTTCTTATGAGAGAATGATCCAAACCTAAAGTTATAGTGTAAATAGCCTAACCCTCATGAAATAAAGCAATTTTGCCTATAAGGACTCATTTGCACCTAATTGTCATAAAGCTTGTAAAAACTGCTTGTATGCGTTAAACTAATAGTTAATATGCAGTTTGCATTTTCTTATGAGAGAATGATCCAAACCTGAATGTTATAGTGTAAATAGACTAACCTTCATGAAAAAAACCAATTTTGCCTATAAGGACCCATTTGCCCCTAATTGTCGTAAAGCATGTAAAAACTGCTTGTCTGCGTTAAAATAATAGTTAATATGCAGTTTGCATTTTCTTATGAGAGAATGATCTAAACCAGAATGTTATAGTGTAAATAGAATTACCCTCATAAAATAAAGCAATTTTGCCTATAATGACTCATTTGCACCTAATTGTCATAAAGCATGTAAAAACTGCTTGTATGCGTTAAAATAATAGTTAATATGCAGTTTGCATTTTCTTGTGAGAGAATGATCCAAACCTGAATGTTATAGTGTAAATAAACTAACCTTTGTGAAATAAAGCAATTTTGCCTATAAGGACTCATTTGCACCTAATTGTCATAAAGCATGTAAAAACTGCTTGTATGCGTTAAAATAATAGTTAATATGCAGTTTGCATTTTCTTGTGAGAGAATGATCCAAACCTGAATGTTATAGTGTAAATAAACTAACCTTTGTGAAATAAAGCAATTTTGCCTATAAGGACTCATTTGCACCTTATTGTCGTAAAGCATGTAAAAACTGCTTGTCTGCGTTAAAATAATGGTTAATATGCAGTTTGCACTTTCTTATGAGAGAATAATCCAAACCTGAATGTTATAGTGTAAATAGACTAACCTTCATGAAAAAAAGCAATTTTGCCTATAAGGACCCATTTGCCCCTAATTGTCATAAAGCATGTAAAAACTTCTTGTATGCGTTAAAATAATGGTTAATATGCAGTGTGCATTTTCTTATGAGAGAATGATCCAAACCTGAATGTTATAGTGAAAATAGACTAACCTTTGTAAAATAAAGCAATTTTGTTTATAAGGACTCATTTGCACCTAATTGTCGTAAAGCATGTAAAAACTGCTTGCCTGCGTTAAAATATTGGTTGATATGCAGTTTGCATTTTCTAATGAGAGAATAATCCAAACCTGAATGTTATAGTGTAAATAGACTAACCTTCATGAAAAAAAGCAATTTTGCCTATAAGGACCCATTTGCCCCTAATTGTCGTAAAGCATGTAAAAACTGCTTGTCTGCGTTAAAATAATAGTTAATATGCAGTTTGCATTTTCTTATCAGAGAATGATCCAAACCTGAATGTTATAGTGAAAATAGACTTACCTTTGTAAAATAAAGCAATTTTGCCTATAAGGACACATTTGCACCTAATTGTCGTAAAGCATGTAAAAACTGCTTGTCTGCGTTAAAATAATGGTTAATATGCAGTTTGCATTTTCTTATGAGAGAATAATCCAAACCTGAATGTTATAGTGTAAATAGACTAACCTTCATGAAAAAAAGCAATTTTGCTTATAAGGATCCATTTGCCCCTAATTGTCATAAAGCATGTAAAAACTGCTTGTATGCGTTTAAATAATGGTTAATATGCAGTTTGCATTTTCTTATGAAGAAATGATCCAAACCTAAATGTTATAGTGTAAATAAACTAACCCTCATGAAATAAAGCAATTTTGCCTATAAGGACTCATTTGCACCTAATTGTCATAAAGCATGTAAAAACTGCTTGTATGCGTTAAAATGATTGTAAATATCCAGTTTGCATTTTCTTATGAGATAATGATCCAAACCTAAATGTTATAGTGTAAATAGACTAACCCTCATGAAATAAAGCAATTTTGCCTATAAGGACTCATTTGCACCTAATTGTCATAAAGCTTGTAAAAACTGCTTGTATGCGTTAAAATAATGGTTAATATGCAGTTTGCATTTTCTTATGAGAGAATAATCCAAACCTGAATGTTATAGTGTAAATAGACTAACCTTTATGAAATAAAGCAATTTTGCCTATAAGGACTTAATTGCCCCTAATTGTCATAAAGCATGTAAAAACTGCTTGTATGCGTTAAAATAATTGTTAATATGCAGTTTGCATTTTCTTATGAGAGAATGATCCAAACCTGAATGTTATAGTGAAAATATTCTTACCTTTGTAAAATAAAGCAATTTTGTTTATAAGGACTCATTTGCACGCAATTGTCGTGAAGCATGTAAAAACTGCTTGTCTGCGTTAAAATAATGGTTAATATGCAGTTTGCATTTTCTTATGAGAGAATGATCCAAACCTGAATGTTATAGTCTAAATAGACTTACCTTAATGAAATAAAGCAATTTTGCCTATAAGGACTCATTTGCCCCTAATTGTCATAAAGCATGTAAAAACTGCTTGTATGCGTTAAAATAATGGTTAATACGCAGTTTGCATTTTCTTATGAGAGAATGATCCAAACCTGAATGTTATAGTCTAAATAGACTTACCTTAATGAAATAAAGCAATTTTGCCTATAAGGACTCATTTGCCCCTAATTGTCATAAAGCATGTAAAAACTGTTTGTATGCGTTAAAATAATGGTTAATATGCAGTTTGCATTTTCTTATGAGAGAATGATCCAAACATGAATGTTATAGTCTAAATAGACTTACCTTAATGAAATAAAGCAATTTTGCCTATAAGGACTCATTTGCCCCTAATTGTTATAAAGCATGTAAAAACTGTTTGTATGCGTTAAAATAATGGTTAATATGCAGTTTGCATTTTCTTATGAGACAACGATCCAAACCTGAATGTTATAGTAAAAATAGACTTACCTTTGTAAAATAACGCAATTTTGCCTATAAGGACTCATTTGCACGCAATTGTCGTGAAGCATGTAAAAACTGCTTGTCTGCGTTAAAATAATGGTTAATATGCAGTTTGCATTTTCTTATGAGAGAATGATCCAAACCTGAATGTTATAGTCTAAATAGACTTACCTTAATGAAATAAAGCAATTTTGCCTATAAGGACTCATTTGCCCCTAATTGTCATAAAGCATGTAAAAACTGTTTGTATGCGTTAAAATAATGGTTAATATGCAGTTTGCATTTTCTTATGAGACAACGATCCAAACCTGAATGTTATAGTAAAAATAGACTTACCTTTGTAAAATAACGCAATTTTGCCTATAAGGACTCATTTGCACGCAATTGTCGTGAAGCATGTAAAAACTGCTTGTCTGCGTTAAAATAATGGTTAATATGCAGTTTACATTTTCTTATGAGAGAATGATCCAAACCTGAATGTTATAGTGTTAATAGACTTACCTTCATGAAATAAAGCAATTTTGCCTATAAAGACTCATTTGCTTCTAATTGTCATAAAGCATGTAAAAACTGCTTGTCAGCGTTAAAATAATGGTTAATATGCAGTTTGCATTTTCTTATAAGAGAAAGATCCAAACCTGAATGTTATAGTGTAAATAGACTTACCTTCATGAAATAAAGCAATTTTGCCTATAAGGACTCATTTGCCCCTAATTGTCATAAAGCATGTAAAAACAGCTTGTATGCGTTAAAATAATGTATAATATGCAGTTTGCATTTTCTTATGAGAAAATGATCCAAACCTGAATGTTATAGTGAAAATAGACTTACCTGTGTAAAATAAAGCAATTTTGCCTATAAGGACTCATTTGCACGCAATTGTCGTGAAGCATGTAAAAACTGCTTGTCTGCGTTAAAATGATGGTTAATATGCAGTTTGCATTTTCTTATGAGAGAATGATCCAAACCTGAAAGTTATAGTGTAAATAGACTTTAACTCATGAAATAAAGCAATTTTGCCTATAAAGATTCATTTGCACTTAATTGTCATATAGCATGTAAAAACTGCTTGTATGCGTTAAGATGATAGTAAATATGCAGTTTATATTTTCTTATGAGAGAATGATCTAAACCTGAATGTTACAGTGTAAATAGACTTACCATCATAAAATAAAGCAATTTTGCCTATAAAGACTCATTTGCACCTAGTTGTCGTAAAGCATGTAAAAACTGCTTGTCTGCGTTTAAACAATGGTTAATATGCAGTTTGCATTTTCTTATGAGAGAATAATCCAAACCTGAATGTTATAGTGTAAATAGACTAACCTTCATGAAAAAAGCAATTTTGCCTATAAGGACCCATTTGCCCCTAATTGTCATAAAGCATGTAAAAACTGCATGTATGCGTTTAAATAATGGTTAATATGCAGTTTGTATTTTCTTATGAGGAAATGATCCAAACCTAAATGTTATAGTGTAAATAGACTAACCCTCATGAAATAAAGCAATTTTGCCTATAAGGACTCATTTGCACCTAATTGTCATAAAGCATGTATAAACTGCTTGTATGCGTTAAAATAATAGTTAATATGCAGTTTGCATTTTCTTATGAGAGAATGATCTAAACCTGAATGTTATAGTTTAAGTAAACTTACCTTTGTAAAATAAAGCAGTTTTGCCTATAAGGACTCATTTGCTCCTAATTGTCATAAAGCATGTAAAAACTGCTTGTATGCGTTAAAATAATGGTTAATATGCAGTTTGCATTTTCTTATGAGAGAATGATCCAAACCTGAATGTTATAAAGTAAATAGATTTACCTTTGTAAAACAAAGCAATTTTGCCTATAAGGACTCATTTGCACGCAATTGTGAAGCATGTAAAAACTGCTTGTCAGCGTGAAAATGATAGTAAATATGCAGTTTGCATTTTCTTATGAGAGAATGATCCAAGCCTGAATGTTATAGTGTAAATAGACTTACCCTCATGAAATAAAGCAATTTTGCCTATAAAGACTCATTTGCACCTAATTGTCGTGAAGCATGTAAAAACTGCTAGTCTGCGTCAAAATAATGGTTAAATTGCAGTTTGCATTTTCTTATGAGAGAATGATCCAAACCTGAATGTTATAGTGTAAATAGACTTACCCTCATGAAATAAAGCACTTTTGCCTATAAGGACTCATTTGCCCCTAATTGTCATAAAGCATGTAAAAACTGCTTGTATGCTTTAAAATAATGGTTAATATGCAGTTTGAATTTTCTTATGAGAGAATGATCCAAACCTGAATGTTATAGTGTAAATAGACTTACCTTCATGAAATAGAGCAATTTTGCCTATAAGGACTCATTTGATCCTAATTGTCATAAAGCATGTAAAAACTGCTTGTCAGCGTTAAAATAATGGTAAATATGCAGTTTGCATTTTCTTAAGAGAGAATGATCTAAACCTGAATGTTATAGTGTAAATAGACTTACCTTTATGAAATAAAGCAATTTTGCCTATAAGGACTCATTTGCACCTAATTGTCATAAAGCTTGTAAAAACTGCTTGTATGCGTTAAAATAATAGTTAATATTATGCAGTTTGCATTTTCTTATGAGAGAATGATCTAAACCTGAATGTTATAGTTTAAGTAGACTTACCTTTGAAAAATAAAGCAATTTTGCCTATAAGGACTCATTTGCCCCTAATTGTCATAAAGCATGTAAAAACTGCTTGTATGCGTTAATATAGTGGTAAATATGCAGTTTGCATTTTCTTATGAGAGAATGATCCAAACCTGAATATTATAGTGTAAATAGACTTACCTTTGTAAAATAAAGCAATTTTGCCTATAAGGACTCATTTGCACGCAATTGTCGTGAAGCATGTAAAAACTGCTTTTCTGCGTGAAAATGATAGTAAATATGCAGTTTGCATTTTTTTATGAGAGAATGATTCAAACCTGAATGTTATAGTGTAAATAGACTTACCATTGTAAAATAAAGCAATTTTGCCTATAAGGACTCATTTGCACGCAATTGTCGTGAAGCATGTAAAAACTGCTTGTCTGCGTTAAAATAATGGTTAATATGCAATTTGCATTTTCCTATGAGAGAGTGATCCAAACCTAAATGTTATAGTGTAAATAGACTTATCTTTATGAAATAAAGCAATTTTGCCTATAGGGACTCATTTGCCCCTAATTGTCATAAAGCATGTAAAAACTGCTTGTCAGCGTTAAAATAATGGTTAATATGCAGTTTGAATTTTCTTATGAGAGAATGATCCAAACCTGAATGTTATAGTGTAAATAGACTAACCCTCATGAAATAAAG
This sequence comes from Xanthostigma xanthostigma, assembly GCA_963575645.1. Lineage (NCBI taxonomy): Eukaryota > Metazoa > Arthropoda > Insecta > Raphidioptera > Raphidiidae > Xanthostigma > Xanthostigma xanthostigma. Next base: position 19,261,377 of record OY754473.1, on the reverse strand, counting down.
CAATTTTGCATATAAAGACTCATTTGCATCTAATTGTCATAAAGCATGTAAAAACTGCTTGTATTCGTTAAAATGATAGTAAATATGCAGTTTGCATTTTCTTATGAGAGAATGATCCAAACCTGAATGTTATAGTGTAAATAGTCTTACCCTCATGAAATAAAGCAATTTTGCCTATAAGGACTCATTTGCACCTAATTGTCATAAAGCTTGTAAAAACTGCTTGTATGCGTTAAAATGATAGTAAATATGCAGTTTGCATTTTCTTATGAGAAAATGATCTAAACCTGAATGTTATAGTTTAAGTAAACTTACCTTTGTAAAATAAAGCAATTTTGCCTATATAGACTCATTTGCCCCTAATTGTCATAAAGCATGTAAAAACTGCTAGTCTGCGTTTAAATAATGGTTATATGCAGTTTGCATTTTCTTATGAGAGAATGATCCAAACCTGAATGTTCTAGTGTAAATAGACTAACCTTCATAAAATAAAGTAATATTGCCTATAAGGACCCATTTGCCCCTAATTGTCATAAAGCATGTAAAAACTGCTTGTATGCGTTAAAATAATTGTTAATATGCAGTTTGCATTTTCTTATGAGAGAATGATCCAAACCTGAATGTTATAGTGAAAATATTCTTACCTTTGTAAAATAAAGCAATTTTGTTTATAAGGACTCATTTGCACGCAAGTGTCGTGAAGCATGTAAAAACTGCTTGTCTGCGTGAAAATGATAGTAAATATGCAGTTTGCATTTTCTTAAGAGAAAATGATCCAAACCTGAAGATTATAGTGTAAATAGAGTTACCTTTGTAAAAAAAAGCAATTTTGCCTATAAGGACTCATTTGCACGCAATTGTCGTGAAGCATGTAAAAACTGCTTGTCTGCGTTAAAATAATGGTTAATATGCAGTTTGCATTTTCTTATGAGAGAATGATCCAAACCTGAATGTTATAGTGAAAGTAAACTTACCTTTGTGAAATAAAACAATTTTGCCTTTAAGGACTTATTTCCACCTAATTGTCGTAAAACATGTGAAAACTGCTTGTCTGCAAGAAAATGATAGTAAATATGCAGTTTGCATTTTCTTATGAGAGAATGATCCAAACCTGAATGTTGTAGTGTAAATAGACTTACCTTTATGAAATAAAGCACTTTTGCCTATAAGGACTCATTTGCACCTAATTGTCGTAAAGCATGTAAAAACTGCTTGTCAGCGTTAAAATAATGGTTAATATGCAGTTTGCATTTTCTTTTGAGAGAATGATCCAAACCTGATTGTTATAGTGTAAATAGACTTACCTTAATGAAATAAAGCAATTTTGCCTATAAGGACTCATTTTCCCCTAATTGTCATAAAGCATGTAAAAACTGCTTGTATGCGTTAAAATAATGGTTAATACGCAGTTTGCATTTTCTTATGAGAGAATGATCCAAACCTGAATGTTATAGTCTAAATAGACTTACCTTAATGAAATAAAGCAATTTTGCCTATAAGGACTCATTTGCCCCTAATTGTCATAAAGCATGTAAAAACTGTTTGTATGCGTTAAAATAATAGTTAATATGCAGTTTGCATTTTCTTATGAGAGAATGATCCAAACATGAATGTTATAGTGAAAGTAGACTTACCTTTGTGAAATAAAACATTTTTGCCTTTAAGGACTCTTTTTCACCTAATTGTCGTAAAACATGTGAAAACTGCTTGTCTGCATTAAAATAATGGTTAATATGCAGTTTGCATTTTCTTATGAGAGAATGATCCAAACCTGAATGTTATAGTCTAAATAGACTTACCTTAATGAAATAAAGCAATTTTGCCTATAAGGACTCATTTGCCCCTAATTGTCATAAAGCATGTAAAAACTGTTTGTATGCGTTAAAATAATGGTTAATATGCAGTTTGCATTTTCTTATGAGACAACGATCCAAACCTGAATGTTATAGTAAAAATAGACTTACCTTTGTAAAATAACGCAATTTTGCCTATAAGGACTCATTTGCACGCAATTGTCGTGAAGCATGAAAAACTGCTTGTCTGCGTTAAAATAATGGTTAATATGCAGTTTACATTTTCTTATGAGAGAATGATCCAAACCTGAATGTTATAGTGTTAATAGACTTACCTTCATGAAATAAAGCAATTTTGCCTATAAAGACTCATTTGCTTCTAATTGTCATAAAGCATGTAAAAACTGCTTGTCAGCGTTAAAATAATGGTTAATATGCAGTTTGCATTTTCTTATAAGAGAAAGATCCAAACCTGAATGTTATAGTGTAAATAGACTTACCTTCATGAAATAAAGCAATTTTGCCTATAAGGACTCATTTGCCCCTAATTGTCATAAAGCATGTAAAAACAGCTTGTATGCGTTAAAATAATGTATTATATGCAGTTTGCATTTTCTTATGAGAAAATGATCCAAACCTGAATGTTATAGTGAAAATAGACTTACCTGTGTAAAATAAAGCAATTTTGCCTATAAGGACTCATTTGCACGCAATTGTCGTGAAGCATGTAAAAACTGCTTGTCTGCGTTAAAATGATGGTTAATATGCAGTTTGCATTTTCTTATGAGAGAATGATCCAAACCTGAAAGTTATAGTGTAAATAGACTTTAACTCATGAAATAAAGCAATTTTGCCTATAAAGATTCATTTGCACTTAATTGTCATATAGCATGTAAAAACTGCTTGTATGCGTTAAGATGATAGTAAATATGCAGTTTATATTTTCTTATGAGAGAATGATCTAAACCTGAATGTTACAGTGTAAATAGACTTACCATCATGAAATAAAGCAATTTTGCCTATAAAGACTCATTTGCACCTAGTTGTCGTAAAGCATGTAAAAACTGCTTGTCTGCGTTTAAACAATGGTTAATATGCAGTTTGCATTTTCTTATGAGAGAATAATCCAAACCTGAATGTTATAGTGTAAATAGACTAACCTTCATGAAAAAAAGCAATTTTGCCTATAAGGACCCATTTGCCCCTAATTGTCATAAAGCATGTAAAAACTGCATGTATGCGTTTAAATAATGGTTAATATGCAGTTTGCATTTTCTTATGAGGAAATGATCCAAACCTAAATGTTATAGTGTAAATAGACTAACCCTCATGAAATAAAGCAATTTTGCCTATAAGGACTCATTTGCACCTAATTGTCATAAAGCATGTAAAAACTGCTTGTATGCGTTAAAATGATTGTAAATATGCAGTTTGCATTTTCTTATGAGAGAATGATCCCAACCTGAATGTTATAGTGTAAATAGACTTACCCTCATGAAATAAAGCAATTTTGCCTATAAGGACTCATTTGCACTTAATTGTCATAAAGCTTGTAAAAACTGCTTGTATGCGTTAAAATAATAGTTAATATGCAGTTTGCATTTTCTTATGAGAGAATGATCTAAACCTGAATGTTATAGTTTAAGTAAACTTACCTTTGTAAAATAAAGCAGTTTTGCATATAAGGACTCATTTGCTCCTAATTGTCATAAAGCATGTAAAAACTGCTTGTATGCGTTAAAATAATGGTTAATATGCAGTTTGCATTTTCTTATGAGAGAATGATCCAAACCTGAATGTTATAAAGTAAATAGATTTACCTTTGTAAAACAAAGCAATTTTGCCTATAAGGACTTATTTGCACGCAATTGTGAAGCATGTAAAAACTGCTTGTCAGCGTGAAAATGATAGTTAATATGCAGTTTGCATTTTCTTATGAGAGAATGATCCAAGCCTGAATGTTATAGTGTAAATAGACTTACCCTCATGAAATAAAGCAATTTTGCCTATAAAGACTCATTTGCACCTAATTGTCGTGAAGCATGTAAAAACTGCTAGTCTGCGTCAAAATAATGGTTAAATTGCAGTTTGCATTTTCTTATGAGAGAATGATCCAAACCTGAATGTTATAGTGTAAATAGACTTACCCTCATGAAATAAAGCACTTTTGCCTATAAGGACTCATTTGCCCCTAATTGTCATAAAGCATGTAAAAACTGCTTGTATGCGTTAAAATAATGGTTAATATGCAGTTTGAATTTTCTTATGAGAGAATGATCCAAACCTGAATGTTATAGTGTAAATAGACTTACCTTCATGAAATAGAGCAATTTTGCCTATAAGGACTCATTTGATCCTAATTGTCATAAAGCATGTAAAAACTGCTTGTCAGCGTTAAAATAATGGTAAATATGCAGTTTGCATTTTCTTATGAGAGAATGATCTAAACCTGAATGTTATAGTGTAAATAGACTAACCTTTATGAAATAAAGCAATTTTGCCTATAAGGACTCATTTGCACCTAATTGTCATAAAGCTTGTAAAAACTGCTTGTATGCGTTAAAATAATAGTTAATATTATGCAGTTTGCATTTTCTTATGAGAGAATGATCTAAACCTGAATGTTATAGTTTAAGTAAACTTACCTTTGAAAAATAAAGCAATTTTGCCTATAAGGACTCATTTGCCCCTAATTGTCATAAAGCATGTAAAAACTGCTTGTATGCGTTAATATAGTGGTAAATATGCAGTTTGCATTTTCTTATGAGAGAATGATCCAAACCTGAATATTATAGTGTAAATAGACTTACCTTTGTAAAATAAAGCAATTTTGCCTATAAGGACTCATTTGCACGCAATTGTGAAGCATGTAAAAACTGCTTGTCAGCGTGAAAATGATAGTAAATATGCAGTTTGCATTTTCTTATGAGAGAATAATCCAAACCTAAATGTTATAGTGTAAATAGACTAACCTTCATGAAAAAAGCAATTTTGCCTATAAGGACCCTTTGCCCCTAATTGTCGTAAAGCATGTAAAAACTGCTTGTCTGCGTTAAAATAATGGTTAATATGCAGTTTGCATTTTCTTATGAGAGTATGATCCAAACCTGAATGTTATAGTGAAAATAGACTTACCTTTGTAAAATAAAGCAATTTTGTTTATAAGGACTCATTTGCACGCAATTGTCGTAAAGCATGTAAAAACTGCTTGTCAGCGTAAAAATGATAGTAAATATGCAGTTTGCATTTTCTTATGAGAGAATGATCTAAACCTGAAAGTTATAGGGTAAATAGACTTACCCTCATAAAATAAAGCAATTTTGCCTATAATGACTCATTTGCACCTAATTGTCATAAAGCATGTAAAATCTGCTTGTATGCGTTAAAATAATAGTTAATATGCAGTTTGCATTTTCTTGTGAGAGAATGATCCAATCCTGAATGTTATAGTGTAAGTAAACTTACCTTTATGAAATAAAGCAATTTTGCCTATAAGGACTCATTTGCACCTAATTGTCGTAAAGTATGTAAAAACTGCTTGTCTGCGTTAAAATAATGGTTAATATGCAGTTTGCATTTTCTTATGAGAGAATGATCCAAACCTGAATGTTATAGTTTAAGTAAACTTACCTTTGTAAATTAAAGCAATTTTGCCTATAAGGACTCATTTGCATCTAATTGTCGTAAGGCATGTAAAAACTGCTTGTCTGCGTTAAAATAATGGTTAATATGCAGTTTGCATTTTCTTATGAGAGAATGATCCAAACCTGAATGTTATAGTCTAAATAGACTTACCCTCATGAAATAAAGCAATTTTGCCTATAAAGACTTATTTGCACCTAATTGTCGTAAAGCATGTAAAAACTGCTTGTCAGCGTTAAAATAATGGTTAATATGCAGTTTGCATTTTCTTATGAGAGAATGATCCAAACCTGATAGTTATAGTGAAAATAGACTTACCTTTGTAAAATAACGCAATTTTGCCTATAAGGACTCATTTGCACGCAATTGTCGTGAAGCATGTAAAAACTGCTTGTCTGCGAAAAAATAATGGTTAATATGCAGTTTGCATTTTCTTTTGAGAGAATGATCCAAACCTGAATGTTATAGTGTAAAATATAGACTTACCTTAATGAAATAAAGCAATTTTGTCTATAAGGACTCATTTGCCCCTAATTGTCATAAAGCATGTAAAAACTGCTTGTATGCGTTAAAATAATGGTTAATACGCAGTTTGCATTTTCTTATGAGAGAATGATCCAAACCTGAATGTTATAGTGAAAATAGACTTACCTTTGTAAAATAACGCAATTTTGCCTATAAGGACTCATTTGCACGCAATTGTCGTGAAGCATGTAAAAACTGCTTTTCTGCGAAAAAATAATGGTTAATATGCAGTTTGCATTTTCTTATGAGAGAATGATCCAAACCTGAATGTTATAGTCTAAATAGACTTACCTTAATGAAATAAAGCAATTTTGCCTATAAGGACTCATTTGCACCTAATTGTCATAAAGCATGTAAAAACTGCTTGTATGCGTTAAAATGATAGTAAAAATGCAGTTTGCATTTTCTTATGAGAGAATGATCCAAACCTAAAGTTATAGTGTAAATAGCCTAACCCTCATGAAATAAAGCAATTTTGCCTATAAGGACTCATTTGCACCTAATTGTCATAAAGCTTGTAAAAACTGCTTGTATGCGTTAAACTAATAGTTAATATGCAGTTTGCATTTTCTTATGAGAGAATGATCCAAACCTGAATGTTATAGTGTAAATAGACTAACCTTCATGAAAAAAACCAATTTTGCCTATAAGGACCCATTTGCCCCTAATTGTCGTAAAGCATGTAAAAACTGCTTGTCTGCGTTAAAATAATAGTTGATATGCAGTTTGCATTTTCTTGTGAGAGAATGATCCAAACCTGAATGTTATAGTGTAAATAAACTAACCTTTGTGAAATAAAGCAATTTTGCCTATAAGGACTCATTTGCACCTAATTGTCGTAAAGCATGTAAAAACTGCTTGTCTGCGTTAAAATAATGGTTAATATGCAGTTTGCATTTTCAAATGAGAGAATAATCCAAACCTGAATGTTATAGTGTAAATAGACTACCTTCATGAAAAAAACCAATTTTGCCTATAAGGACCCATTTGCCCCTAATTGTCGTAAAGCATGTAAAAACTGCTTGTCTGCGTTAAAATAATAGTTGATATGCAGTTTGCATTTTCTTATGAGAGAATGATCTAAACCTGAATGTTATAGTGTAAATAGAATTACCCTCATAAAATAAAGCAATTTTGCCTATAATGACTCATTTGCACCTAATTGTCATAAAGCATGTAAAAACTGCTTGTATGCGTTAAAATAATAGTTAATATGCAGTTTGCATTTTCTTGTGAGAGAATGATCCAAACCTGAATGTTATAGTGTAAATAAACTAACCTTTGTGAAATAAAGCAATTTTGCCTATAAGGACTCATTTGCACCTTATTGTCGTAAAGCATGTAAAAACTGCTTGTCTGCGTTAAAATAATGGTTAATATGCAGTTTGCACTTTCTTATGAGAGAATAATCCAAACCTGAATGTTATAGTGTAAATAGACTAACCTTCATGAAAAAAAGCAATTTTGCCTATAAGGACCCATTTGCCCCTAATTGTCATAAAGCATGTAAAAACTTCTTGTATGCGTTAAAATAATGGTTAATATGCAGTGTGCATTTTCTTATGAGAGAATGATCCAAACCTGAATGTTATAGTGAAAATAGACTAACCTTTGTAAAATAAAGCAATTTTGTTTATAAGGACTCATTTGCACCTAATTGTCGTAAAGCATGTAAAAACTGCTTGCCTGCGTTAAAATATTGGTTGATATGCAGTTTGCATTTTCTAATGAGAGAATAATCCAAACCTGAATGTTATAGTGTAAATAGACTAACCTTCATGAAAAAAAGCAATTTTGCCTATAAGGACCCATTTGCCCCTAATTGTCGTAAAGCATGTAAAAACTGCTTGTCTGCGTTAAAATAATAGTTAATATGCAGTTTGCATTTTCTTATCAGAGAATGATCCAAACCTGAATGTTATAGTGAAAATAGACTTACCTTTGTAAAATAAAGCAATTTTGCCTATAAGGACACATTTGCACCTAATTGTCGTAAAGCATGTAAAAACTGCTTTGCCTGCGTTAAAATAATGGTTAATATGCAGTTTGCATTTTCTTATGAGAGAATAATCCAAACCTGAATGTTATAGTGTAAATAGACTAACCTTCATGAAAAAAAGCAATTTTGCTTATAAGGATCCATTTGCCCCTAATTGTCATAAAGCATGTAAAAACTGCTTGTATGCGTTTAAATAATGGTTAATATGCAGTTTGCATTTTCTTATGAAGAAATGATCCAAACCTAAATGTTATAGTGTAAATAAACTAACCCTCATGAAATAAAGCAATTTTGCCTATAAGGACTCATTTGCACCTAATTGTCATAAAGCATGTAAAAACTGCTTGTATGCGTTAAAATGATTGTAAATATCCAGTTTGCATTTTCTTATGAGATAATGATCCAAACCTAAATGTTATAGTGTAAATAGACTAACCCTCATGAAATAAAGCAATTTTGCCTATAAGGACTCATTTGCACCTAATTGTCATAAAGCTTGTAAAAACTGCTTGTATGCGTTAAAATAATGGTTAATATGCAGTTTGCATTTTCTTATGAGAGAATAATCCAAACCTGAATGTTATAGTGTAAATAGACTAACCTTTATGAAATAAAGCAATTTTGCCTATAAGGACTTAATTGCCCCTAATTGTCATAAAGCATGTAAAAACTGCTTGTATGCGTTAAAATAATTGTTAATATGCAGTTTGCATTTTCTTATGAGAGAATGATCCAAACCTGAATGTTATAGTGAAAATATTCTTACCTTTGTAAAATAAAGCAATTTTGTTTATAAGGACTCATTTGCACGCAAGTGTCGTGAAGCATGTAAAAACTGCTTGTCTGCGTGAAAATGATAGTAAATATGCAGTTTGCATTTTCTTATGAGAGAATGATCCAAACCTGAATGTTGTAGTGTAAATAGACTTACCTTAATGAAATAAAGCAATTTTGCCTATAAGGACTCATTTACCCCTAATTGTCATAAAGCATGTAAAAACTGCTTGTATGCGTTAAAATAATGGTTAATACGCAGTTTGCATTTTCTTATGAGAGAATGATCCAAACCTGAATGTTATAGTCTAAATAGACTTACCTTAATGAAAAAAAGCAATTTTGCCTATAAGGACTCATTTGCCCCTAATTGTCATAAATCATGTAAAAACTGTTTGTATGCGTTAAAATAATGGTTAATATGCAGTTTGCATTTTCTTATGAGAGAATGATCCAAACATGAATGTTATAGTCTAAATAGACTTACCTTAATGAAATAAAGCAATTTTGCCTATAAGGACTCATTTGCCCCTAATTGTTATAAAGCATGTAAAAACTGTTTGTATGCGTTAAAATAATGGTTAATATGCAGTTTGCATTTTCTTATGAGACAACGATCCAAACCTGAATGTTATAGTAAAAATAGACTTACCTTTGTAAAATAACGCAATTTTGCCTATAAGGACTCATTTGCACGCAATTGTCGTGAAGCATGTAAAAACTGCTTGTCTGCGTTAAAATAATGGTTAATATGCAGTTTGCATTTTCTTATGAGAGAATGATCCAAACCTGAATGTTATAGTCTAAATAGACTTACCTTAATGAAATAAAGCAATTTTGCCTATAAGGACTCATTTGCCCCTAATTGTCATAAAGCATGTAAAAACTGTTTGTATGCGTTAAAATAATGGTTAATATGCAGTTTGCATTTTCTTATGAGACAACGATCCAAACCTGAATGTTATAGTAAAAATAGACTTACCTTTGTAAAATAACGCAATTTTGCCTATAAGGACTCATTTGCACGCAATTGTCGTGAAGCATGTAAAAACTGCTTGTCTGCGTTAAAATAATGGTTAATATGCAGTTTACATTTTCTTATGAGAGAATGATCCAAACCTGAATGTTATAGTGTTAATAGACTTACCTTCATGAAATAAAGCAATTTTGCCTATAAAGACTCATTTGCTTCTAATTGTCATAAAGCATGTAAAAACTGCTTGTCAGCGTTAAAATAATGGTTAATATGCAGTTTGCATTTTCTTATAAGAGAAAGATCCAAACCTGAATGTTATAGTGTAAATAGACTTACCTTCATGAAATAAAGCAATTTTGCCTATAAGGATTCATTTGCCCCTAATTGTCATAAAGCATGTAAAAACAGCTTGTATGCGTTAAAATAATGTATAATATGCAGTTTGCATTTTCTTATGAGAAAATGATCCAAACCTGAATGTTATAGTGAAAATAGACTTACCTGTGTAAAATAAAGCAATTTTGCCTATAAGGACTCATTTGCACGCAATTGTCGTGAAGCATGTAAAAACTGCTTGTCTGCGTTAAAATGATGGTTAATATGCAGTTTGCATTTTCTTATGAGAGAATGATCCAAACCTGAAAGTTATAGTGTAAATAGACTTTAACTCATGAAATAAAGCAATTTTGCCTATAAAGATTCATTTGCACTTAATTGTCATATAGCATGTAAAAACTGCTTGTATGCGTTAAGATGATAGTAAATATGCAGTTTATATTTTCTTATGAGAGAATGATCTAAACCTGAATGTTACAGTGTAAATAGACTTACCATCATGAAATAAAGCAATTTTGCCTATAAAGACTCATTTGCACCTAGTTGTCGTAAAGCATGTAAAAACTGCTTGTCTGCGTTTAAACAATGGTTAATATGCAGTTTGCATTTTCTTATGAGAGAATAATCCAAACCTGAATGTTATAGTGTAAATAGACTAACCTTCATGAAAAAAAGCAATTTTGCCTATAAGGACCCATTTGCCCCTAATTGTCATAAAGCATGTAAAAACTGCATGTATGCGTTTAAATAATGGTTAATATGCAGTTTGTATTTTCTTATGAGGAAATGATCCAAACCTAAATGTTATAGTGTAAATAGACTAACCCTCATGAAATAAAGCAATTTTGCCTATAAGGACTCATTTGCACCTAATTGTCATAAAGCATGTATAAACTGCTTGTATGCGTTAAAATAATAGTTAATATGCAGTTTGCATTTTCTTATGAGAGAATGATCTAAACCTGAATGTTATAGTTTAAGTAAACTTACCTTTGTAAAATAAAGCAGTTTTGCCTATAAGGACTCATTTGCTCCTAATTGTCATAAAGCATGTAAAAACTGCTTGTATGCGTTAAAATAATGGTTAATATGCAGTTTGCATTTTCTTATGAGAGAATGATCCAAACCTGAATGTTATAAAGTAAATAGATTTACCTTTGTAAAACAAAGCAATTTTGCCTATAAGGACTCATTTGCACGCAATTGTGAAGCATGTAAAAACTGCTTGTCAGCGTGAAAATGATAGTAAATATGCAGTTTGCATTTTCTTATGAGAGAATGATCCAAGCCTGAATGTTATAGTGTAAATAGACTTACCCTCATGAAATAAAGCAATTTTGCCTATAAAGACTCATTTGCACCTAATTGTCGTGAAGCATGTAAAAACTGCTAGTCTGCGTCAAAATAATGGTTAAATTGCAGTTTGCATTTTCTTATGAGAGAATGATCCAAACCTGAATGTTATAGTGTAAATAGACTTACCCTCATGAAATAAAGCACTTTTGCCTATAAGGACTCATTTGCCTTTAATTGTCATAAAGCATGTAAAAACTGCTTGTATGCTTTAAAATAATGGTTAATATGCAGTTTGAATTTTCTTATGAGAGAATGATCCAAACCTGAATGTTATAGTGTAAATAGACTTACCTTCATGAAATAGAGCAATTTTGCCTATAAGGACTCATTTGATCCTAATTGTCATAAAGCATGTAAAAACTGCTTGTCAGCGTTAAAATAATGGTAAATATGCAGTTTGCATTTTCTTAAGAGAGAATGATCTAAACCTGAATGTTATAGTGTAAATAGACTTACCTTTATGAAATAAAGCAATTTTGCCTATAAGGACTCATTTGCACCTAATTGTCATAAAGCTTGTAAAAACTGCTTGTATGCGTTAAAATAATAGTTAATATTATGCAGTTTGCATTTTCTTATGAGAGAATGATCTAAACCTGAATGTTATAGTTTAAGTAAACTTACCTTTGAAAAATAAAGCAATTTTGCCTATAAGGACTCATTTGCCCCTAATTGTCATAAAGCATGTAAAAACTGCTTGTATGCGTTAATATAGTGGTAAATATGCAGTTTGCATTTTCTTATGAGAGAATGATCCAAACCTGAATATTATAGTGTAAATAGACTTACCTTTGTAAAATAAAGCAATTTTGCCTATAAGGACTCATTTGCACGCAATTGTCGTGAAGCATGTAAAAACTGCTTTTCTGCGTGAAAATGATAGTAAATATGCAGTTTGCATTTTTTTATGAGAGAATGATTCAAACCTGAATGTTATAGTGTAAATAGACTTACCATTGTAAAATAAAGCAATTTTGCCTATAAGGACTCATTTGCACGCAATTGTCGTGAAGCATGTAAAAACTGCTTGTCTGCGTTAAAATAATGGTTAATATGCAATTTGCATTTTCCTATGAGAGAACGATCCAAACCTAAATGTTATAGTGTAAATAGACTTATCTTTATGAAATAAAGCAATTTTGCCTATAGGGACTCATTTGCCCCTAATTGTCATAAAGCATGTAAAAACTGCTTGTCAGCGTTAAAATAATGGTTAATATGCAGTTTGAATTTTCTTATGAGAGAATGATCCAAACCTAAATGTTATAGTGTAAATAGACTAACCCTCATGAAATAAAGCAATTTTGCATATAAAGACTCATTTGCATCTAATTGTCATAAAGCATGTAAAAACTGCTTGTATTCGTTAAAATGATAGTAAATATGCAGTTTGCATTTTCTTATGAGAGAATGATCCAAACCTGAATGTTATAGTGTAAATAGTCTTACCCTCATGAAATAAAGCAATTTTGCCTATAAGGACTCATTTGCACCTAATTGTCATAAAGCTTGTAAAAACTGCTTGTATGCGTTAAAATGATAGTAAATATGCAGTTTGCATTTTCTTATGAGAAAATGATCTAAACCTGAATGTTATAGTTTAAGTAAACTTACCTTTGTAAAATAAAGCAATTTTGCCTATATAGACTCATTTGCCCCTAATTGTCATAAAGCATGTAAAAACTGCTAGTCTGCGTTTAAATAATGGTTATATGCAGTTTGCATTTTCTTATGAGAGAATGATCCAAACCTGAATGTTCTAGTGTAAATAGACTAACCTTCATAAAATAAAGTAATATTGCCTATAAGGACCCATTTGCCCCTAATTGTCATAAAGCATGTAAAAACTGCTTGTATGCGTTGAAATAATAGTTAATATTATGCAGTTTGCATTTTCTTATGAGAGAATGATCCAAACCTGAATGTTATAGTGTAAATAGACTTACCCTCATGAAATAAAGCAATTTTGCCTATAAGGACTCATTTGCACCTAATTGTCATAAAGCATGTAAAAACTGCTTGTATGCGTCAAAATGATAGTAAATATGCAGTTTGCATTTTCTTATGAGAGAATGATCCCAACCTAAATGTTATAGTGTAAATAGACTTACCCTCATGAAATAAAGCAATTTTGCCTATAAGGACTCATTTGCACCCAATTGTCATAAAGCTTGTAAAAACTGCTTGTATGCGTTAAAATAATAGTTAATATGCAGTTTGCATTTTCTTATAAGAGAATGATCTAAACCAAAATGTTATAGTTTAAGTAAACTTACCTTTGTAAAATAAAGCAATTTTGCCTATAAGGACTCATTTGCTCCTAATTGTCATAAAGCATGTAAAAACTGCTTGTATGCGTTAAAATAATGGTTAATATGCAGTTTGCATTTTCTTATGAGAGAATGATCCAAACCTGAATGTTATGAAGTAAATAGATTTACCTTTGTAAAACAAAGCAATTTTGCCTATAAGGACTCATTTGCACGCAATTGTCGTGAAGCATGTAAAAACTGCTTATCAGCGTAAAAATGATAGTAAATATGCAGTTTGCATTTTCTTATGAGACAATGATCCAAGCCTGAATGTTATAGTGTAAATAGACTTACCCTCATGAAATAAACAAATTTTGCCTATAAAGACTCATTTGCACCTAATTGTCGTAAAGCATGTAAAAACTGCTTGTCTGCGTTTAAATAATGGTTAATATGCAGTTTGCATTTTCTTATGATAGAATGATCCAAACCTGAATGTTATAGTGTAAATAGACTTACCTTTGTAAAAAAAATCAATTTTGCCTATAAGGACTCATTAGCACGCAATTGTCGTGAAGCATGTAAAAACTGCTTGTCTGCGTTAAAATAATGGTTAATATGCAGTTTGCATTTTCTTATGAGAGAATGACCCAAACCTAAATGTTATAGTGTAAATAGACTTACCTTCATGAAATAAAGCAATTTTGCCTATAAGGACTCATTTGCACCTAATTGTCATAAAGCTTGTAAAAACTGCTTGTATGCGTTAAAATAATAGTTAATATTATGCAGTTTGCACTTTCTTATGAGAGAATGATCTAAACCTGAATGTTATAGTTTAAGTAAACTTACCTTTGTAAAATAAAGCAATTTTGCCTATAAGGACTCATTTGCCCCTAATTGTCATAAAGCATGTAAAAACTGCTTGTATGCGTTAATATAGTGGTTAATATGCAGTTTGCATTTTCTTATGAGAGAATGATCCAAACCTGAATATTATAGTGTAAATAGACTTACTTTTGTAGAATAAAGCAATTTTGCCTATAAGGACTCATTTGCACGCAATTGTCGTGAAGCATGTAAAAACTGCTTGTATGCGTGAAACTGATAGTAAATATGCAGTTTGCATTTTCTTATGAGAGAATGATCAAAACCTGAATGTTATAGTGTAAATAGTCTTACCCTCATGAAATAAAGCAATTTTGCCTATAAGGACTCTTTTGCACCTAATTGTCATAAAGCTTGTAAAAACTGCTTGTATGCGTTAAAATGATTGTAAATATGCAGTTTGCATTTTCTTATGGGAGAATGATCCAAACATGAATGTTATAGTGTAAATAGACTTACCTTTGTAAAATAAAGCAATTTTGCCTATAAAGACTCATTTGCACGCAATTGTCGTGAAGCATGTAAAAACTGCGTGTCTGCGTGAAAATGATAGTCAATATTCAGTTTGCATTTTCTTATGAGAGAATGATCCAAACCTGAATGTTATAGTGTAAATAGACTTACCCTCATGAAATAAAGCAATTTTGCCTATGAGGACTCATTTGCACCTAATTGTCATAAAGCATGTAAAAACTGCTTGTATGCGTTAAAATAATAGTTAATATGCAGTTTGCATTTTCTTGTGAGAGAATGATCCAAACCTGAATGATATAGTGTAAGTAAACTTACCTTTGTGAAATAAAGCAATTTTGCCTATAAGGACTCATTTGCCCCTAATTGTCATAAAGCATGTAAAAACTGCTTGTATGCGTTAAAATAATGGTTAATATGCAGATTGCATTTTCTTATGAGAGAATGATCCAAACCTGAATGTTATAGTGTAAATAGACTTACCTTTGTAAAATAAAGCAATTTTGCCTATAAGGACTCATTTGCACGCAATTGTAGTGAAGCATGTAAAAACTGCTTGTCTGCGTTAAAATAATGGTTAATATGGAGTTTGCATTTACTTATGAGAGAATGATCCAAACCTGAATGTTATAGTGTAAGTAGACTTACCCTCATGAAATAAAGCAATTTTGCCTATAAGGACTCATTTGCCCCTAATTGTCATAAAGCATGTAAAAACTGCTTGTATGCGTTAAAATAATGGTTAAATTGCTGTTTGCATTTTCTTATGAGAGAATGATCCAAACCTGAATGTTATAGTGTAAAAAGATTACCCTCATGAAATAAAGCACTTTTGCCTATTAGGACTAATTTGCACCTAATTGTCGTAAAGCATGTAAAAACTGCTTGTCAGCGTTAAAATAATTGTTAATATGCAGTTTGCATTTTCTTATGAGAGAATGATCCAAACCTGAATGTTATAGTGTAAATAGACTTACCTTAATGAAATAAAGCAGATTTGCCTATAAGGACTCATTTGCCCCTAATTGTCATAAAGCATGTAAAAACTGCTTGTATGCGATAAAATAATGGTTAATATGCAGTTTGCATTTTCTTATGAGAGAATGATCCAAACCTGAATGTTATAGTGAAAATAGACTTACCTTTGTAAAATAAAGCAATTTTGCCTATAAGGACTCATTTGCACGCAATTGTCGTGAAGCATGTAAAAACTGCTTGTATGCGTTAAAATAATGGTTAATATGCAGCTTGCATTTACTTATGAGAGAATGATCCAAACCTGAATGTTATAGTGTAAATAGACTTACCCTCATGAAATAAAGCAATTTTGCCTATAAAAACTCATTTGCACCTAATTGTCGTAAAGCATGTAAAAACTGCTAGTCTGCGTTTAAATAATGGTTAATATGCAGTTTGCATTTTCTTATGAGAGAATGATCCAAACCTGAATGTTCTAGTGTAAATAGACTAACCTTCATAAAATAAAGTAATTTTGCCTATAAGGACCCATTTGCCCTTAATTGTCATAAAGCATGTAAAAACTGCTTGTATGCGTTGAAATAATAGTTAATATTATGCAGTTTGCATTTTCTTATGAGAGAATGATCCAAACCTGAATGTTATAGTGTAAATAGACTTACCCTCATGAAATAAAGCAATTGTGCCTATAAGGACTCATTTGCACCTAATTGTCATAAAGCATGTAAAAACTGCTTGTATGCGTCAAAATGATAGTAAATATGCAGTTTGCATTTTCTTATGAGAGAATGATCCCAACCTAAATGTTATAGTGTAAATAGACTTATCCTCATGAAATAAAGCAATTTTGCCTATAAGGACTCATTTGCACCTAATTGTCATAAAGCTTGTAAAAACTGCTTGTATGCGTTAAAATAATAGTTAATATGCAGTTTGCATTTTCTTATGAGAGAATGATCTAAACCTAAATGTTATAGTTTAAGTAAACTTACCTTTGTAAAATAAAGCAATTTTGCCTATAAGGACTCATTTGCTCCTAATTGTCATAAAGCATGTAAAAACTGCTTGTATGCGTTAAAATAATGGTTAATATGCAGTTTGCATTTTCTTATGAGAGAATGATCCAAACCTGAATGTTATAAAGTAAATAGATTTACCTTTGTAAAACAAAGCAATTTTGCCTATAAGGACTCATTTGCACGCAATTGTCGTGAAGCATGTAAAAACTGCTTGTCAGCGTGAAAATGATAGTAAATATGCAGTTTGCATTTTCTTATGAGAGAATGATCCAAGCCTGAATGTTATAGTGTAAATAGACTTACCCTCATGAAATAAACAAATTTTGCCTATAAAGACTCATTTGCACCTAATTGTCGTAAAGCATGTAAAAACTGCTTGTCTGCGTTTAAATAATGGTTAATATGCAGTTTGCATTTTCTTATGTGAGAATGATCCAAACCTGAATGTTATAGTGTAAATAGACTTACCTTTGTAAAAAAATCAATTTTGCCTATAAGGACTCATTAGCACGCAATTGTCGTGAAGCATGTAAAAACTGCTTGTCTGCGTTAAAATAATGGTTAATATGCAGTTTGCATTTTCTTATGAGAGAATGACCCAAACCTAAATGTTATAGTGTAAATAGACTTACCTTCATGAAATAGAGCAATTTTGCCTATAAGGACTCATTTGATCCTAATTGTCATAAAGCTTGTAAAAACTGCTTGTATGCGTTAAAATAATAGTTAATATTATGCAGTTTGCACTTTCTTATGAGAGAATGATCTAAACCTGAATGTTATAGTTTAAGTAAACTTACCTTTGTAAAAAAAAGCAATTTTGATTATAAGGACTCATTTGCCCCTAATTGTCACAAAGCATGTAAAAACTGCTTGTATGCGTTAATATAGTGGTTAATATGCAGTTTGCATTTTCGTATGAGAGAATGATCTAAACCTGAATGTTCTAGTGTAAATAGACTTACCTTCATGAAATAAAGCAATTTTGCCTATAAGGACTCATTTGCACCTAATTGTCATAAAGCTTGTAAAAACTGCTTGTATGCGTTAAAATAATAGTTAATATTATGCAGTTTGCACTTTCTTATGAGAGAATGATCTAAACCTGAATGTTATAGTTTAAGTAAACTTACCTTTGTAAAATAAAGCAATTTTGCCTATGAGGACTCATTTGCACCTAATTGTCATAAAGCATGTAAAAACTGCTTGTATGCGTTAAAATAATAGTTAATATGCAGTTTGCATTTTCTTGTGAAAGAATGATCCAAACCTGAATGTTATAGTGTAAGTAAACTTACCTTTGTGAAATAAAGCAATTTTGCCTATAAGGACTCATTTGCCCCTAATTGTCATAAAGCATGTAAAAACTGCTTGTCAGCGTTAAAATAATGGTTAATATGCAGTTTGCATTTTCTTATGAGAGAATAATCCAAACCTGAATGTATGGAGTAAATAGACTTACCTTAATGAAATAAAGCAATTTTGCCTATAAGGACTCATTTGCCCCTAATTGTCATAAAGCATGTAAAAACTGCTTGTATGCGTTAAAATAATGGTTAATATGCAGTTTGCATTTTCTTATGAGAGAATGATCCAAACCTGAATGTTATAGTGTAAATAGACTTACCTTCATGAAATAAAGCAATTTTGCCTATAAGGACCCATTTGCCCCTAATTGTCATAAAGCATGTAAAAACTGCTTGTGTGCGTTAAATAATGGTTAATATGCAGTTTGCATTTTCTTGTGAGAGAATGATCCAAACCTGAATGTTATAGTGTAAGTAAACTTACCTTTGTAAAATAAAGCAATTTTGCCTATATAGACTCATTTGCCCCTAATTGTCATAAAGCATGTAAAAACTGCTTGTATGCGTTAAAATAATGGTTAATATGCAGTTTGCATTTTCTTATGAGAGAATGATCCAAACCTGAATGTTATAGTGTAAATAGACTTACCCTCATGAAATAAAGCAATTTTGCCTATAAGGACTCATTTGCCCCTAATTGTCATAAAGCATGTAAAAACTGCTTGTATGCGTTGAAATAATAGTTAATATTATGCAGTTTGCATTTTCTTATGAGAGAATGATCCAAACCTGTATGTTATAGTGTAAATAGACTTACCCTCATGAAATAAAGCAATTTTGCCTATAAGGACTCATTTGCACGCAATTGTCGTGAAGCATGTAAAAACTGCTTGTCTGCGTTAAAATAATGGTTAATATGCAGTTTGCATTTTCTTATGAGAGAATGATCCAAACTTGAATGGTATAGTGTAAATCGACCTACCCTCATGAAATAAAGCAATTTTGCCTATAAGGACTCATTTGCCCCTAATTGTCATAAAGCATGTAAAAACTGCTTGTATGCGTTAATATAGTGGTTAATATGCAGTTTGCATTTTCGTATGAGAGAATGATCTAAACCTGAATGTTCTAGTGTAAATAGACTTACCTTCATGAAATAAAGCAATTTTGCCTATAAGGACTCATTTGCACCTAAATGTCATAAAGCTTGTAAAAACTGCTTGTATGCGTTAAAATAATAGTTAATATTATGCAGTTTGCACTTTCTTATGAGAGAATGATCTAAACCTGAATGTTATAGTTTAAGTAAACTTACCTTTGTAAAATAAAGCAATTTTGCCTATAAGGACTCATTTGCCCCTAATTGTCATAAAGCATGTAAAAACTGCTTGTATGCGTTAATATAGTGGTTAATATGCAGTTTGCATTTTCTTATGAGAGAATGATCCAAACATGAATGTATAGTGTAAATAGACTTACCTTTGTAAAATAAAGCGATTTTGCCTATAAAGACTCATTTGCACGCAATTGTCGTGAAGCATGTAAAAACTGCGTGTCTGCGTGAAAATGATAGTCAATATTCAGTTTGCATTTTCTTATGAGAGAATGATCCAAACCTGAATGTAATTGTGTAAATAGACTTACCCTCATGAAATAAAGCAATTTTGCCTATGAGGACTCATTTGCACCTAATTGTCATAAAGCATGTAAAAACTGCTTGTATGCGTTAAAATAATAGTTAATATGCAGTTTGCATTTTCTTGTGAGAGAATGATCCAAACCTGAATGTTATAGTGTAAGTAAACTTACCTTTGTGAAATAAAGCAATTTTGCCTATAAGGACTCATTTGCCCCTAATTGTCATAAAGCTTGTAAAAACTGTTTGTATGCGTTAAAATAATGGTTAATATGCAGATTGCATTTTCTTATGAGAGAATGATCCAAACCTTAATGTTATAGTGTAAATAGACTTACCTTTGTAAAATAAAGCAAGTTTGCCTATAAGGACTCATTTGCACGCAATTGTCGTGAAGCATGTAAAAACTGCTTGTCTGCGTTAAAATAATGGTTAATATGGAGTTTGCATTTACTTATGAGAGAATGATCCAAACCTGAATGTTATAGTGTAAGTAGACTTACCCTCATGAAATAAAGCAATTTTGCCTATAAGGACTCATTTGCCCCTAATTGTCATAAAGCATGTAAAAACTGCTTGTATGCGTTAAAATAATGGTTAAATTGCTGTTTGCATTTTCTTATGAGAGAATGATCCAAACCTGAATGTTATAGTGTAAAAAGATTACCCTCATGAAATAAAGCACTTTTGCCTATAAGGACTCATTTGCACCTAATTATCGTAAAGCATGTAAAAACTGCTTGTCAGCGTTAAAATAATTGTTAATATGCAGTTTGCATTTTCTTATGAGAGAATGATCCAAACCTGAATGTTATAGTGTAAATAGACTTACCTTAATGAAATAAAGCAGATTTGCCTATAAGGACTCATTTGCCCCTAATTGTCATAAAGCATGTAAAAAAAGGCTTGTATGCGATAAAATAATGGTTAATATGCAGTTTGCATTTTCTTATAAGAGAATGATCCAAACCTGAATGTTATAGTGAAAATAGACTTACCTTTGTAAAATAAAGCAATTTTGCCTATAAGGACTCATTTGCACGCAATTGTCGTGAAGCATGTAAAAACTGCTTGTATGCGTTTAAAAAATGGTTAATATGCAGTTTGCATTTACTTATGAGAGAATGATCCAAACCTGAATGTTATAGTGTAAATAGACTTACCTTTGTAAAATAAAGCAATTTTGCCTATAAAGACTCATTTGCACGCAATTGTCGTGAAGCAAGTAAAAACTGCGTGTCTGCGTGAAAATGATAGTCAATATTC
This sequence comes from Xanthostigma xanthostigma, assembly GCA_963575645.1. Taxonomy (NCBI): domain Eukaryota; kingdom Metazoa; phylum Arthropoda; class Insecta; order Raphidioptera; family Raphidiidae; genus Xanthostigma; species Xanthostigma xanthostigma. The sequence goes on along the minus strand of OY754473.1, from coordinate 19,240,159 downwards.
AGTTTGCATTTTCTTATGAGAGAATGATCCAAACCTGAATGTTATAGTGCAAATAGACTTACCCTCATGAAATAAAGCAGTTTTGCCTATGAGGACTCATTTGCACCTAATTGTCATAAAGCATGTAAAAACTGCTTGTATGCGTTAAAATAATAGTTAATATGCAGTTTGCATTTTCTTGTGAGAGAATGATCCAAACCTGAATGTTATAGTGTAAGTAAACTTACCTTTGTGAAATAAAGCAATTTTGCCTATAAGGACTCATTTGCCCCTAATTGTCATAAAGCATGTAAAAACTGCTTGTATGCGTTAAAATAATGGTTAATATGCAGATTGCATTTTCTTATGAGAGAATGATCCAAACCTTAATGTTATAGTGTAAATAGACTTACCTTTGTTAAATAAAGCAATTTTGCCTATAAGGACTCATTTGCACGCAATTGTCGTGAAGCATGTAAAAACTGCTTGTCTGCGTTAAAATAATGGTTAATATGCAGTTTGCATTTACTTATGAGAGAATGATCCAAACCTGAATGTTATAGTGTAAATAGACTTACCCTCATGAAATAAAGCAATTTTGCCTATAAGGACTCATTTGCCCCTAATTGTCATAAAGCATGTAAAAACTGCTTGTATGCGTTAAAATAATGGTTAAATTGCAGTTTGCATTTTCTTATGAGAGAATGATCCAAACCTGAATGTTATAGTGTAAATAGACTTACCCTCATGAAATAAAGCACTTTTGCCTATAAGGACTCATTTGCCCCTAAGTGTCATAAAGCATGTAAAAACTGCTTGTATGCGTTAAAATAATGGTTAATATGCAGTTTGAATTTTCTTATGAGAGAATGATCTAAACCTGAATGTTATAGTGAAAGTAGACTTACCTTTATGAAATAAAACAATTTTGCCTTTAAGGACTTATTCCCACCTAATTGTCGTAAAACATGTGAAAACTGCTTGTCTGCGTGAAAATGATAGTAATTATGCAGTTTGCATTTTCCTATGAGAGAATAATCCAAACCTGAATGTTATAGTGTAAATAGACTTACCTTCATGAAATAAAGCACTTTTGCCTATAAGAACTCATTTGCACCTAATTGTCGTAAAGCATGTAAAAACTGCTTGTCAGCGTTAAAATAATGGTTAATTAGCAGTTTGCATTTTCTTATGAGAGAATGATCCAAACCTGAATGTATGGTGTAAATAGACTTACCTTAATGAAATAAAGCAATTTTGCTTATAAGGACTCATTTGCACGCAATTGTCGTGAAGCATGTAAAAACTGCTAGTCTGCGTCAAAATAATGGTTAATATGCAGTTTGAATCTTCTTATGAGAGAATGATCTAAACCTGAATGTTATAGTGAAAGTAGACTTACCTTTATGAAATAAAACAATTTTGCCTTTAAGGACTTATTCCCACCTAATTGTCGTAAAACATGTGAAAACTGCTTGTCTGCGTGAAAATGATAGTAATTATGCAGTTTGCATTTTCCTATGAGAGAATAATCCAAACCTGAATGTTATAGTGTAAATAGACTTACCTTCATGAAATAAAGCACTTTTGCCTATAAGAACTCATTTGCACCTAATTGTCGTAAAGCATGTAAAAACTGCTTGTCAGCGTTAAAATAATGGTTAATATGCAGTTTGCATTTTCTTATGAGAGAATGATCCAAACCTGAATGTATGGTTTAAATAGACTTACCTTAATGAAATAAAGCAATTTTGCCTATAAGGACTCATTTGCCCCTAATTGTCATAAAGCATGAAAAAACTGCATGTATGCATTAAAATAATGGTTAATATGCAGTTTGCATTTTCTTATGAGAGAATGATCCAAACCTGAATGTTATAGTGTAAATAGACTTACCTTCATGAAATAAAGCAATTTTGCCTATAAGGACCCATTTGCCCCCAATTGTCATAAAGCATGTAAAAACTGCTTGTGTGCGTTAAAATAATGGTTAATATGCAGTTTGCATTTTCTTATGAGAGAATGTTTCAAACCTGAATGTTATAGTGTAAATAGACTTACCTTTGTAAAATAAAGCAATTTTGCCTATAAGCACTCATTTGCACGCAATTGTCGTGAAGCATGTAAAAACTGCTTGTCTGCGTCAAAATGATAGTACATATGCAGTTTGCATTTTCTTATGAGAGAATGATCCAAACCTGAATGTTATAATGTAAATAGACTTACGCTCATGAAATAAAGCAATTTTGCCTATAAGAACTCATTTGCACCTAATTGTCGTAAAGCATGTAAAAACTGCTTGTCAGCGTTAAAATAATGGTTAATTAGCAGTTTGCATTTTCTTATGAGAAAATGATCCAAACCTGAATGTATGGTGTAAATAGACTTACCTTAATGAAATAAAGCAATTTTGCCTATAAGGACTCATTTGCCCCTAATTGTCATAAAGCATGTAAAAACTGCTTGTATGCGTTAAAATAATGGTTAATATGCAGTTTGCATTTTCTTATGAGAGAATGATCCAAACCTGAATGTTATAGTGTAAATAGACTTACCCTCATGAAATAAAGCAATTTTGCCTATAAGGACTCATTTGCCCCTAATTGTCATAAAGCATGTAAAAACTGCTTGTATGCGTTAAAATAATGGTTAAATTGCAGTTTGCATTTTCTTATGAGAGAATGATCCAAACCTGAATGTTATAGTGTAAATAGACTTACCCTCATGAAAAAAAGCACTTTTGCCTATAAGGACTCATTTGCCCCTAATTGTCATGAAGCATGTAAAAACTGCTTGTATGCGTTAAAATAATGGTTAATATGCAGTTTGAATTTTCTTATGAGAGAATGATCCAAACCTGAATGTTATAGTGAAAGTAGACTTACCTTTGTGAAATGAAACAATTTTGCCTTTAAGGACTTATTCCCACCTAATTGTCGTAAAACATGTGAAAACTGCTTGTCTGCGTAAAAATGATAGTAATTATGCAGTTTGCATTTTCCTATGAGAGAATGATCCAAACCTGAATGTTATAGTGTAAATAGACTTACCTTTGTAAAATAAAGCAATTTTGCTTATAAGGACTCATTTGCACCTAATTGTCGTAAAGCATGTAAAAACTGCTTGTCAGCGTTAAAATAATGGTTAATTAGCAGTTTGCATTTTCTTATGAGAGAATGATCCAAACCTGAATGTATGGTGTAAATAGACTTACCTTAATGAAATAAAGCAATTTTGCCTATAAGGACCCATTTGCCCCTAATTGTCATAAAGCATGTAAAAACTGCTTGTGTGCGTTAAAATAATGGTTAATATGCAGTTTGCATTTTCTTATGAGAGAATGTTTCAAACCTGAATGTTATAGTGTAAATAGACTTACCTTTGTAAAATAAAGCAATTTTGCATATAAGCACTCATTTGCACGCAATAGTCGTGAAAAATGTAAAAACTGCTTGTCTGCGTCAAAATGATAGTAAATATGCAGTTTGCATTTTCTTATGAGAGAATGATCCTAACCTGAATGTTATAGTGAAAGTAGACTTACTTTTGTGAAATGAAACCATTTTGCCTTTATGGACTCATTTGCACCTAATTGTCATAAAGCATGTAAAAACTGCTTGTATGCGTTAAAATAATAGTTAATATGCAGTTTGCATTTTTTGTGAGAGAATGATCCAAACCTGAATGTTATAGTGTAAGTAAACTTACCTTTGTGAAATAAAGCAATTTTGCCTATAAGGACTCATTTGCCCCTAATTGTCATAAAGCATGTAAAAACTGCTTGTATGCGTTAAAATAATGGTTAATATGCAGATTGCATTTTCTTATGAGAGAATGATCCAAACCTTAATGTTATAGTGTAAATAGACTTACCTTTGTTAAATAAAGCAATTTTGCCTATAAGGACTCATTTGCACGCAATTGTCGTGAAGCATGTAAAAACTGCTTGTCTGCGTTAAAATAATGGTTAATATGCAGTTTGCATTTACTTATGAGAGAATGATCCAAACCTGAATGTTATAGTGTAAATAGACTAACCCTCATGAAATAAAGCAATTTTGCCTATAAGGACTCATTTGCCCCTAATTGTCATAAAGCATGTAAAAACTGCTTGTATGCGTTAAAATAATGGTTAAATTGCTGTTTGCATTTCCTATGAGAGAATGATCCAAACCTGAATGTTATAGTGTAAAAAGATTATCCTCATGAAATAAAGCACTTTTGCCTATAAGGACTCATTTGCACCTAATTGTCGTAAAGCATGTAAAAACTGCTTGTCAGCGTTAAAATAATTGTTAATATGCAGTTTGCATTTTCTTATGAGAGAATGATCCAAACCTGAATGTTATAGTGTAAATAGACTTACCGTAATGAAATAAAGCAGATTTGCCTATAAGGACTCATTTGCCCCTAATTGTCATAAAGCATGTAAAAACTGCTTGTATGCGATAAAATAATGGTTAATATGCAGTTTGCATTTTCTTATGAGAGAATGATCCAAACCTAAATGTTATAGTGAAAATAGACTTACCTTTGTAAAATAAAGCAATTTTGCCTATAAGGACTCATTTGCACGCAATTGTCGTGAAGCATGTAAAAACTGCTTGTATGCGTTAAAATAATGGTTAATATGCAGTTTGCATTTACTTATGAGAGAATGATCCAAACCTGAATGTTATAGTGTAAATAGACTAACCTTTGTAAAATAAAGCAATTTTGCCTATAAAGACTCATTTGCACGCAATTGTCGTGAAGCATGTAAAAACTGCGTGTCTGCGTGAAAATGATAGTCAATATTCAGTTTGCATTTTCTTATGAGAGAATGATCCAAACCTGAATGTTATAGTGTAAATAGACTTACCCTCATGAAATAAAGCAGTTTTGCCTATGAGGACTCATTTGCACCTAATTGTCATAAAGCATGTAAAAACTGCTTGTATGCGTTAAAATAATAGTTAATATGCAGTTTGCATTTTCTTGTGAGAGAATGATCCAAACCTGAATGTTATAGTGTAAGTAAACTTACCTTTGTGAAATTAAGCAATTTTGCCTATAAGGACTGATTTGCCCCTAATTGTCATAAAGCATGTAAAAACTGCTTGTATGCGTTAAAATAATGGTTAATATGCAGATTGCATTTTCTTATGAGAGAATGATCCAAACCTTAATGTTATAGTGTAAATAGACTTACCTTTGTTAAATAAAGCAATTTTGCCTATAAGGACTCATTTGCACGCAATTGTCGTGAAGCATGTAAAAACTGCTTGTCTGCGTTAAAATAATGGTTAATATGCAGTTTGCATTTACTTATGAGAGAATGATCCAAACCTGAATGTTATAGTGTAAATAGACTTACCCTCATGAAATAAAGCAATTTTGCCTATAAGGACTCATTTGCCCCTAATTGTCATAAAGCATGTAAAAACTGCTTGTATGCGTTAAAATAATGGTTAATATGCAGTTTGCATTTACTTATGAGAGAATGATCCAAACCTGAATGTTATAGTGTAAATAGACTTACCCTCATGAAATAAAGCACTTTTGCCTATAAGGACTCATTTGCCCCTAATTGTCATAAAGCATGTAAAAACTGCTTGTATGCGTTAAAATAATGGTTAATATGCAGTTTGAATTTTCTTATGAGAGAATGATCCAAACCTGAATGTTATAGTGAAAGTAGACTTACCTTTGTGAAATGAAACAATTTTGCCTTTAAGGACTTATTCCCACCTAATTGTCGTAAAACATGTGAAAACTGCTTGTCTGCGTGAAAATGATAGTAATTATGCAGTTTGCATTTTCCTATGAGAGAATGATTCAAACCTGATTGTTATAGTGTAAATAGACTTACCTTCATGAAATAAAGCACTTTTGCCTATAAGAACTCATTTGCACCTAATTGTCGTAAAGCATGTAAAAACTGCTTGTCAGCGTTAAAATAATGGTTAATATGCAGTTTGCATTTTCTTATGAGAGAATGATCCAAACCTGAATGTATGGTGTAAATAGACTTACCTTAATGAAATAAAGCAATTTTGCCCTTAAGGACTCATTTGCCCCTAATTGTCATAAAGCATGAAAAAACTGCATGTATGCGTTAAAATAATGGTTAATATGCAGTTTGCATTTACTTATGAGAGAATGATCCAAACCTGAATGTTATAGTGTAAATAGACTTACCCTCATGAAATAAAGCAATTTTGCCTATAAGGACTCATTTGCCCCTAATTGTCATAAAGCATGTAAAAACTGCTTGTATGCGTTAAAATAATGGTTAATATGCAGTTTGCATTTACTTATGAGAGAATGATCCAAACCTGAATGTTATAGTGTAAATAGACTTACCTTCATGAAATAAAGCAATTTTGCCTATAAGGACCCATTTGCCCCTAATTGTCATAAAGCATGTAAAAACTGCTTGTGTGCGTTAAAATAATGGTTAATATGCAGTTTGCATTTTCTTATGAGAGAATGTTTCAAACCTGAATGTTATAGTGTAAATAGACTTACCTTTGTAAAATAAAGCAATTTTGCCTATAAGCACTCATTTGCACGCAATTGTCGTGAAGCATGTAAAAACTGCTTGTCTGCGTCAAAATGATAGTAAATATGCAGTTTGCATTTTCTTATGAGAGAATGATCCAAACCTGAATGTTATAGTGTAAATAGACTTACGCTCATGAAATAAAGCAATTTTGCCTATAAAGACTCTTTTGCACCTAATTGTCGTAAAGCATGTAAAAACTGCTTGTCTGCGTTTAAATAATGGTTAATATGCAGTTTGCATTTTCTTATGAGAGAAAGATCAAAACCTGAATGTTATAGTGTAAATAGACTTACCTTCATGAAATAAAGCAATTTTGCCTATAAGGACTCATTTGCCCCTAATTGTCATAAAGCATGTAAAAACTGCTTGTATGCGTTAAAATAATGGTTAATATGCAGTTTGCTTTTTCTTATGAGAAAATGATCCAAACCTGAATGTTATAGTGTAAATAGACTAACCTTTGTAAAATAAAGCAATTTTGCTTATAAGGACTCATTTGCACGCAATTGTCGTGAAGCATGTAAAAACTGCTAGTCTGCGTCAAAATAATGGTTAATATGCAGTTTGAATTTTCTTATGAGAGAATGATCTAAACCTGAATGTTATAGTGAATGTAGACTTACCTTTATGAAATAAAACAATTTTGCCTTTAAGGACTTATTAGTGTAAATAGTTATACCTTCATGAAATAAAGCAATTTGCCTATAAGGACTCATTTGCCCCTAATTGTCATAAAGCATGTAAAAACTGCTTGTCTGCGTTAAAATAATGGTTAATATGCAGTTTGCATTTTCTTATGAGAGAATGATCCAAACCTGAATGTTATAGTGTAAATAGACTTACGCTCATGAAATAAAGCAATTTTGCCTATAAAGACTCATTTGCACCTAATTGTCATAAAGCATGTAAAAACTGCTTGTCTGCGTTAAAATAATGGTTAATATGCAGTTTGCATTTTCTTATGAAAAAATGATCCAAACCAGAATGTTATAGTGTAAATAGACTTACCCTCATGAAATAAAGCAATTTTGCCTATAAAGACTCATTTGCACCTAATTGTCGTAAAGCATGTAATAACTGCTTGTCTGCGTTTAAATAATGGTTAATAATCAGTTTGCATTTTCTTATGAGAGAATGATCCAAACCTAAATGTTATAGTGTAAATAGCCTTACCCTCATGAAATAAAGCAATTGTGCCTATAAGGACTCATTTGCACCTAATTGTCGTAATGCTTGTAAAAACTGCTTGTCTGCGTTAAAATAATGGTTAATATGCAGTTTGCATTTTCTTATGAGAGAATGATCCAAACCTGAATGTTATAGTTTAAAAAAACTTACCTTTGTAAAATAAAGCAATTTTGCCTATATAGACTCATTTGCCCCTAATTGTCATAAAGCATGTAAAAACTGCTTGTATGCGTTAAAATAATGGTTAATATGCAGTTTGCATTTTCTTATAAGAGAATGATCCAAACCTGAATGTTATAGTGTAAATAGACTTACCTTTGTAAAATAAAGCAATTTTGCCTATAAGGACTCATTTGCACGAAATTGTCGTAAAGCATGTAAAAACTGCTTGTCTGCGTGAAAATGATAGTAAATATGCAGTTTGCATTTTCTTATGACAGAATGATCCAAACCTGAATGGTATAGTGTAAATAGACTCACCCTCATGAAATAAAGCAATTTTGCCTATAAAGACTAATTTGCACCTAATTGTCGTAAAGCATGTAAAAACTGCTTGTCTGCGTTTAAATAATGGTTAATATGCAGTTTGCATTTTCTTATGAGAGAATGATCCAAACAAGAATGTTATAGTGTAAATAGACTTACCTTCATGAAATAAAGCAATTTTGCCTATAAGGACTCATTTGCCTCTAATTGTCATAAAGCATGTAAAAACTGCTTGTATGCGTTAAAATAATGGTTAATATGCAGTTTGCATTTTCTTATGAGAGAATGATCCAAACCTGAATGTTATAGTGTAAATAGACTTATCTTTGTAAAATAAAGCAATTTTGCTTATAAAGACTCATTTGCACGCAATTGTCGTGAAGCATGTAAATATTGCTTGTCTGCGTTAAAATAATGGTTAATATGCAGTTTGTATTTTCTTATGAGAGAATGATCCAAACCTGAATGGTATAGTCTAAATAGACTTACCTTCATGAAATAAAGCTATTTTGCCTATAAGGACTCATTTGCACGCAATTGTCGTGAAGCATGTAAAAACTGCTTGTATGCTTTAAAATAATGGTTAATATGCAGTTTGCATTTTCTTACGAGAGAATGATCCAAACCTGAATGGTATAGTGAAAGTAGACTTACCTTTGTGAAATAAAACACTTTTGCCTTTAAGGAATCATTTCCACCTAATGGTCGTAAAACATGTGAAAACTGCTTGTCTGCGTGAAAATGATAGTAAATATGCAGTTAGCATTTTCTTATGAGAGAATGATCCAAACCTGAATGTTATAGTGTAAATAGACTTACCCTCATGAAATAAAGCAATTTTGCCTATAAGGACTCATTTCACCTAATTGTCGTAAAGCATGTAAAGACTGCTTGTCAGCGTTAAAATAATGGTTAATATGCAGTTTGCATTTTCTTATGAAAGAATGATCCAAACCTGAATGTTATAGTGTAAATAGACTTACCCTCATGAAATAAAGCAATTTTGCCTATAAAGACTCATTTGCACCTAATTGTCATAAAGCATGTAAAAACTGCTTGTATGCGTTAAAATAATGGTTAATATGCAGTTTGCATTTTCTTATGAGAGAATGATCTAAACCTGAATGTTATAGTGTAAAAAGACTTACCCTCATGAAATAAAGCAATTTTGCCTATAAGGACTCATTTGCACCTAATTGTCATAAAGCATGTAAAAACTGCTTGTATGCTTTAAAATTATGGTTAATATGCAGTTTGCATTTTCTTATGAGAGAAAGATCAAAACCTGAATGTTATAGTGTAAATAGACTTACCTTTGTAAAATAAAGCAATTTTGCCTATAAGGACTCATTTGCACGCAATTGTCGTGAAGCATGTAAAAACTGCTTGTCTGCGTGAAGATGATAGTAAATATGCAGTTTACATTTTCTTATGAGAGAATGATCTAAACCTGAATGTTATAGTGTAAAAAGACTTACCCTCATGAATTTAAGCAATTTTGCCTATAAAGACTCATTTGCACTTAATTGTCATAAAGCATGTAAAAACTGCTTGTCTGCGTTAAAATAATAGTTAATATGCAGTTTGCATTTTCTTATGAGAGAATGATCCAAACCTGAATGTTATAGTGTAAAAAGACTTACCCTCATGAAATAAAGCAATTTTGCCTATAAGGACTCATTTGCACCTAATTGTCATAAAGCATGTAAAAACTGCTTGTATGCGTTAAAATGATAGTAAATATGCAGTTTGCATTTTCTTATGAGAGAATGATCCAAACCTGAATGTTATAGTGTAAATAGACTTGCGCTTATGAAATAAAGCAATTTTGCCTATAAAGACTCATTTGCACCAAATTGTCATAAAGCATGTAAAAACTGCTTGTCTGCGTTAAAATAATAGTTAATATGCAGTTTGCATTTTCTTATGAGAGAATGATCTAAACCTGAATGTTATAGTTTAAGTAAACTTACCTTTGTAAAATAAAGCAATTTTGCCTATAAGGACTTATTTGCACCTAATTGTCGTAAAGCATGTAAAAACTGCTTGTCTGCGTTAAAATAATAGTTAATATGCAGTTTGCATTTTCTTATGAGAGAATGATCTAAACCTGAATGTTATAGTGTAAATAGACTTACGCTTATGAAATAAAGCAATTTTGCCTATAAAGACTCATTTGCACCTAATTGTCATAAAGCATGTAAAAACTGCTTGTCTGCGTTAAAATAATGGTTAATATGCAGCTTGCATTTTCTTATGAGAGAATGATCCAAACCTGAATGTTATAGTGTAAATAGACTTGCGCTTATGAAATAAAGCAATTTTGCCTATAAAGACTCATTTGCACCTAATTGTCATAAAGCATGTAAAAACTGCTTGTCTGCGTTAAAATAATAGTTAATATGCAGTTTGCATTTTCTTATGAAAAAATGATCCAAACCAGAATGTTATAATGTAAATAGACTTACCCTCATGAAATAAAGCAATTTTGCCTATAAAGACTCATTTGCACCTAATTGTCGTAAAGCATGTAAAAACTGCTTGTCTGCGTTTAAATAATGGTTAATAATCAGTTTGCATTTTCTTATGAGAGAATGATCCAAACCTAAATGTTATAGTGTAAATAGACTTACCCTCATGAAATAAAGCAATTGTGCCTATAAGGACTCATTTGCACCTAATTGTCGTAAAGCATGTAAAAACTGCTTGTATGCTTTAAAATAATGGTTAATATGCAGTTTGCATTTTCTTATGAGAGAATGATCCAAACCTAAATGTTATAGTGTAAATAGCCTTACCCTCATGAAATAAAGCAATTGTGCCTATAAGGACTCATTTGCACCTAATTGTCGTAATGCTTGTAAAAACTGCTTGTCTGCGTTAAAATAATGGTTAATATGCAGTTTGCATTTTCTTATGAGAGAATGATCCAAACCTGAATGTTATAGTTTAAAAAAACTTACCTTTGTAAAATAAAGCAATTTTGCCTATATAGACTCATTTGCCCCTAATTGTCATAAAGCATGTAAAAACTGCTTGTATGCGTTAAAATAATGGTTAATATGCAGTTTGCATTTTCTTATAAGAGAATGATCCAAACCTGAATGTTATAGTGTAAATAGACTTACCTTTGTAAAATAAAGCAATTTTGCCTATAAGGACTCATTTGCACGAAATTGTCGTAAAGCATGTAAAAACTGCTTGTCTGCGTGAAAATGATAGTAAATATGCAGTTTGCATTTTCTTATGACAGAATGATCCAAACCTGAATGGTATAGTGTAAATAGACTCACCCTCATGAAATAAAGCAATTTTGCCTATAAAGACTAATTTGCACCTAATTGTCGTAAAGCATGTAAAAACTGCTTGTCTGCGTTTAAATAATGGTTAATATGCAGTTTGCATTTTCTTATGAGAGAATGATCCAAACAAGAATGTTATAGTGTAAATAGACTTACCTTCATGAAATAAAGCAATTTTGCCTATAAGGACTCATTTGCCTCTAATTGTCATAAAGCATGTAAAAACTGCTTGTATGCGTTAAAATAATGGTTAATATGCAGTTTGCATTTTCTTATGAGAGAATGATCCAAACCTGAATGTTATAGTGTAAATAGACTTATCTTTGTAAAATAAAGCAATTTTGCTTATAAAGACTCATTTGCACGCAATTGTCGTGAAGCATGTAAATATTGCTTGTCTGCGTTAAAATAATGGTTAATATGCAGTTTGTATTTTCTTATGAGAGAATGATCCAAACCTGAATGGTATAGTCTAAATAGACTTACCTTCATGAAATAAAGCTATTTTGCCTATAAGGACTCATTTGCACGCAATTGTCGTGAAGCATGTAAAAACTGCTTGTATGCTTTAAAATAATGGTTAATATGCAGTTTGCATTTTCTTACGAGAGAATGATCCAAACCTGAATGGTATAGTGAAAGTAGACTTACCTTTGTGAAATAAAACACTTTTGCCTTTAAGGAATCATTTCCACCTAATGGTCGTAAAACATGTGAAAACTGCTTGTCTGCGTGAAAATGATAGTAAATATGCAGTTAGCATTTTCTTATGAGAGAATGATCCAAACCTGAATGTTATAGTGTAAATAGACTTACCCTCATGAAATAAAGCAATTTTGCCTATAAGGACTCATTTCACCTAATTGTCGTAAAGCATGTAAAGACTGCTTGTCAGCGTTAAAATAATGGTTAATATGCAGTTTGCATTTTCTTATGAAAGAATGATCCAAACCTGAATGTTATAGTGTAAATAGACTTACCCTCATGAAATAAAGCAATTTTGCCTATAAAGACTCATTTGCACCTAATTGTCATAAAGCATGTAAAAACTGCTTGTATGCGTTAAAATAATGGTTAATATGCAGTTTGCATTTTCTTATGAGAGAATGATCTAAACCTGAATGTTATAGTGTAAAAAGACTTACCCTCATGAAATAAAGCAATTTTGCCTATAAGGACTCATTTGCACCTAATTGTCATAAAGCATGTAAAAACTGCTTGTATGCTTTAAAATTATGGTTAATATGCAGTTTGCATTTTCTTATGAGAGAAAGATCAAAACCTGAATGTTATAGTGTAAATAGACTTACCTTTGTAAAATAAAGCAATTTTGCCTATAAGGACTCATTTGCACGCAATTGTCGTGAAGCATGTAAAAACTGCTTGTCTGCGTGAAGATGATAGTAAATATGCAGTTTACATTTTCTTATGAGAGAATGATCTAAACCTGAATGTTATAGTGTAAAAAGACTTACCCTCATGAATTTAAGCAATTTTGCCTATAAAGACTCATTTGCACTTAATTGTCATAAAGCATGTAAAAACTGCTTGTCTGCGTTAAAATAATAGTTAATATGCAGTTTGCATTTTCTTATGAGAGAATGATCCAAACCTGAATGTTATAGTGTAAAAAGACTTACCCTCATGAAATAAAGCAATTTTGCCTATAAGGACTCATTTGCACCTAATTGTCATAAAGCATGTAAAAACTGCTTGTATGCGTTAAAATGATAGTAAATATGCAGTTTGCATTTTCTTATGAGAGAATGATCCAAACCTGAATGTTATAGTGTAAATAGACTTGCGCTTATGAAATAAAGCAATTTTGCCTATAAAGACTCATTTGCACCAAATTGTCATAAAGCATGTAAAAACTGCTTGTCTGCGTTAAAATAATAGTTAATATGCAGTTTGCATTTTCTTATGAGAGAATGATCTAAACCTGAATGTTATAGTTTAAGTAAACTTACCTTTGTAAAATAAAGCAATTTTGCCTATAAGGACTTATTTGCACCTAATTGTCGTAAAGCATGTAAAAACTGCTTGTCTGCGTTAAAATAATAGTTAATATGCAGTTTGCATTTTCTTATGAGAGAATGATCTAAACCTGAATGTTATAGTGTAAATAGACTTACGCTTATGAAATAAAGCAATTTTGCCTATAAAGACTCATTTGCACCTAATTGTCATAAAGCATGTAAAAACTGCTTGTCTGCGTTAAAATAATGGTTAATATGCAGCTTGCATTTTCTTATGAGAGAATGATCCAAACCTGAATGTTATAGTGTAAATAGACTTGCGCTTATGAAATAAAGCAATTTTGCCTATAAAGACTCATTTGCACCTAATTGTCATAAAGCATGTAAAAACTGCTTGTCTGCGTTAAAATAATAGTTAATATGCAGTTTGCATTTTCTTATGAAAAAATGATCCAAACCAGAATGTTATAATGTAAATAGACTTACCCTCATGAAATAAAGCAATTTTGCCTATAAAGACTCATTTGCACCTAATTGTCGTAAAGCATGTAAAAACTGCTTGTCTGCGTTTAAATAATGGTTAATAATCAGTTTGCATTTTCTTATGAGAGAATGATCCAAACCTAAATGTTATAGTGTAAATAGACTTACCCTCATGAAATAAAGCAATTGTGCCTATAAGGACTCATTTGCACCTAATTGTCGTAAAGCATGTAAAAACTGCTTGTATGCTTTAAAATAATGGTTAATATGCAGTTTGCATTTTCTTATGAGAGAATGATCCAAACATGAATATTATAGTGTAAATAGACTGACCTTTGTAAAATAAAGCAATTTTGCTTATAGAGACTCATTTGCACGCAATTGTCGTGAAGCATGTAAATATTGCTTGTCTGCGTTAAAATAATGGTTAATATGCAGTTTGTATTTTCTTATGAGAGAATGATCCAAACCTGAATGGTATAGTCTAAATAGACTTACCTTCATGAAATAAAGCTATTTTGCCTATAAAGACTCATTTGCACCTAATGGTCGTAAAACATGTGAAAACTGCTTGTCTGCGTGAAAATGATAGTAAATATGCAGTTAGCATTTTCTTATGAGAGAATGATCCAAACCTGAATGTTATAGTGTAAATAGACTTACCCTCATGAAATAAAGCAATTTTGCCTATAAGGACTCATTTCACCTAATTGTCGTAAAGCATGTAAAGACTGCTTGTCAGCGTTAAAATAATGGTTAATATGCAGTTTGCATTTTCTTATGAAAGAATGATCCAAACCTGAATGTTATAGTGTAAATAGACTTACCCTCATGAAATAAAGCAATTTTGCCTATAAAGACTCATTTGCACCTAATTGTCATAAAGCATGTAAAAACTGCTTGTATGCGTTAAAATAATGGTTAATATGCAGTTTGCATTTTCTTATGAGAGAATGATCTAAACCTGAATGTTATAGTGTAAAAAGACTTACCCTCATGAAATAAAGCAATTTTGCCTATAAGGACTCATTTGCACCTAATTGTCATAAAGCATGTAAAAACTGCTTGTATGCTTTAAAATTATGGTTAATATGCAGTTTGCATTTTCTTATGAGAGAAAGATCAAAACCTGAATGTTATAGTGTAAATAGACTTACCTTTGTAAAATAAAGCAATTTTGCCTATAAGGACTCATTTGCACGCAATTGTCGTGAAGCATGTAAAAACTGCTTGTCTGCGTGAAGATGATAGTAAATATGCAGTTTACATTTTCTTATGAGAGAATGATCTAAACCTGAATGTTATAGTGTAAAAAGACTTACCCTCATGAATTTAAGCAATTTTGCCTATAAAGACTCATTTGCACTTAATTGTCATAAAGCATGTAAAAACTGCTTGTCTGCGTTAAAATAATAGTTAATATGCAGTTTGCATTTTCTTATGAGAGAATGATCCAAACCTGAATGTTATAGTGTAAAAAGACTTACCCTCATGAAATAAAGCAATTTTGCCTATAAGGACTCATTTGCACCTAATTGTCATAAAGCATGTAAAAACTGCTTGTATGCGTTAAAATGATAGTAAATATGCAGTTTGCATTTTCTTATGACAGAATGATCCAAACCTGAATGTTATAGTGTAAATAGACTTGCGCTTATGAAATAAAGCAATTTTGCCTATAAGGACTCATTTGCCCCTAATTGTCATAAAGCATGTAAAAACTGCTTGTATGCGTTAAAATAATGGTTAATATGCAGTTTGCATTTACTTATGAGAGAATGATCCAAACCTGAATGTTATAGTGTAAATGGACTTACCCTCATGAAATAAAGCACTTTTGCCTATAAGGACTCATTTGCCCCTAATTGTCATAAAGCATGTAAAAACTGCTTGTATGCGTTAAAATAATGGTTAATATGCAGTTTGAATTTTCTTATGAGAGAATGATCCAAACCTGAATGTTATAGTGAAAGTAGACTTACCTTTGTGAAATGAAACAATTTTGGTTTAAAGGACTTATTCCCACCTAATTGTCGTAAAACATGTGAAAACTGCTTGTCTGCGTGAAAATGATAGTAATTATGCAGTTTGCATTTTCCTATGAGAGAATGATTCAAACCTGATTGTTATAGTGTAAATAGACTTACCTTCATGAAATAAAGCACTTTTGCCTATAAGAACTCATTTGCACCTAATTGTCGTAAAGCATGTAAAAACTGCTTGTCAGCGTTAAAATAATGGTTAATATGCAGTTTGCATTTTCTTATGAGAGAATGATCCAAACCTGAATGTATGGTGTAAATAGACTTACCTTAATGAAATAAAGCAATTTTGCCCTTAAGGACTCATTTGCCCCTAATTGTCATAAAGCATGAAAAAACTGCATGTATGCGTTAAAATAATGGTTAATATGCAGTTTGCATTTACTTATGAGAGAATGATCCAAACCTGAATGTTATAGTGTAAATAGACTTACCCTCATGAAATAAAGCAATTTTGCCTATAAGGACTCATTTGCCCCTAATTGTCATAAAGCATGTAAAAACTGCTTGTATGCGTTAAAATAATGGTTAATATGCAGTTTGCATTTACTTATGAGAGAATGATCCAAACCTGAATGTTATAGTGTAAATAGACTTACCTTCATGAAATAAAGCAATTTTGCCTATAAGGACCCATTTGCCCCTAATTGTCATAAAGCATGTAAAAACTGCTTGTATGCGTTAAAATAATGGTTAATATGCAGATTGCGTTTTCTTATGAGAGAATGTTTCAAACCTGAATGTTATAGTGTAAATAGACTTACCTTTGTAAAATAAAGCAATTTTGCCTATAAGCACTCATTTGCACGCAATTGTCGTGAAGCATGTAAAAACTGCTTGTCTGCGTCAAAATGATAGTAAATATGCAGTTTGCATTTTCTTATGAGAGAATGATCCAAACCTGAATGTTATAGTGTAAATAGACTTACGCTCATGAAATAAAGCAATTTTGCCTATAAAGACTCTTTTGCACCTAATTGTCGTAAAGCATGTAAAAACTGCTTGTCTGCGTTTAAATAATGGTTAATATGCAGTTTGCATTTTCTTATGAGAGAAAGATCAAAACCTGAATGTTATAGTGTAAATAGACTTACCTTCATGAAATAAAGCAATTTTGCCTATAAGGACTCATTTGCCCCTAATTGTCATAAAGCATGTAAAAACTGCTTGTATGCGTTAAAATAATGGTTAATATGCAGTTTGCTTTTTCTTATGAGAAAATGATCCAAACCTGAATGTTATAGTGTAAATAGACTAACCTTTGTAAAATAAAGCAATTTTGCTTATAAGGACTCATTTGCACGCAATTGTCGTGAAGCATGTAAAAACTGCTAGTCTGCGTCAAAATAATGGTTAATATGCAGTTTGAATTTTCTTATGAGAGAATGATCTAAACCTGAATGTTATAGTGAATGTAGACTTACCTTTATGAAATAAAACAATTTTGCCTTTAAGGACTTATTAGTGTAAATAGTTATACCTTCATGAAATAAAGCAATTTGCCTATAAGGACTCATTTGCCCCTAATTGTCATAAAGCATGTAAAAACTGCTTGTCTGCGTTAAAATAATGGTTAATATGCAGTTTGCATTTTCTTATGAGAGAATGATCCAAACCTGAATGTTATAGTGTAAATAGACTTACGCTCATGAAATAAAGCAATTTTGCCTATAAAGACTCATTTGCACCTAATTGTCATAAAGCATGTAAAAACTGCTTGTCTGCGTTAAAATAATGGTTAATATGCAGTTTGCATTTTCTTATGAAAAAATGATCCAAACCAGAATGTTATAGTGTAAATAGACTTACCCTCATGAAATAAAGCAATTTTGCCTATAAAGACTCATTTGCACCTAATTGTCGTAAAGCATGTAATAACTGCTTGTCTGCGTTTAAATAATGGTTAATAATCAGTTTGCATTTTCTTATGAGAGAATGATCCAAACCTAAATGTTATAGTGTAAATAGCCTTACCCTCATGAAATAAAGCAATTGTGCCTATAAGGACTCATTTGCACCTAATTGTCGTAATGCTTGTAAAAACTGCTTGTCTGCGTTAAAATAATGGTTAATATGCAGTTTGCATTTTCTTATGAGAGAATGATCCAAACCTGAATGTTATAGTTTAAAAAAACTTACCTTTGTAAAATAAAGCAATTTTGCCTATATAGACTCATTTGCCCCTAATTGTCATAAAGCATGTAAAAACTGCTTGTATGCGTTAAAATAATGGTTAATATGCAGTTTGCATTTTCTTATAAGAGAATGATCCAAACCTGAATGTTATAGTGTAAATAGACTTACCTTTGTAAAATAAAGCAATTTTGCCTATAAGGACTCATTTGCACGAAATTGTCGTAAAGCATGTAAAAACTGCTTGTCTGCGTGAAAATGATAGTAAATATGCAGTTTGCATTTTCTTATGACAGAATGATCCAAACCTGAATGGTATAGTGTAAATAGACTCACCCTCATGAAATAAAGCAATTTTGCCTATAAAGACTAATTTGCACCTAATTGTCGTAAAGCATGTAAAAACTGCTTGTCTGCGTTTAAATAATGGTTAATATGCAGTTTGCATTTTCTTATGAGAGAATGATCCAAACAAGAATGTTATAGTGTAAATAGACTTACCTTCATGAAATAAAGCAATTTTTCCTATAAGGACTCATTTGCCTCTAATTGTCATAAAGCATGTAAAAACTGCTTGTATGCGTTAAAATAATGGTTAATATGCAGTTTGCATTTTCTTATGAGAGAATGATCCAAACCTGAATGTTATAGTGTAAATAGACTTATCTTTGTAAAATAAAGCAATTTTGCTTTAAAGACTCATTTGCACGCAATTGTCGTGAAGCATGTAAATATTGCTTGTCTGCGTTAAAATAATGGTTAATATGCAGTTTGTATTTTCTTATGAGAGAATGATCCAAACCTGAATGGTATAGTCTAAATAGACTTACCTTCATGAAATAAAGCTATTTTGCCTATAAGGACTCATTTGCACGCAATTGTCGTGAAGCATGTAAAAACTGCTTGTATGCTTTAAAATAATGGTTAATATGCAGTTTGCATTTTCTTACGAGAGAATGATCCAAACCTGAATGGTATAGTGAAAGTAGACTTACCTTTGTGAAATAAAACAATTTTGCCTTTAAGGAATCATTTCCACCTAATGGTCGTAAAACATGTGAAAACTGCTTGTCTGCGTGAAAATGATAGTAAATATGCAGTTAGCATTTTCTTATGAGAGAATGATCCAAACCTGAATGTTATAGTGTAAATAGACTTACCCTCATGAAATAAAGCAATTTTGCCTATAAGGACTCATTTCACCTAATTGTCGTAAAGCATGTAAAGACTGCTTGTCAGCGTTAAAATAATGGTTAATATGCAGTTTGCATTTTCTTATGAAAGAATGATCCAAACCTGAATGTTATAGTGTAAATAGACTTACCCTCATGAAATAAAGCAATTTTGCCTATAAAGACTCATTTGCACCTAATTGTCATAAAGCATGTAAAAACTGCTTGTATGCGTTAAAATAATGGTTAATATGCAGTTTGCATTTTCTTATGAGAGAATGATCTAAACCTGAATGTTATAGTGTAAAAAGACTTACCCTCATGAAATAAAGCAATTTTGCCTATAAGGACTCATTTGCACCTAATTGTCATAAAGCATGTAAAAACTGCTTGTATGCTTTAAAATTATGGTTAATATGCAGTTTGCATTTTCTTATGAGAGAAAGATCAAAACCTGAATGTTATAGTGTAAATAGACTTACCTTTGTAAAATAAAGCAATTTTGCCTATAAGGACTCATTTGCACGCAATTGTCGTGAAGCATGTAAAAACTGCTTGTCTGCGTGAAGATGATAGTAAATATGCAGTTTACATTTTCTTATGAGAGAATGATCTAAACCTGAATGTTATAGTGTAAAAAGACTTACCCTCATGAATTTAAGCAATTTTGCCTATAAAGACTCATTTGCACTTAATTGTCATAAAGCATGTAAAAACTGCTTGTCTGCGTTAAAATAATAGTTAATATGCAGTTTGCATTTTCTTATGAGAGAATGATCCAAACCTGAATGTTATAGTGTAAAAAGACTTACCCTCATGAAATAAAGCAATTTTGCCTATAAGGACTCATTTGCACCTAATTGTCATAAAGCATGTAAAAACTGCTTGTATGCGTTAAAATGATAGTAAATATGCAGTTTGCATTTTCTTATGAGAGAATGATCCAAACCTGAATGTTATAGTGTAAATAGACTTGCGCTTATGAAATAAAGCAATTTTGCCTATAAAGACTCATTTGCACCAAATTGTCATAAAGCATGTAAAAACTGCTTGTCTGCGTTAAAATAATAGTTAATATGCAGTTTGCATTTTCTTATGAGAGAATGATCTAAACCTGAATGTTATAGTTTAAGTAAACTTACCTTTGTAAAATAAAGCAATTTTGCCTATAAGGACTTATTTGCACCTAATTGTCGTAAAGCATGTAAAAACTGCTTGTCTGCGTTAAAATAATAGTTAATATGCAGTTTGCATTTTCTTATGAGAGAATGATCTAAACCTGAATGTTATAGTGTAAATAGACTTACGCTTATGAAATAAAGCAATTTTGCCTATAAAGACTCATTTGCACCTAATTGTCATAAAGCATGTAAAAACTGCTTGTCTGCGTTAAAATAATGGTTAATATGCAGCTTGCATTTTCTTATGAGAGAATGATCCAAACCTGAATGTTATAGTGTAAATAGACTTGCGCTTATGAAATAAAGCAATTTTGCCTATAAAGACTCATTTGCACCTAATTGTCATAAAGCATGTAAAAACTGCTTGTCTGCGTTAAAATAATAGTTAATATGCAGTTTGCATTTTCTTATGAAAAAATGATCCAAACCAGAATGTTATAATGTAAATAGACTTACCCTCATGAAATAAAGCAATTTTGCCTATAAAGACTCATTTGCACCTAATTGTCGTAAAGCATGTAAAAACTGCTTGTCTGCGTTTAAATAATGGTTAATAATCAGTTTGCATTTTCTTATGAGAGAATGATCCAAACCTAAATGTTATAGTGTAAATAGACTTACCCTCATGAAATAAAGCAATTGTGCCTATAAGGACTCATTTGCACCTAATTGTCGTAAAGCATGTAAAAACTGCTTGTATGCTTTAAAATAATGGTTAATATGCAGTTTGCATTTTCTTATGAGAGAATGATCCAAACATGAATATTATAGTGTAAATAGACTGACCTTTGTAAAATAAAGCAATTTTGCTTATAAAGACTCATTTGCACGCAATTGTCGTGAAGCATGTAAATATTGCTTGTCTGCGTTAAAATAATGGTTAATATGCAGTTTGTATTTTCTTATGAGAGAATGATCCAAACCTGAATGGTATAGTCTAAATAGACTTACCTTCATGAAATAAAGCTATTTTGCCTATAAAGACTCATTTGCACCTAATGGTCGTAAAACATGTGAAAACTGCTTGTCTGCGTGAAAATGATAGTAAATATGCAGTTAGCATTTTCTTATGAGAGAATGATCCAAACCTGAATGTTATAGTGTAAATAGACTTACCCTCATGAAATAAAGCAATTTTGCCTATAAGGACTCATTTCACCTAATTGTCGTAAAGCATGTAAAGACTGCTTGTCAGCGTTAAAATAATGGTTAATATGCAGTTTGCATTTTCTTATGAAAGAATGATCCAAACCTGAATGTTATAGTGTAAATAGACTTACCCTCATGAAATAAAGCAATTTTGCCTATAAAGACTCATTTGCACCTAATTGTCATAAAGCATGTAAAAACTGCTTGTATGCGTTAAAATAATGGTTAATATGCAGTTTGCATTTTCTTATGAGAGAATGATCTAAACCTGAATGTTATAGTGTAAAAAGACTTACCCTCATGAAATAAAGCAATTTTGCCTATAAGGACTCATTTGCACCTAATTGTCATAAAGCATGTAAAAACTGCTTGTATGCTTTAAAATTATGGTTAATATGCAGTTTGCATTTTCTTATGAGAGAAAGATCAAAACCTGAATGTTATAGTGTAAATAGACTTACCTTTGTAAAATAAAGCAATTTTGCCTATAAGGACTCATTTGCACGCAATTGTCGTGAAGCATGTAAAAACTGCTTGTCTGCGTGAAGATGATAGTAAATATGCAGTTTACATTTTCTTATGAGAGAATGATCTAAACCTGAATGTTATAGTGTAAAAAGACTTACCCTCATGAATTTAAGCAATTTTGCCTATAAAGACTCATTTGCACTTAATTGTCATAAAGCATGTAAAAACTGCTTGTCTGCGTTAAAATAATAGTTAATATGCAGTTTGCATTTTCTTATGAGAGAATGATCCAAACCTGAATGTTATAGTGTAAAAAGACTTACCCTCATGAAATAAAGCAATTTTGCCTATAAGGACTCATTTGCACCTAATTGTCATAAAGCATGTAAAAACTGCTTGTATGCGTTAAAATGATAGTAAATATGCAGTTTGCATTTTCTTATGAGAGAATGATCCAAACCTGAATGTTATAGTGTAAATAGACTTGCGCTTATGAAATAAAGCAATTTTGCCTATAAAGACTCATTTGCACCAAATTGTCATAAAGCATGTAAAAACTGCTTGTCTGCGTTAAAATAATAGTTAATATGCAGTTTGCATTTTCTTATGAGAGAATGATCTAAACCTGAATGTTATAGTTTAAGTAAACTTACCTTTGTAAAATAAAGCAATTTTGCCTATAAGGACTTATTTGCACCTAATTGTCGTAAAGCATGTAAAAACTGCTTGTCTGCGTTAAAATAATAGTTAATATGCAGTTTGCATTTTCTTATGAGAGAATGATCTAAACCTGAATGTTATAGTGTAAATAGACTTACGCTTATGAAATAAAGCAATTTTGCCTATAAAGACTCATTTGCACCTAATTGTCATAAAGCATGTAAAAACTGCTTGTCTGCGTTAAAATAATGGTTAATATGCAGCTTGCATTTTCTTATGAGAGAATGATCCAAACCTGAATGTTATAGTGTAAATAGACTTGCGCTTATGAAATAAAGCAATTTTGCCTATAAAGACTCATTTGCACCTAATTGTCATAAAGCATGTAAAAACTGCTTGTCTGCGTTAAAATAATAGTTAATATGCAGTTTGCATTTTCTTATGAAAAAATGATCCAAACCAGAATGTTATAATGTAAATAGACTTACCCTCATGAAATAAAGCAATTTTGCCTATAAAGACTCATTTGCACCTAATTGTCGTAAAGCATGTAAAAACTGCTTGTCTGCGTTTAAATAATGGTTAATAATCAGTTTGCATTTTCTTATGAGAGAATGATCCAAACCTAAATGTTATAGTGTAAATAGACTTACCCTCATGAAATAAAGCAATTGTGCCTATAAGGACTCATTTGCACCTAATTGTCGTAAAGCATGTAAAAACTGCTTGTATGCTTTAAAATAATGGTTAATATGCAGTTTGCATTTTCTTATGAGAGAATGATCCAAACATGAATATTATAGTGTAAATAGACTGACCTTTGTAAAATAAAGCAATTTTGCCTATAAGGACTCATTTGCACGCAATTGTCGTGAAGCATGTAAAAACTGCTTGTCTGCGTGAAAATGATAGTAAATATGCAGTTTGCATTTTCTTATGAGAGAATAATCCAAACCTGAATGTTATAGTGTAAATAGACTTACCTTTGTAAAATAAAGCAATTTTGCCTATAAGGACTCATTTGCACGCAATTGTCGTGAAGCATGTAAAAACTGCTTGTCTGCGTTAAAATAATGGTTAATATGCAGTTTGCATTTTCTTATGAGAGAATGATCTAAACCTGAATGTTATAGTGTAAATAGTTATACCTTCATGAAATAAAGCAATTTGTCTATAAGGACTCATTTGCCCCTAATTGTCATAAAGCATGTAAAAACTGCTTGTCTGCGTTTAAATAATGGTTAATAATCAGTTTGCATTTTCTTATGAGAGAATGATCCAAACCTTAATGTTATAGTGTAAATAGCCTTACCCTCATGAAATAAAGCAATTGTGCCTATAAGGACTCATTTGCACCTAATTGTCGTAAAGCTTGTAAAAACTGCTTGTCTGCGTTTAAATAATGGTTAATATGCAGTTTGCATTTTCTTATGATAGAATGATCCAAACCTGAATGTTATAGTGTAAATAGACTGACCTTTGTAAAATAAAGCAATTTTGCCTATAAGGACTCATTTGCACGCAATTGTCGTGAAGCATGTAAAAACTGCTTGTCTGCGTTTAAATAATGGTTAATATGCAGTTTGCATTTTCTTATGAGAGAATGATCCAAACCTAAATGTTATAGTGTAAATAGACTTACCCTCATGAAATAAAGCAATTGTGCCTATAAGGACTCATTTGCACCTAATTGTCGTAAAGCATGTAAAAGCTGCTTGTATGCTTTAAAATAATGGTTAATATGCAGTTTGCATTTTCTTATGAGAGAATGATCCAAACCTGAATATTATAGTGTAAATAGACTTACCTTTGTAAAATAAAGCAATTTTGCTTATAAGGACTCATTTGCACGCAATTGTCGTGAAGCATGTAAAAACTGCTTGTCTGCGTGAAAATGATAGTAAATATGCAGTTTGCATTTTCTTATGAGAGAATGATCCAAACCTGAATGTTATAGTGTAAATAGACTTACCCTCATGAAATAAAGCAATCTTGCCTATAAAGACTCATTTGCACCTAATTGTCGTAAAGCATGTAAAAACTGCTTGTCTGCGTTTAAATATTGGTTAATATGCAGTTTACATTTTCTTATGAGAGAATGATCAAAACCTGAATGTTATAGTGTAAAAAGACTTACCCTCATGAAATAAAGCAATTTTGCCTATAAGGACTCATTTGCACCTAATTGTCATAAAGCATGTAAAAACTGCTTGTATGCGTTAAAATGATAGTAAATATGCAGTTTGCATTTTCTTATGAGAGAATGATCCAAACCTGAATGTTATAGTGTAAATAGACTTACCCTCATAAAATAAAGCAATTTTGCCTATAAAGACTCATTTGCACCAAATTGTCATAAAGCATGTAAAAACTGCTTGTCTGCGTTAAAATAATAGTTAATATGCAGTTTGCATTTTCTTATGAGAGAATGATCTAAACCTGAATGTTATAGTTTAAGTAAACTTACCTTTGTAAAATAAAGCAATTTTGCCTATAAGGACTTATTTGCACCTAATTGTCGTAAAGCATGTAAAAACTGCTTGTCTGCGTTAAAATAATAGTTAATATGCAGTTTGCATTTTCTTATGAGAGAATGATCTAAACCTGAATGTTATAGTGTAAATAGACTTACGCTTATGAAATACAGCAATTTTGCCTATAAAGACTCATTTGCACCTAATTGTCATAAAGCATGTAAAAACTGCTTGTCTGCGTTAAAATAATGGTTAATATGCAGCTTGCATTTTCTTATGAGAGAATGATCCAAACCTGAATGTTATAGTGTAAATAGACTTGCGCTTATGAAATAAAGCAATTTTGCCTATAAAGACTCATTTGCACCTAATTGTCATAAAGCATGTAAAAACTGCTTGTCTGCGTTAAAATAATAGTTAATATGCAGTTTGCATTTTCTTATGAAAAAATGATCCAAACCAGAATGTTATAATGTAAATAGACTTACCCTCATGAAATAAAGCAATTTTGCCTATAAAGACTCATTTGCACCTAATTGTCGTAAAGCATGTAAAAACTGCTTGTCTGCGTTTAAATAATGGTTAATAATCAGTTTGCATTTTCTTATGAGAGAATGATCCAAACCTAAATGTTATAGTGTAAATAGACTTACCCTCATGAAATAAAGCAATTGTGCCTATAAGGACTCATTTGCACCTAATTGTCGTAAAGCATGTAAAAACTGCTTGTATGCTTTAAAATAATGGTTAATATGCAGTTTGCATTTTCTTATGAGAGAATGATCCAAACATGAATATTATAGTGTAAATAGACTGACCTTTGTAAAATAAAGCAATTTTGCCTATAAGGACTCATTTGCACGCAATTGTCGTGAAGCATGTAAAAACTGCTTGTCTGCGTGAAAATGATAGTAAATATGCAGTTTGCATTTTCTTATGAGAGAATAATCCAAACCTGAATGTTATAGTGTAAATAGACTTACCTTTGTAAAATAAAGCAATTTTGCTTATAAGGACTCATTTGCACGCAATTGTCGTGAAGCATGTAAAAACTGCTTGTCTGCGTGAAAATGATAGTAAATATGCAGTTTGCATTTTCTTATGAGAGAATGATCCAAACCTGAATGTTATAGTGTAAATAGACTTACCCTCATGAAATAAAGCAATCTTGCCTATAAAGACTCATTTGCACCTAATTGTCGTAAAGCATGTAAAAACTGCTTGTCTGCGTTTAAATATTGGTTAATATGCAGTTTACATTTTCTTATGAGAGAATGATCAAAACCTGAATGTTATAGTGTAAAAAGACTTACCCTCATGAAATAAAGCAATTTTGCCTATAAGGACTCATTTGCACCTAATTGTCATAAAGCATGTAAAAACTGCTTGTATGCGTTAAAATGATAGTAAATATGCAGTTTGCATTTTCTTATGAGAGAATGATCCAAACCTGAATGTTATAGTGTAAATAGACTTACCCTCATAAAATAAAGCAATTTTGCCTATAAAGACTCATTTGCACCAAATTGTCATAAAGCATGTAAAAACTGCTTGTCTGCGTTAAAATAATAGTTAATATGCAGTTTGCATTTTCTTATGAGAGAATGATCTAAACCTGAATGTTATAGTTTAAGTAAACTTACCTTTGTAAAATAAAGCAATTTTGCCTATAAGGACTTATTTGCACCTAATTGTCGTAAAGCATGTAAAAACTGCTTGTCTGCGTTAAAATAATAGTTAATATGCAGTTTGCATTTTCTTATGAGAGAATGATCTAAACCTGAATGTTATAGTGTAAATAGACTTGCGCTTATGAAATAAAGCAATTTTGCCTATAAAGACTCATTTGCACCTAATTGTCATAAAGCATGTAAAAACTGCTTGTCTGCGTTAAAATAATGGTTAATATGCAGCTTGCATTTTCTTATGAGAGAATGATCCAAACCTGAATGTTATAGTGTAAATAGACTTGCGCTTATGAAATAAAGCAATTTTGCCTATAAAGACTCATTTGCACCTAATTGTCATAAAGCATGTAAAAACTGCTTGTCTGCGTTAAAATAATAGTTAATATGCAGTTTGCATTTTCTTATGAAAAAATGATCCAAACCAGAATGTTATAATGTAAATAGACTTACCCTCATGAAATAAAGCAATTTTGCCTATAAAGACTCATTTGCACCTAATTGTCGTAAAGCATGTAAAAACTGCTTGTCTGCGTTTAAATAATGGTTAATAATCAGTTTGCATTTTCTTATGAGAGAATGATCCAAACCTTAATGTTATAGTGTAAATAGCCTTACCCTCATGAAATAAAGCAATTGTGCCTATAAGGACTCATTTGCACCTAATTGTCGTAAAGCTTGTAAAAACTGCTTGTCTGCGTTTAAATAATGGTTAATATGCAGTTTGCATTTTCTTATGATAGAATGATCCAAACCTGAATGTTATAGTGTAAATAGACTGACCTTTGTAAAATAAAGCAATTTTGCCTATAAGGACTCATTTGCACGCAATTGTCGTGAAGCATGTAAAAACTGCTTGTCTGCGTTTAAATAATGGTTAATATGCAGTTTGCATTTTCTTATGAGAGAATGATCCAAACCTAAATGTTATAGTGTAAATAGACTTACCCTCATGTAATAAAGCAATTGTGCCTATAAGGACTCATTTGCACCTAATTGTCGTAAAGCATGTAAAAGCTGCTTGTATGCTTTAAAATAATGGTTAATATGCAGTTTGCATTTTCTTATGAGAGAATGATCCAAACCTGAATATTATAGTGTAAATAGACTTACCTTTGTAAAATAAAGCAATTTTGCTTATAAGGACTCATTTGCACGCAATTGTCGTGAAGCATGTAAAAACTGCTTGTCTGCGTGAAAATGATAGTAAATATGCAGTTTGCATTTTCTTATGAGAGAATGATCCAAACCTGAATGTTATAGTGTAAATAGACTTACCCTCATGAAATAAAGCAATCTTGCCTATAAAGACTCATTTGCACCTAATTGTCGTAAAGCATGTAAAAACTGCTTGTCTGCGTTTAAATATTGGTTAATATGCAGTTTACATTTTCTTATGAGAGAATGATCAAAACCTGAATGTTATAGTGTAAATAGACTTACCTTTGTAAAATAAAGCGATTTTGCCTATAAGGACTTATTTGCACGCAATTGTCGTAAAGCATGTAAAAACTGCTTGTCTGCGTTAAAATAATGGTTAATATGCAGTTTGCATTTTCTTATGAGAGAATGATCCAAACCTAAATGTTATAGTGTAAATAGACTTACCTTCATGAAATAAAGCAATTTTGTCTATAGGGACTCATTTGCCCCTAATTGTCATAAAGCATGTAAAAACTGCTTGTCAGCGTTAAAATAATGTTTAATATGCAGTTTGCATTTTCTTATGAGAGAATGATCCAAACCTGAATGTTATAGTGTAAATAGACTTACCTTTGTAAAATAAAGCAGTTTTGCCTATAAGAACTCATTTGCACGCAATTGTCGTGAAGCATGTAAAAACTGCTTGTCTGCGTGAAAATGATAGTCAATGTTCAGTTTGCATTTTCTTATGAGAGAATGATCCAAACCTGAATGTTATAGTGTAAATAGACTTACCCTCATGAAATAAAGCAATTTTGCCTATAAGGACTCATTTGCACCTAATTAACATAAAGCATGTAAAAACTGCTTGTATGCGTTAAAATAATAGTTAATATTATGCAGTTTGCATTTTCTTGTGAGAGAATGATCCAAACCTGAATGTTATAGTGAAAGTAGACTTACTTTTGTGAAATGAAACAATTTTGCCTTTATGGACTTATTTGCACCTAATTGTCGTAAACCATGTAAAAACTGCTTGTCTGCGTGAAAATGATAGTCAATATTCAGTTTGCATTTTCTTGTGAGAGAATGATCCAAACCTGAATGTTATAGTGTAAGTAAACTTACCATTGTGAAATAAAGCAATTTTGCCAATAAGGACTCTTTTGCACCTAATTGTCGTAAAGCATGTAAAAACTGCTTGTATGCGTTAAAATAATAGTTATAATGCAGTTTGCATTTTCTTGTGAGAGAATGATCCAAACCTGAATGTTATAGTGTAAGTAAACTTACCTTTGTGAAATAAAGCAATTTTGCCTATAAGGACTCATTTGCACCTAATTGTCGTAAAGCATGTAAAAACTGCTTGTCTGCGTTAAAATAATGGTTAATATTCAGTTTGCATTTTCTTAAGAGAAAATGATCCAAACCTGAATGGTATAGTGTAAATAGACTTACCCGCATGAAATAAAGCAATTTTGCCTATAAGGACTCATTTGCACCTAATTGTCGTAAAGCTTGTAAAAACTGCTTGTCTGCGTTAAAATAATGGTTAATATTCAGTTTGCATTTTCTTAAGAGAAAATGATCCAAACCTGAATGGTATAGTGTAAATAGACTTACCCGCATGAAATAAAGCAATTTTGCCTATAAGGACTCATTTGCACCTAATTGTCATAAAGCATGTAAAAACTGCTTGTATGCTTTAGAATTATGGTTAATATGCAGTTTGCATTTTCTTATAAGAGAATGATCCGAACCTGAATGTTATAGTGTAAATAGACTTACCTTTGTAAAATAAAGCAATTTTGCCTATAAGGACTCATTTGCCCCTAATTGTCATAAAGCATGTAAAAACTGCTTGTCTGCGTTAAAATAATGGTTAATATGCACTTTGCATTTTCTTATGAGAGAATGATCCAAACCTAAATGTTATAGTGTAAATAGCCTTACCCTCATGAAATAAAGCAATTGTGCCTATAAGGACTCATTTGCACCTAATTGTCGTAAAGCTTGTAAAAACTGCTTGTCTGCGTTAAAATAATGGTTAATATGCAGTTTGCATTTTCTTATGAGAGAATGATCCAAACCTGAATGTTATAGTGTAAAAAGACTTACCCTCATGAAATAAAGCAATTTTGCCTATAAAGACTCATTTGCACCAAATTGTCATAAAGCATGTAAAAACTGCTTGTCTGCGTTAAAATAATAGTTAATATGCAGTTTGCATTTTCTTATGAGAGAATGATCTAAACCTGAATGTTATAGTTTAAGTAAACTTACCTTTGTAAAATAAAGCAATTTTGCCTATAAGGACTTATTTGCACCTAATTGTCGTAAAGCATGTAAAAACTGCTTGTCTGCGTTAAAATAATAGTTAATATGCAGTTTGCATTTTCTTATGAGAGAATGATCTAAACCTGAATGTTATAGTGTAAATAGACTTACGCTTATGAAATAAAGCAATTTTGCCTATAAAGACTCATTTGCACCTAATTGTCATAAAGCATGTAAAAACTGCTTGTCTGCGTTAAAATAATGGTTAATATGCAGCTTGCATTTTCTTATGAGAGAATGATCCAAACCTGAATGTTATAGTGTAAATAGACTTGCGCTTATGAAATAAAGCAATTTTGCCTATAAAGACTCATTTGCACCTAATTGTCATAAAGCATGTAAAAACTGCTTGTCTGCGTTAACATAATAGTTAATATGCAGTTTGCATTTTCTTATGAAAAAATGATCCAAACCAGAATGTTATAATGTAAATAGACTTACCCTCATGAAATAAAGCAATTTTGCCTATAAAGACTCATTTGCACCTAATTGTCGTAAAGCATGTAAAAACTGCTTGTCTACGTTTAAATAATGGTTAATAATCAGTTTGCATTTTCTTATGAGAGAATGATCCAAACCTAAATGTTATAGTGTAAATAGACTTACCCTCATGAAATAAAGCAATTGTGCCTATAAGGACTCATTTGCACCTAATTGTCGTAAAGCATGTAAAAACTGCTTGTATGCTTTAAAATAATGGTTAATATGCAGTTTGCATTTTCTTATGAGAGAATGATCCAAACATGAATATTATAGTGTAAATAGACTGACCTTTGTAAAATAAAGCAATTTTGCCTATAAGGACTCATTTGCACGCAATTGTCGTGAAGCATGTAAAAACTGCTTGTCTGCGTGAAAATGATAGTAAATATGCAGTTTGCATTTTCTTATGAGAGAATGATCCAAACCTGAATGTTATAGTGTAAATAGACTTACCTTTGTAAAATAAAGCAATTTTGCCTATAAGGACTCATTTGCACGCAATTGTCGTGAAGCATGTAAAAACTGCTTGTCTGCGTTAAAATAATGGTTAATATGCAGTTTGCATTTTCGTATGAGAGAATGATCTAAACCTGAATGTTATAGTGTAAATAGTTATACCTTCATGAAATAAAGCAATTTGCCTATAAGGACTCATTTGCCCCTAATTGTCATAAAGCATGTAAAAACTGCTTGTCTGCGTTAAAATAATGGTTAATATGCAGTTTGCATTTTCTTATGAAAGAATGATCCAAACCAGAATGCTATAGTGTAAATAGACTTACCCTCATGAAATTAAGCAATTTTGCCTATAAAGACTCATTTGCACCTAATTGTCGTAAAGCATGTAAAAACTGCTTGTCTGCGTTTAAATAATGGTTAATAATCAGTTTGCATTTTCTTATGAGAGAATGATCCAAACCTTAATGTTATAGTGTAAATAGCCTTACCCTCATAAAATAAAGCAATTGTGCCTATAAGGACTCATTTGCACCTAATTGTCGTAAAGCTTGTAAAAACTGCTTGTCTGCGTTTAAATAATGGTTAATATGCAGTTTGCATTTTCTTATGATAGAATGATCCAAACCTGAATGTTATAGTGTAAATAGACTGACCTTTGTAAAATAAAGCAATTTTGCCTATAAGGACTCATTTGCACGCAATTGTCGTGAAGCATGTAAAAACTGCTTGTCTGCGTTTAAATAATGGTTAATATGCAGTTTGCATTTTCTTATGAGAGAATGATCCAAACCTAAATGTTATAGTGTAAATAGACTTACCCTCATGAAATAAAGCAATTGTGCCTATAAGGACTCATTTGCACCTAATTGTCGTAAAGCATGTAAAAGCTGCTTGTATGCTTTAAAATAATGGTTAATATGCAGTTTGCATTTTCTTATGAGAGAATGATCCAAACCTGAATATTATAGTGTAAATAGACTTACCTTTGTAAAATAAAGCAATTTTGCTTATAAGGACTCATTTGCACGCAATTGTCGTGAAGCATGTAAAAACTGCTTGTCTGCGTGAAAATGATAGTTAATATGCAGTTTGCATTTTCTTATGAGAGAATGATCCAAACCTGAATGTTATAGTGTAAATAGACTTACCCTCATGAAATAAAGCAATCTTGCCTATAAAGACTCATTTGCACCTAATTGTCGTAAAGCATGTAAAAACTGCTTGTCTGCGTTTAAATATTGGTTAATATGCAGTTTCCATTTTCTTATGAGAGAATGATCAAAACCTGAATGTTATAGTGTAAATAGACTTACCTATGTAAAATAAAGCGATTTTGCCTATAAGGACTTATTTGCACGCAATTGTCGTAAAGCATGTAAAAACTGCTTGTCTGCGTTAAAATAATGGTTAATATGCAGTTTGCATTTTCTTATGAGAGAATGATCCAAACCTAAATGTTATAGTGTAAATAGACTTACCTTCATGAAATAAAGCAATTTTGCCTATAGGGACTCATTTGCCCCTAATTGTCATAAAGCATGTAAAAACTGCTTGTCAGCGTTAAAATAATGTTTAATATGCAGTTTGCATTTTCTTATGAGAGAATGATCCAAACCTGAATGTTATAGTGTAAATAGACTTACCTTTGTAAAATAAAGCAGTTTTGCCTATAAGAACTCATTTGCACGCAATTGTCGTGAAGCATGTAAAAACTGCTTGTCTGCGTGAAAATGATAGTCAATGTTCAGTTTGCATTTTCTTATGAGAGAATGATCCAAACCTGAATGTTATAGTGTAAATAGACTTACCCTCATGAAATAAAGCAATTTTGCCTATAAGGACTCATTTGCACCTAATTGTCATAAAGCATGTAAAAACTGCTTGTATGCGTTAAAATAATAGTTAATATGCAGTTTGCATTTTCTTGTGAGAGAATGATCCAAACCTGAATGTTATAGTGAATGTAGACTTACTTTTGTGAAATGAAACAATTTTGCCTTTATGGACTTATTTGCACCTAATTGTCGTAAACCATGTAAAAACTGCTTGTCTGCGTGAAAATGATAGTCAATATTCAGTTTGCATTTTCTTGTGAGAGAATGATCCAAACCTGAATGTTATAGTGTAAGTAAACTTACCATTGTGAAATAAAGCAATTTTGCCAATAAGGACTCTTTTGCACCTAATTGTCGTAAAGCATGTAAAAACTGCTTGTATGCGTTAAAATAATAGTTATAATGCAGTTTGCATTTTCTTGTGAGAGAATGATCCAAACCTGAATGTTATAGTGTAAGTAAACTTACCTTTGTGAAATAAAGCAATTTTGCCTATAAGGACTCATTTGCACCTAATTGTCGTAAAGCATGTAAAAACTGCTTGTCTGCGTTAAAATAATGGTTAATATTCAGTTTGCATTTTCTTAAGAGAAAATGATCCAAACCTGAATGGTATAGTGTAAATAGACTTACCCGCATGAAATAAAGCAATTTTGCCTATAAGGACTCATTTGCACCTAATTGTCATAAAGCATGTAAAAACTGCTTGTATGCTTTTGAATTATGGTTAATATGCAGTTTGCATTTTCTTATGAGAGAATGATCCGAACCTGAATGTTATAGTGTAAATAGACTTACCTTTGTAAAATAAAGCAATTTTGCCTATAAGGACTCATTTGCCCCTAATTGTCATAAA
The DNA here is from genome assembly GCA_963575645.1 of Xanthostigma xanthostigma. Taxonomy (NCBI): domain Eukaryota; kingdom Metazoa; phylum Arthropoda; class Insecta; order Raphidioptera; family Raphidiidae; genus Xanthostigma; species Xanthostigma xanthostigma. The sequence continues at coordinate 19,206,118 of OY754473.1, read as the reverse complement.
GCATGTAAAAACTGCTTGTCTGCGTTAAAATAATGGTTAATATGCACTTTGCATTTTCTTATGAGAGAATGATCCAAACCTAAATGTTATAGTGTAAATAGCCTTACCCTCATGAAATAAAGCAATTGTGCCTATAAGGACTCATTTGCACCTAATTGTCGTAAAGCTTGTAAAAACTGCTTGTCTGCGTTAAAATAATGGTTAATATGCAGTTTGCATTTTCTTATGAGAGAATGATCTAAACCTGAATGTTATAGTTTAAAAAAACTAACCTTTGTAAAATAAAGCAATTTTGCCTATATAGACTCATTTGCCCCTAATTGTCATAAAGCATGTAAAAACTGCTTGTATGCGTTAAAATAATGGTTAATATGCAGTTTGCATTTTCTTATGAGAGAATGATCCAAACCTGAATGGTATAGTGAAAGTAGACTTACCTTTGTGAAATAAAACAATTTTGCCTTTAAGGACTCATTTCCACCTAATGGTCGTAAAACATGTGAAAACTGCTTGTCTGCGTGAAAATGATAGTAAATATGCAGTTAGCATTTTCTTATGAGAGAATGATCCAAACCTGAATGTTATAGTGTAAATAGACTTACCCTCATGAAATAAAGCAATTTTGCCTATAAGGACTCATTTCACCTAATTGTCGTAAAGCATGTAAAAACTGTATGTCAGCGTTAAAATAATGGTTAATATGCAGTTTGCATTTTCTTAAGAAAGAATGATCCAAACCTGAATGTTATAGTGTAAATAGACTTACCCTCATGAAATAAAGCAATTTTGCCTATAAAGACTCATTTGCACCTAATTGTCATAAAGCATGTAAAAACTGCTTGTATGCGTTAAAATGATAGTAAATATGCAGTTTGCATTTTCTTATGAGAGAATGATCCAAACCTGAATGTATAGTGTAAATAGACTTACCCTCATAAAATAAAGCAATTTTGCCTATAAAGACTCATTTGCACCTAATTGTCATAAAGCATGTACTTGTATGCGTTAAAATAATAGTTAATATGCAGTTTGCATTTTCTTATGAGAGAATGATCTAAACCTGAATGTTATAGTTTAAGTAAACTTACCTTTGTAAAATAAAGCAATTTTGCCTATAAGGGCTTATTTGCACCTAATTGTCGTAAAGCATGTAAAAACTGCTTGTCTGCGTTAAAATAATAGTTAATACGCAGTTTGCATTTTCTTATGAGAGAATGATCTAAACCTGAATGTTATAGTGTAAATAGTTATACCTTCATGAAATAAAGCAATTTGCCTATAAGGACTCATTTGCCCCTAATTGTCGTAAAGCATGTAAAAACTGCTTGTCTGCGTTTAAATATTGGTTAATATGCAGTTTGCATTTTCTTATGAGAGAATGATCCAAACCTAAATGTTATAGTGTAAATAGACTTACCCTCATGAAATAAAGCAATTGTGCCTATAAGGACTCATTTGCACCTAATTGTCGTAAAGCATGTAAAAACTGCTTGTATGCTTTAAAATAATGGTTAATATGCAGTTTGCATTTTCTTATGAGAGAATGATCCAAACCTGAATATTATAGTGTAAATAGACTTACCTTTGTAAAATAGAGCACTTTTGCCTATAAGGATTCATTTGCACGCAATTGTCGTGAAGCATGTAAAAACTGCTTGTCTGCGTGAAAATGATAGTAAATATGCAGTTTGCATTTTCTTATGAGAGAATGATCCAAACCTGAATGTTATAGTGTAAACAGACTTACCTTTGTAAAATAAAGCAATTTTGCCTATAAGGACTTATTTGCACGCAATTGTCGTAAAGCATGTAAAAACTTCTTGTCTGCGTTAAAATAATGGTTAATATGCAGTTTGCAATTTTTTATGAGAGAATGATCCAAACCTGAATGTTATAGTGTAAATAGACTTACCTTCATGAGATAAAGCAATTTTGCCTATAAGGACTCATTTGCCCCTAATTGAAATAAAGCATGTAAAAACTGCTTGTCTGCGTGAAAATGATAGTCAATATTCAGTTTGCATTTTCTTATGAGAGAATGATCCAAACCTGAATGTTATAGTGTAAATAGACTTACCCTCATAAAATAAAGCAATTTTGCCTATATAGACTCATTTGCACCTAATTGTCATAAAGCATGTAAAAACTGCTTGTATGCGTTAAAATGATAGTAAATATGCAGTTTGCATTTTCTTATGAGATAATGATCTAAACCTGAATGTTATAGTTTAAGTAAACTTACCTTTGTAAATTAAAGCAATTTTGCCTATAAGGACTTATTTGCACCTAATTGTCGTAAAGCATGTAAAAACTGCTTGTCTGCGTTAAAATAATGGTTAATATGCAGTTTGCATTTTCTTATAAGAGAATGATCTAAACCTGAATGTTATAGTGTAAATAGTTATACCTTTATGAAATAAAGCAATTTGCCTATAAGGACTCATTTGCCCCTAATTGTCATAAAGCATGTAAAAACTGCTTGTCTACGTTAAAATAATAGTTAATATGCAGTTTGCATTTTCTTATGAAAGAATGATCCAAACCAGAATGTTATAGTGTAAAAAATAGACTTACCCTCATGAAATAAAGCAATTTTGCCTATAAAGACTCATTTGCACCTAATTGTCGTAAAGCTTGTAAAAACTGCTTGTCTGCGTTTAAATAATGGTTAATATGCAGTTTGCATTTTCTTATGATAGAATGATCCAAACCTGAATGTTATACTGTAAATAGACTGACCTTTGTAAAATAAAGCAATTTTGCCTATAAGGACTCATTTGCACGCAATTGTCGTGAAGCATGTAAAAACTGCTTGTCTGCGTTTAAATAATGGTTAATATGCAGTTTGCATGTTCTTATGAGAGAATGATCCAAACCTAAATGTTATAGTGTAAATAGACTTACCCTCATGAAATAAGGCAGTTGTGCCTATAAGGACTCATTTGCACCTAATTGTCGTAAAGCATGTAAAAGCTGCTTGTATGCTTTAAAATAATGGTTAATATGCAGTTTGCATTTTCTTATGAGAGAATGATCCAAACCTGAATTTTATAGTGTAAATAGACTTACCTTTGTAAAATAAAGCAATTTTGCTTATAAGGACTCATTTGCACGCAATTGTCGTGAAGCATGTAAAAACTGCTTGTCTGCGTGAAAATGATAGTTAATATGCAGTTTGCATTTTCTTATGAAAAAATGATCCAAACCTGAATGGTATAGTGTAAATAGACTTACCCGCATAAAATAAAGCAATTTTGCCTATAAGGACTCATTTGCACCTAATTGTCATAAAGCATGTAAAAACTGCTTGTATGCTTTAGAATTATGGTTAATATGCAGTTTGCATTTTCTTATGAGAGAATGATCCAAACCTGAATGTTATAGTGTAAATAGACTTACCTTTGTAAAATAAAGCAATTTTGCCTATAAGGACTCATTTGCCCCTAATTGTCATAAAGCATGTAAAAACTGCTTGTCTGCGTTAAAATAATGGTTAGTATGCAGTTTGCATTTTCTTATGAGAGAATAATCCAAACCTGAATGTTATAGTGTAAATAGACTAACCTTCATGAAAAAAAGCAATTTTGCCTATAAGGACCCATTTGCCCCTAATTGTCATAAAGCATGTAAAAACTGCTTGTATGCGTTAAAATAATGGTTAAAATGCAGTTTGCATTTTCTTATGAGGGAATGATCCAAACCTGAATGTTATAGTGTAAATAGACTTACCCTCATGAAATAAAGCAATTTTGTTATAAGGACTCATTTGCACCTAATTGTCAAAAAGCATGTAAAAACTGCATGTATGCGTTAAAATGATAGTAAATATGCAGTTTGCATTTTCTTATGAGAGAATGATCCAAACCTGAATGTTATAGTGTAAATAGACTTACGCTCATGAAATAAAGCAATTTTGCCTATAAAGACTCATTTGCACCTAATTGTCATAAAGCATGTAAAAACTGCTTGTCTGCGTTAAAATAATGGTTAATATGCAGTTTGCATTTTCTTATGAAAAAATGATCCAAACCAGAATGTTATAGTGTAAATAAACTTACCCTCATGAAATAAAGCAATTTTGCCTATAAAGACTCATTTGCACCTAATTGTCGTAAAGCATGTAAAAACTGCTTGTCTGCGTTTAAATAATGGTTAATAATCAGTTTGCATTTTCTTATGAGAGAATGATCCAAACCTAAATGTTATAGTGTAAATAGCCTTATTCTCATGAAATAAAGCAATTGTGCCTATAAGGACTCATTTGCACCTAATTGTCGTAAAGCTTGTAAAAACTGCTTGTCTGCGTTAAAATAATGGTTAATATGCAGTTTGCATTTTCTTATGAGAGAATGATCTAAACCTGAATGTTATAGTTTAAAAAAACTTACCTTTGTAAAATAAAGCAATTTTGCCTATATAGACTCATTTGCCCCTAATTGTCATAAAGCATGTAAAAACTGCTTGTATGCGTTAAAATAATGGTTAATATGCAGTTTGCATTTTCTTATAAGAGAATGATCCAAACCTGAATGTTATAGTGTAAATAGACTTACCTTTGTAAAATAAAGCAATTTTGCCTATAAGGACTCATTTGCACGAAATTGTCGTGAAGCATGTAAAAACTGCTTGTCTGCGTGAAAATGATAGTAAATATGCAGTTTGCATTTTCTTATGAAAGAATGATCCAAACCTGAATGTTATAGTGTAAATAGACTCACTCTCATGAAATAAAGCAATTTTGCCTATAAAGACTCATTTGCACCTAATTGTCGTAAAGCATGTAAAAACTGCTTGTCTGCGTTTAAATAATGGTTAATTTTCAGTTTGCATTTTCTTATGAGAGAATGATCCAAACCTGAATGTTATAGTGTAAATAGACTTATCTTTGTAAAATAAAGCAATTTTGCTTATAAAGACTCATTTGCACGCAATTGTCGTGAAGCATGTAAATACTGCTTGTCTGCGTTAAAATAATGGTTAATATGCAGTTTGCATTTTCTTATGAGAGAATGATCCAAACCTGAATGGTATAGTGAAAGTAGACTTACCTTTGGAAATAAAACAATTTTGCCTTCAAGGACTCATTTCCACCTAATTGTCGTAAAACATGTGAAAACTGCTTGTCTGCGTGAAAATGATAGTAAATATGCAGTTAGCATTTTCTTATGAGAGAATGATCCAAACCTTAATGTTATAGTGTAAATAGACTAAACCTCATGAAATAAAGCAATTTTGCCTCTAAGGACTCATTTCACCTAATTTGCGTAAAGCATGTAAAAACTGCTTGTCAGCGTTAAAATAATGGTTAATATGCAGTTTGTATTTTCTTATGGGAGAATGATCCAAACCTGAATGGTATAGTCTAAATAGACTTACCTTAATGAAATAAAGCAATTTTGCCTATAAGGACTCATTTAACCCTAATTGTCATAAAGCATGTAAAAACTGCTTGTATGCGTTAAAATAATGGTTAATATGCAGTTTGCATTTTCTTATGAGAGAATGATCCAAACCTAAATGTTATAGTAAAAATAGACTTACCTTTGTAAAATAAAGCTATTTTGCCTATAAGGACTCATTTGCACGCAATTGTCGTGAAGCATGTAAAAACTGCTTGTATGTTTTAAAATAATGGTTAATATGTAGTTTGCATTTTCTTATGAGAGAATGATCCAAACCTGAATGGTATAGTGAAAGTAGACTTACCTTTGTGAAATAAAACAATTTTGCCTTTAAGGACTCATTTCCACCTAATGGTCGTAAAACATGTGAAAACTGCTTGTCTGCGTGAAAATGATAGTAAATATGCAGTTAGCATTTTCTTATGAGAGAATGATCCAAACCTGAATGTTATAGTGTAAATAGACTTACCCTCATGAAATAAAGCAATTTTGCCTATGAGGACTCATTTCACCTAATTGTCGTAAAGCATGTAAAAACTGCTTGTCAGCGTTAAAATAATGGTTAATATGCAGTTTGCATTTTCTTATGAAAGAATGATCCAAACCTGAATGTTATAGTGTAAATAGACTTACCCTCATGAAATAAAGCAATTTTGCCTATAAAGACTCATTTGCACCTAATTGTCATAAAGCATGTAAAAACTGCTTGTATGCGTTAAAATGATAGTAAATATGCAGTTTGCATTTTCCTATGAGAGAATGATCCAAACCTGAATGTTATAGTGTAAATAGACTTACCCTCATAAAATAAAGCAATTTTGCCTATAAAGACTCATTTGCACCTAATTGTCATAAAGCATGTACTTGTATGCGTTAAAATAATAGTTAATATGCAGTTTGCATTTTCTTATGAGAGAATGATCTAAACCTGAATGTTATAGTTTAAGTAAACTTACCTTTGTAAAATAAAGCAATTTTGCCTATAAGGACTTATTTGCACCTAATTGTCGTAAAGCATGTAAAAACTGCTTGTCTGCGTTAAAATAATAGTTAATACGCAGTTTGCATTTTCTTATGAGAGAATGATCTAAACCTGAATGTTATAGTGTAAATAGTTATACCTTCATGAAATAAAGCAATTTGCCTATAAGGACTCATTTGCCCCTAATTGTCATAAAGCATGTAAAAACTGCTTGTCTGCGTTAAAATAATGGTTAATATGCAGTTTGCATTTTCTTATGAGAGAATGATCCAAACCTGAATGTTATAGTGTAAATAGACTTACGCTCATGAAATAAAGCAATTTTGCCTATAAAGACTCATTTGCACCTAATTGTCATAAAGCATGTAAAAACTGCTTGTCTGCGTTAAAAAATGGTTAATATGCAGTTTGCATTTCCTTATGAAAAAATGATCCAAACCAGAATGTTATAGTGTAAATAGACTTACCCTCATGAAATAAAGCAATTTTGCCTATAAAGACTTATTTGCACCTAATTGTCGTAAAGCATGTAAAAACTGCTTGTCGGCGTTTAAATAATGGTTAATATGCAGTTTGCATTTTCTTATGAGAGAATGATCCAAACCTAAATGTTATAGTGTAAATAGACTTACCCTCATGAAATAAAGCAATTGTGCCTATAAGGACTCATTTGCACCTAATTGTCGTAAAGCATGTAAAAACTGCTTGTATGCTTTAAAATAATGGTTAATATGCAGTTTGCATTTTCTTATGAGAGAATGATCCAAACCTGAATATTATAGTGTAAATAGACTGACCTTTGTAAAATAAAGCAATTTTGCCTATAAGGACTCATTTGCACGCAATTGTCGTGAAGCATGTAAAAACTGCTTGTCTGCGTTTAAATAATGGTTAATATGCAGTTTGCATTTTCTTATGAGAGAATGATCTAAACCTGAATGTTATAGTGTAAATAGACTTACCATCATGAAATAAAGCAATTTTGCCTATAGGGACTCATTTGCCCCTAATTGTCATAAAGCATGTAAAAACTGCTTGTCAGCGTTAAAATAATGGTTAATATGCAGTTTGCATTTTCTTATGAGAGAATGATCCAAACCTGAATATTATAGTGTAAATAGACTTACCTTTGTAAAATAGAGCACTTTTGCCTATAAGGATTCATTTGCACGCAATTGTCGTGAAGCATGTAAAAACTGCTTGTCTGCGTGAAAATGATAGTAAATATGCAGTTTGCATTTTCTTATGAGAGAATGATCCAAACCTGAATGTTATAGTGTAAATAGACTTACCTTTGTAAAATAAAGCAATTTTGCCTATAAGAACTTATTTGCACGCAATTGTCGTAAAGCATGTAAAAACTGCTTGTCTGCGTTAAAATAATGGTTAATATGCAGTTTGCATTTTCTTATGAGAGAATGATCCAAACCTGAATGTTATAGTGTAAATAGACTTACCTTCATGAAATAAAGCAATTTTGCCTATAAGGACTCATTTGCCCCTAATTGAAATAAAGCATGTAAAAACTGCTTGTCTGCGTGAAAATGATAGTCAATATTCAGTTTGCATTTTCTTATGAGAGAATGATCCAAACCTGAATGTTATAGTGTAAATAGACTTACCCTCATGAAATAAAGCAATTTTGCCTATATAGACTCTTTTGCACCTAATTGTCATAAAGCATGTAAAAACTGCTTGTATGCGTTAAAATGATAGTAAATATGCAGTTTGCATTTTCTTATGAGAGAATGATCTAAATCTGAATGTTATAGTTTAAGTAAACTTACCTTTGTAAATTAAAGCAATTTTGCCTATAAGGACTTATTTGCACCTAATTGTCGTAAAGCATGTAAAAACTGCTTGTCTGCGTTAAAATAATGGTTAATATGCAGTTTGCATTTTCTTATGAGAGAATAATCTAAACCTGAATGTTATAGTGTAAATAGTTATACCTTCATGAAATAAAGCAATTTGCCTATAAGGACTCATTTGCCCCTAATTGTCATAAAGCATGTAAAAACTGCTTGTCTGCGTTAAAATAATGGTTAATATGCAGTTTGCATTTTCTTATGAAAGAATGATCCAAACCAGAATGTTATAGTGTAAATAGACTTACCCTCATGAAATAAAGCAATTTTGCCTATAAAGACTCATTTGCACCTAATTGTCGTAAAGCTTGTAAAAACTGCTTGTCTGCGTTTAAATAATGGTTAATATGCAGTTTGCATTTTCCTATGATAGAGAGATCCAAACCTGAATGTTATAATGTAAATAGACTGACCTTTGTAAAATAAAGCAATTTTGCCTATAAGGACTCATTTGCACGCAATTGTCGTGAAGCATGTAAAAACTGCTTGTCTGCGTTTAAATAATGGTTAATATGCAGTTTGCATTTTCTTATGAGAGAATGATCCAAACCTAAATGTTATAGTGTAAATAGACTTACCCTGATGAAATAAAGCAATTGTGCCTACAAGGACTCATTTGCACCTAATTGTCGTAAAGCATGTAAAAGCTGCTTGTATGCTTTAAAATAATGGTTAATATGCAGTTTGCATTTTCTTATGAGAGAATGATCCAAACATGAATATTATAGTGTAAATAGACTTACCTTTGTAAAATAAAGCAATTTTGCTTATAAGGACTCATTTGCACGCAATTGTCGTGAAGCATGTAAAAACTGCTTGTCTGCGTGAAAATGATAGTAAATAAGCAGTTTGCATTTTCTTATGAGAGAATGATCCAAACCTGAATGTTATAGTGTAAATAGACTTACCCTCATGAAATAAAGCAATCTTGCCTATAAAGACTCATTTGCACCTAATTGTCGTAAAGCATGTAAAAACTGCTTGTCTGCGTTTAAATATTGGTTAATATGCAGTTTACATTTTCTTATGAGAGAATGATCAAAACCTGAATGTTATAGTGTAAATAGACTTACCTTTGTAAAATAAAGCAATTTTGCCTATAAGGACTTATTTGCACGCAATTGTCGTAAAGCATGTAAAAACTGCTTGTCTGCGTTAAAATAATGGTTAATATGCAGTTTGCATTTTCTTATGAGAGAATGATCCAAACCTAAATGTTATAGTGTAAATAGACTTACCTTCATGAAATAAAGCAATTTTGCCTATAGGGACTCATTTGCCCCTAATTGTCATAAAGCATGTAAAAACTGCTTGTCAGCGTTAAAATAATGTTTAATATGCAGTTTGCATTTTCTTATGAGAGAATGATCCAAACCTGAATGTTATAGTGTAAATAGCCTTACCTTTGTAAAATAAAGCAATTTTGCCTATAAGGACTCATTTGCACCTAATTGTCATAAAGCATGTAAAAACTGCTTGTATGCGTTAAAATAATAGTTAATATGCAGTTTGCATTTTCTTGTGAGAGAATGATCCAAACCTGAATGTTATAGTGAAAGTAGACATACCTTTGTGAAATAAAGCAATTTTGCCTATAAGGACTCATTTGCACCTAATTGTCGTAAAGCATGTAAAAACTGCTTGTCTGCGTGAAAATGATAGTCAATATTCAGTTTGCATTTTCTTGTGAGAGAATGATCCAAACCTGAATGTTATAGTGTAAGTAAACTTACCATTGTGAAATAAAGCAATTTTGCCTATAAGGACTCTTTTGCACCTAATTGTCGTAAAGCATGTAAAAACTGCTTGTATGCGTTAAAATAATAGTTAATATGCAGTTTGTATTTTCTTGTGAGAGAATGATCCAAACCTGAATGTTATAGTGTAAGTAAACTTACCTTTGTGAAATAAAGCAATTTTGCCTATAAGGACTCATTTGCACCTAATTGTCGTAAAGCATGTAAAAACTGCTTGTCTGCGTTAAAATAATGGTTAATATTCAGTTTGCATTTTCTTATGAGAGAATGATCCAAACCTGAATTGTATAGTGTAAATAGACTTACCCGCATGAAATAAAGCAATTTTGCCTATAAGGACTCATTTGCACCTAATTGTCATAAAGCATGTAAAAACTGCTTGTATGCTTTAGAATTATGGTTAATATGCAGTTTGCATTTTCTTATATTTTCTTATGAGAGAATGATCCAAACCTGAATGTTATAGTGTAAATAGACTTACCTTTGTAAAATAAAGCAATTTTGCCTATAAGGACTCATTTGCCCCTAATTGTCATAAAGCATGTACAAACTGCTTTTAAGCGTTAAAATAATGGTTAAAATGCAGTTTGCATTTTCTTATGAGAGAATGATCCAAACCTGAATATTATAGTGTAAATAGACTTACCCTCATGAAATAAAGCAATTTTGCCTATAAAGACTCATTTGCACCTAATTGTCGTAAAGCAATAAAAATCTGCTTGTCTGCGTTAAAATAATGGTTAATATGCAGTTTGCATTTTCTTATGAGAGAATGATCCAAACCTAAATGTTATAGTGTAAATAGACTTACCTTCATGAAAAAAAGCAATTTTGCCTATAGGGACTCATTTGCCCCTAATTGTCATAAAGCATGTAAAAACTGCTTGTCAGCGTTAAAATAATGGTTAATATGCAGTTTGCATTTTCTTATGAGAGAATGATCCAAACCTAAATGTTATAGTGAAAGTAGACTTACCTTTGTAAATTAAAACAATTTTGCCTTTAAGGACTCATTTGCCCCTAATTGTCATAGAGCATATAAGAACTGCTTGTATGCGTTAAAATAATGGTTAATATGCAGTTTGCATTTTCTTATTAGAGAATAATCCAAACCTGAATATTATAGTGTAAATAGACTTACCCTCATGAAATAAAGCAATTTTGCCTATAAAGACTCATTTGCAACTAAATGTCGTAAAGCAATAAAAATCTGTATGTCTGCGTTAAAATAATGGTTAATATGCAGTTTGCATTTTCTTATGAGAGAATGATCCAAACCTAAATGTTAAAGTGAAAGTAGACTTACCTTTGTGAAATAAAACAATTTTGCCTTTAAGGACTTATTTCCACCTAATTGTCGTAAAACATGTGAAAACTGCTTGTCTGCGTGAAAATGATAGTAAATATGCAGTTTGCATTTTCTTATGAGAGAATGATCCAAACCTGAATGTTATAGTGTAAATAGACTTACCCTCATGAAATAAAGCACTTTTGCCTATAAGGACTCATTTGCACCTAATTGTCGTAAAGCATGTAAAAACTGCTTGTCTGCGTTAAAATAATGGTTAATAATCAGTTTGCATTTTCTTATGAGAGAATGATCCAAACCTAAATGTATAGTGTAAATAGACTTACCCTCATGAAATAAAGCAATTGTGCCTATAAGGACTCATTTGCACCTAATTGTCGTAAAGCATGTAAAAACTGCTTGTATGCTTTAAAATAATGGTTAATATGCAGTTTGCATTTTCTTATGAGAGAATGATCCAAACCTGAATATTATAGTGTAAATAGACTGACCTTTGTAAAATAAAGCAATTTTGACTATAAGGACTCATTTGCACGCAATTGTCGTGAAGCATGTAAAAACTGCTTGTCTGCGTTTAAATAATGGTTAATATGCAGTTTGCATTTTCTTATGAGAGAATGATCCAAACCTAAATGTTATAGTGTAAATAGACTTACCCTCATGAAATAAAGCAATTGTGCCTATAAGGACTCATTTGCACCTAATTGTCGTAAAGCATGTAAAAACTGCTTGTATGCTTTAAAATAATGGTTAATATGCAGTTTGCATTTTCTTATGAGAGAATGATCCAAACCTGAATATTATAGTGTAAATAGACTTACCTTTGTAAAATAGAGCACTTTTGCCTTTAAGGACTCATTTGCACGCAATTGTCGTGAAGCATGTAAAAACTGCTTGTCTGCGTGAAAATGATAGTAAATATGCAGTTTGCATTTTCTTATGAGAGAATGATCCAAACCTGAATGTTATAGTGTAAATAGACTTACCTTTGTAAAATAAAGCAGTTTTGCCTATAAGGACTTATTTGCACGCAATTGTCGTAAAGCATGTAAAAACTGCTTGTCTGCGTTAAAATAATGGTTAATATGCAGTTTGCATTTTCTTATGAGTGAATGATCCAAACCTAATTGTTATAGTGTAAATAGACTTACCTTCATGAAATAAAGCAATTTTGCCTATAGGGACTCATTTGCCCCTAATTGTCATAAAGCATTTAAAAACTGCTTGTCAGCGTTAAAATAATGTTGAATATGCAGTTTGCATTTTCTTATGAGAGAATGATCCAAACCTGAATGTTATAGTGTAAATAGACTTACCTTCATGAAATAAAGCAATTTTGCCTATAAGGACTCATTTGCCCCTAATTGAAATAAAGCATGTAAAAACTGCTTGTCTGCGTGAAAATGATAGTCAATATTCAGTTTGCATTTTCTTATGAGAGAATGATCCAAACCTGAATGTTATAGTGTAAATAGACTTACCCTCATGAAATAAAGCAATTTTGCCTATATAGACTCATTTGCACCTAATTGTCATAAAGCATGTAAAAACTGCTTGTATGCGTTAAAACGATAGTAAATATGCAGTTTGCATTTTCTTATGAGAGAATGATCTAAACCTGAATGTTATAATGTAAATAGTTATACATTCATGAAATAAAGCAATTTGCCTATAAGGACTCATTTGCCCCTAATTGTCATAAAGCATGTAAAAACTGCTTGTCTGCGTTAAAATAATGTATAATATGTAGTTTGCATTTTCTTATGAGAGAATGATCCAAACCTGAATGTTATAGTGAAAATAGACTTACTTTGTAAAATATAGCAATTTTGCCTATAAGGACTCATTTGCACGCAATTGTCGTGAAGCATGTAAAAACTGCTTGTCTGCGTTAAAATAATGGTTAATATGCAGTTTGCATTTTCTTATGAGAGAATGATATAAACCTGAATGTTATAGTGTAAATAGACTTACCCTCATGAAATAAAGCAATTTTGCCTATAAAGACTCATTTGCACCTAATTGTCGTAAAGCATGTAAAAACTGCTTGTCTGCGTTTAAATAATGGTTAATAATCAGTTTGCATTTTCTTATGAGAGAATGATCCAAACCTTAATGTTATAGTGTAAATAGCCTTACCCTCATGAAATAAAGCAATTGTGCCTATAAGGACTCATTTGCACCTAATTGTCGTAAAGCATGTAAAAGCTGCTTGTATGCTTTAAAATAATGGTTTTTATGCAGTTTGCATTTTCTTATGAGAGAATGATCCAAACCTAAATATTATAGTTTAAATAGACTTACCTTTGTAAAATAAAGCAATTTTGTATATAAGGACTCATTTGCACGCAATTGTCGTGAAGCATGTAAAAACTGCTTGTCTGCGTGAAAATGATAGTAAATATGCAGTTTGCATTTTCTTATGAGAGAATGATGCAAACCTGAATGTTATAGTGTAAATAGACTTACCCTCATGAAATAAAGCAATCTTGCCTATAAAGACTCATTTGCACCTAATTGTCGTAAAGCATGTAAAAACTGCTTGTCTGCGTTAAAATATTGGTTAATATGCAGTTTACATTTTCTTATGAGAGAATGATCAAAACCTGAATGTTATAGTGTAAATAGACTTACCTTTGTAAAATAAAGCAATTTTGCCTATAAGGACTTATTTGCACGCAATTGTCGTAAAGCATGTAAAAACTGCTTGTCTGCGTGAAAATGATAGTAAATATGCAGTTTGCATTTTCTTATGAGAGAATGATCCAAACCTGAATGTTATAGTGTAAATAGACTTACCCTCATGAAATAAAGCAATTTTGCCTATAGGGACTCATTTGCCCCTAATTGTCATAAAGCATGTAAAAACTGCTTGTCAGCGTTAAAATAATGTTTAATATGCAGTTTGCATTTTCTTATGAGAGAATGATCCAAACCTGAATGTTATAGTGTAAATAGACTTACCTTTGTAAAATAAAGCAATTTTGCCTATAAGAACTCATTTGCACGCAATTGTCGTGAAGCATGTTAAAACTGCCTGTCTGCGTGAAAATGACAGTCAATGTTCAGTTTGCATTTTCTTATGAGAGAATGATCCAAACCTGAATGTTATAGTGTAAATAGACTTACCCGCATGAAATAAAGCAATTTTGCCTATAAGGACTCATTTGCACCTAATTGTCATAAAGCATGTAAAAACTGCTTGTATGCTTTAGAATTATGGTTAATATGCAGTTTGCATTTTCTTATAAGAGAATGATCCAAACCTGAATATTATAGTTTAAATAGACTTACCTTTGTAAAATAAAGCAATTTTGTATATAAGGACTCATTTGCACGCAATTGTCGTGAAGCATGTAAAAACTGCTTGTCTGCGTGAAAATGATAGTAAATATGCAGTTTGCATTTTCTTATGAGAGAATGATGCAAACCTGAATGTTATAGTGTAAATAGACTTACCCTCATGAAATAAAGCAATCTTGCCTATAAAGACTCATTAGCACCTAATTGTCATAAAGCATGTAAAAACTGCTTGTATGCGTTAAAATAATAGTTAATATGCAGTTTGCATTTTCTTGTGATAGAATGATCCAAACCTGAATGTTATAGTGAAAGTAGACTTACTTTTGTGAAATGAAACAATTTTGCCTTTATGGACTTATTTGCACCTAATTGTCGTAAACCATGTAAAAACTGCTTGTCTGCGTGAAAATGATAGTCAATATTCAGTTTGCATTTTCTTGTGAGAGAATGATCCAAACCTGAATGTTATAGTGTAAGTAAACTTACCATTGTGAAATAAAGCAATTTTGCCTATAAGGACTCTTTTGCACCTAATTGTCGTAAAGCATGTAAAAACTGCTTGTATGCGTTAAAATAATAGTTAATATGCAGTTTGCATTTTCTTGTGAGAGAATGATCCAAACCTGAATGTTATAGTGTAAGTAAACTTACCTTTGTGAAATAAAGCAATTTTGCCTATAAGGACTCATTTGCACCTAATTGTCGTAAAGCATGTAAAAACTGCTTGTCTGCGTTAAAATAATGGTTAATATTCAGTTTGCATTTTCTTATGAGAGAATGATCCAAACCTGAATGGTATAGTGTAAATAGACTTACCCGCATGAAATAAAGCAATTTTGCCTATAAGGACTCATTTGCACCTAATTGTCATAAAGCATGTAAAAACTGCTTGTATGCTTTAGAATTATGGTTAATATGCAGTTTGCATTTTCTTATGAGAGAATGATCCAAACCTGAATGTTATAGTGTAAATAGACTTACCTTTGTAAAATAAAGCAATTTTGCCTATAAGGACTCATTTGCCCCTAATTGTCATAAAGCATGTAAAAACTGCTTGTAAGCGTTAAAATAATGGTTAAAATGCAGTTTGCATTTTCTTATGAGAGAATGATCCAAACCTGAATATTATAGTGTAAATAGACTTACCCTCATAAAATAAAGCAATTTTGCCTATAAAGACTCATTTGCACCTAATTGTCGTAAAGCAATAAAAATCTGCTTGTCTGCGTTAAAATAATGGTTAATATGCAGTTTGCATTTTCTTATAAGAGAATGATCCAAACCTAAATGTTATAGTGTAAATAGACTTACCCTCAGGAAATAAAGCAATTTTGCCTATAAGGACTCATTTGCACCTAATTGTCATAAAGCATGTAAAAACTGCTTGTATGCGTTAAAATAATAGTTAATATGCAGTTTGCATTTTCTTGTGAGAGAATGATCCAAACCTGAATGTTATAGTGTAAATAGACTTACCCTCTTGAAATACAGCAATTTTGCCTATAAGGACTCATTTGCACCTAATTGTCATAAAGCATGTAAAAACTGCTTGTATGCGTTAAAATAATAGTTAATATGCAGTTTGCATTTTCTTGTGAGAGAATGATCCAAACCTGAATGTTATAGTGTAAATAGACTTACCCTCTTGAAATACAGCAATTTTGCCTATAAGGACTCATTTGCACCTAATTGTCATAAAGCATGTAAAAACTGATTGTCTGCGTTAAAATAATGGTTAATATGCAGTTTGCATTTTCTTATGAGAGAATGATCTAAACCTGAATGTTATAGTGAAAGTAGACTTACTTTTGTAAAATGAAACAATTTTGCCTTTATGGACTTATTTGCACCTAATTGTCGTAAACCATGTAAAAACTGTTTGTCTGCGTGAAAATGATAGTCAATATTCAGTTTGCATTTCCTTATGAGAGAATGATCCAAACCTGAATGTTATAGTGTAAATAGACTTACCCTCTTGAAATACAGCAATTTTGCCTATAAGGACTCAATTGCACCTAATTGTCATAAAGCATGTAAAAACTGCTTGTATGCGTTAAAAAAATAGTAATATTCAGTTTGCATTTTCTTATGAGAGAATGATCCAAACCTGAATGGTATAGTGTAAATAGACTTACCCGCATGAAATAAAGCAATTTTGCCTATAAGGACTCATTTGCACCTAATTGTCATAAAGCATGTAAAAACTGCTTGTATGCTTTAGAATTATGATTAATATGCAGTTTGCATTTTCTTATGAGAGAATGATCCAAACCTGAATGTTATAGTGCAAATATACTTACCTTTGTAAAATGAAGCAATTTTGCCTATAAGGACTCATTTGCCCCTAATTGTCATAAAGCATGTAAAAACTGCTTGTATGCGTTAAAATAATGGTTAATATGCAGTTTGCATTTTCTTATGAGAGAATGATCCAAACCTGAATATTATAGTGTAAATAGACTTACCCTCATGAAATAAAGCAATTTTGCCTATAAAGACTCATTTGCACCTAATTGTCGTAAAGCAATAAAAATCTGCTTGTATGCGTTAAAATAATAGTTAATATGCAGTTTGCAGTTTCTTATGAGAGAATGATCTAAACCTGAATGTTATAGTGTAAATAGACTTACCCTCATGAAATAAAGCACTTTTGCCTATAAGGACTCATTTGCACCTAATTGTCATAAAGCTTGTAAAAACTGCTTGTATGCGTTAAAATAATAGTTAATATGCAGTTTGCAGTTTCTTATGAGAGAATGATCTAAACCTGAATGTATAGTTCAAGTAAACTTACCTTTGTAAAATAAAGCAATTTTGCCTATAAGGACTCATTTGCCCCTAATTGTCATAGAGCATATAAGAACTGCTTGTATGCGTTAAAATAATGGTTAATATGCAGTTTGCATTTTCTTATGAGAGAATGATCCAAACCTGAATATTATAGTGTAAATAGACTTACCCTCATGAAATAAAGCAATTTTGCCTATAAAGACTCATTTGCAACTAAATGTCGTAAAGCAATAAAAATCTGTATGTCTGCGTTAAAATAATGGTTAATATGCAGTTTGCATTTTCTTATGAGAGAATGATCCAAACCTGAATGTTATAGTGTAAATAGACTAACCTTCATAAAATAAAGCAATTTTGCCTTTAAGGACCCATTTGCCCCTAATTGTCATAAAGCATGTAAAAACTGCTTGTCTGCGTTAAAATAATAGTTAATATGCAGTTTGCATTTTCTTATGAAAGAATGATCCAAACCAGAATGTTATAGTGTAAATAGACTTACCCTCATGAAATAAAGCAATTTTGCCTATAAAGACTCATTTGCACCTAATTGTCGTAAAGCATGTAAAAACTGCTTGTCTGCGTTTAAATAATGGTTAATATGCAGTTTGCATTTTCTTATGAGAGAATGATCCAAACCTAAATGTTATAGTGTAAATAGACTTACCCTCATGAAATAAAGCAACTGTGCCTATAAGGACTCATTTGCACCTAATTGTCGTAAAGCATGTAAAAACTGCTTGTCTGCGTTTAAATAATGGTTAATATGCATGTAAGTTTGAACGTCCCGCCAAACTATGTTGTTTTGTCAGTAAGGATCGGTGGTGGCTTGGTCTGAAAAATGTCAATTATAAAAAAGACAGTTGAATCTTAAAATTAAGATTAGAATAATTTAATTTTCGACAATTGTATTGAATCAGTTATATTTTCATATTATATTAGTATTCAAAATATATATTTTACTGCTTCAATTTGACTTTGATTTCAAGTCTTACAATTCAATACAATGGAGAACAAAGCTAAGTTCCAGTTTGTATCTGAGGCTGGTTCAGATACCAAGAGCACTATAGTAAAGGTAAAAACTATACAACTTATGAATCAACCAGAAATTTTTCAGTTTCCAAATGATAAACAAAACAGCACACAGCATAAAGAACTTTTTGATACTACGGTGGTTAAAAATGTCGTAAAAAGCTTGAAAATTAGAAATAAATTTCGTAACGTGATGATCACTCTGGATGCAGAATTACAAGATATTTACTTGGATGAAGAGGGAAATGTTGCATTCAACAATGAATATTTAGAAGAGGCTTTACCATTACAAAAACCAACTAACACAGATATTCAAGAAAAATCTACTAGATCTTTAGCAAAAGATATGATTATAGAAAATTTTAATGGAGAAAATTTCAAGGCCAGTACTTGGATTAGATTATTCGTTCAGGAATGTATGAGAGTAGGAATCACACAAAATAAATATGCAGAAACTTTGAGGTTATTTTTGACAGATTCTGCTGTAAATTGGTTCAATGTTTGTATGAAACTAAATTCTTTAAACAATTGGGAATTATGGAATAATTCTTTTGTAGAAACTTTCTCAGTACAGTCCTGGACTGAAATAGCATACGCATATAATTTTAAATATTTAAATGGATCTTTATTAGATTTTGCCCTTAAGAAAAGAAATTTATTAATGGAAGTAGATGAAAATATCTCTATAAATTCTCAAATAAACTTAATTGTTATCAGCTTACCAAATTTTATACAAAATAAGATAGAAAGAAGAACAATAGGAACAATAGAGGACTTAATGTCAAAATTAAAACAATTTGGGCACTTGAATGATAAGAAAAAAGAAAACAATAAAACAGTACCTTCACATAAACCATGTTCAAGTTGTGAAAAATTAGGATTTCCAAATAGATTCCACCCAGAAAATATGTGTAGATTAAAAGAGCAACAATCAAGTAATAAAAAAAAATAATAATATTAAAGTAGTAAATAATGTAGATTTGGAAGATGCTATAGCAAAATCAGAGGAAGCAAAAAACGAATAGTTCTCCCACTTATTAGAATAAACGTGTTGGTGGATGATAAATCCGCTGTGGGCCTTTACGACTCAGGGTCTAACATTTCACTAATAAATTATGAATTTTTAAACAAAATGAAAATGTTAAAAAATATAATAAGTGGGAATGAAAATATAAAAGGAGTAGCAGGAATAGCCAAAGCAGAAGGCACTGTTACACTTAAAATAAAAATTTGCAATATAGAAAGTAATTTTTCATTTTTCATAATAAAAAGCAAAACTTTTAAAGATGATTTATTATTAGGTCTGGATTTAATAAAGAAATTTAGGTTATGTCAAAATGAGAATTTAAAAATTACTCAAAAAGACGAAATAAAAAAAGATAAACAAGTAAATATAAATGTATTACAAAATAATAAAAAACTACCCAATAATATACAAATAATTTTGCAAAAATTTGATAAAGTATTTGCAAAAACAAAATTTGATATTGGAATAATAAAGGGGTATGAAGCAAATATAAAACTAAAAGAGGTTAAATACATTTCAAGAAAACCATACAGATGCTCATTTCAAGATAAGATTGAAATTGAAAAGCAAATTAAAGAATTATTAAAAGCAGATTTGATTGAAGAGTCATGCAGCCCTTATGCAGCTCCAGTGACAATGGTTTATAAAAAAGAAGATGGAAAAAAATCTCGTTTGTGCATAGATTTTACAGGTTTAAACAAAATACTTGTTCCTGAAAGTCAACCGTTTCCTAGGATTGACGATTTAAAAATATGTGCTAGAAATTGTAAATATTTCACAAAACTAGATGTAAACTCGGCGTTTTGGTCGATACCAGTACGTGAAAAGGACAAGTACAAATTAGCTTTTGTAACCCATCAAGGCCATTGGCAATGGAAATGCTTACCATTTGGTTTAAAAACCTCACCAGCGATTTTCCAAAGAATATTATCAAGTGTTTTAAGAAAGAATAATCTAACGGAATTTGCTGTGAATTATATAGATGATATTTTAATTCATTCACTGAACTATGAGGATCATTTAAAACATGTAAAATTAACTTTACAGGCACTTCAAGACCAAGGTTTTAAATTAAATTTATCAAAATGTGTATTTGCCAGCAACAAAGTGATTTACCTAGGTCATGAGATAAGTGATAACTATATAAAACCTATAAAAGAATTTCCTGTACCACAAACTAGAAAACACGTCAGACAATTTTTAGGGAAGATAAATTTTTATGTAGAATATATACCTAATCATGCTATACTGCTAGAACCTTTATATAATTTATTAAGGAAAAACATAGAGTTCAAGTGGTCAGAAAAATGCCAGAATAGTTTTCAAAAAGTAAAAGAATATTTATGCGCGGGTCCGGCTTTAGCTATATTTGATCCAGAAGCCCCAATCTATATTTTTACCGATGCAAGTATAGAAGGAGTTGGAGCAATATTAAAACAAACTCAAGAAAATGAGATGTTAAAACCAGTATTTTTCTTCTCAAGAAAATTAAATAATTCACAAAAAACAAAAAAAAGCAATATATATTGAATGTCTAGCTATCAAAGAAGCCATTTTATATTGGCAATATTATTTAATAGGAAAGAAATTTGTTATATTTACAGATCACAAACCTTTAGAAAATTTTAATATTAAGAAAAGTAAAGATCCAGAACTAATTCACATATTAAATTATATATCACAATTTGAATTTGACATAGTATATAATCCAGGAACAGAAAATCTAGAAGCAGACTGCTTATCTAGGAATCCGGTACTAGAACCAAGAAAAGAATGTGATGAAAATTCAATAATTAGAATAACAAATTTTTTACAATTAGAAGAGATAAAAAATAACCAAAGAAGTTTGCAACTAGATGACAAGTGCAATATTAAAAATGATATCATATATAAAACCCTGAATAGAAGAGAAAAAATATGGTTAACAGAAGACTTTGGAAAATCTCTGGTACAAAAAGTACATGAAAAACAAGGACATATTGGAACCAAACAATTAATTCTAATGATATGTCATAAAATTTATTTTAAAAACATGTATAAACACATCAAGTTGACATGTCGTTCTTGTGAAGTTTGTAACAAAAATAAAACTAGAATTGGATGTTTCAAAGCACCTTTGTCTCAATTAGGTCCGGCAAAGGAACCTTTTGAAATTGTCTCATTGGACACAATAGGAGGCTTAAAAGGAAAAAGTACTAAAAGATATATACATTTAATAGTTGATCATTTCACGAGATTCGCTTATATAAGCACATCAAAAACTCAAGTTGCTAAGGATTTTATAAATTTAATTAAAAAAGTAGAACAACAGGGGAAAATTAAAACAATATTAACAGACCAATACTCTGGCATAAATTCTACACAATTTAAGAATTATGTTAATGATCAAGAAATAAATTTAATATTTACAGCAAGTGACTGTGCATTTTCTAACGGTCTAAATGAAAGAACAAACCAAACTTTAATTAATAGAATGAGATGCAAGATATTTGAAAATAGAAATAAATCTTGGCCAGTAATAGCAGAGGAATGTGTAAAAGATTATAATAACACAATCCACAGTTCTACAGGTTATACCCCAAATTACTTGATAACTGGAAAAGAAAGTTCTATTCTACCTGAGATATTAGAAATAAATAATAAAGAGAATTGGGAAATTAATAAGAAAATAGCGTATGAAAATTCAAAGAAAATACATGCACAAAACAAAAAATACTATGATGAAAATACAAGGAAAATAGAATATAAAGTAGGAGACTTAATATATGTTCAGAACAAAAACAAACTGAACAGGGATAAACTAGATACTATCAGAACAGGACCATTCAGAATTAAGAAAAAAATATCAGATGTAATATATAGTATTGCTAGTAGATCTCGAAAAAATGATAGTTTATTTCATGCAAGTAAGTTAGTGCCATACGCTGGGTGAGTGACTCCCTTGCCGAAAAGGGGGGATGTAAGTTTGAACGTCCCGCCAAACTATGTTGTTTTGTCAGTAAGGATCGGTGGTGGCTTGGTCTGAAAAATGTCAATTATAAAAAAGACAGTTGAATCTTAAAATTAAGATTAGAATAATTTAATTTTCGACAATTGTATTGAATCAGTTATATTTTCATATTATATTAGTATTCAAAATATATATTTTACTGCTTCAATTTGACTTTGATTTCAAGTCTTACATGCAGTTTGCATTTTCTTATGAGAGAATGATCCAAACCTGAATGTTATAGTGTAAGTAAACTTACCTTTGTGAAATAAAGCAATTTTGCTTATAAAGACTCATTTGCACTTAATTGTCGTAAAGCATGTAAAAACTGCTTGTCTGCGTTAAAATAATGGTTAATATGCAGTTTGCATTTTCTTATGAGAGAATGATCCAAACCTAAATGTTATAGTGCAAATAGACTTACCTTCATGAAATAAAGCAATTTTGCCTATAAGGACTCATTTGCCCCTAATTGTCATAAAGCATGTAAAAACTGCTTGTATGCTTTAAAATAATGGTTAATATGCAGTTTGCATTTTCTTATGAAAGAATGATCCAAACCTGAATATTATAGTGTAAATAGACTAACCTTTGTAAAATAAAGCAATTTTGCCTATAAGGACTCATTTGCACGCAATTGTCGTGAAGCATGTAAAAACTGCTTGTCTGCGTGAAAATGATAGTAAATATGCAGTTTGCATTTTCTTATGAGAGAATGATCTAAACCTGAATGTTATAGTGTAAATAGACTTACCCTCATGAAATAGAGCACTTTTGCCTATAAAGACTCATTTGCACCTAATTGTCGTAAAGCATGTAAAAACTGCTTGTCTGCGTTAAAATAATGGTTAATATGCAGTTTGCATTTTCTTATGAGAGAATGATCCAATCCTGAATGTTATAGTGTAAATAGACTAACGCTCATGAAATAAAGCAATTTTGCCTATAAAGACTCATTTGCACCTAATGGTCATAAAGCATGTAAAAACTGCCTGTCTGCGTTAAAATAATAGTTAATATGCAGTTTGCATTTTCTTATGAAAGAATGATCCAAACCAGAATTTTATAGTGTAAATAGACTTACCCTCATGAAATAAAGCAATCTTGCCTATAAAGACTCATTTGCACCTAATTGTCGTAAAGCTTGTAAAAACTGCTTGTCTGCGTTTAAATAATGGTTAATATGCAGTTTGCATTTTCTTATGATAGAATGATCCAAACCTGAATGTTATAGAGTAAATAGACTGACCTTTGTAAAATAAAGCAATTTTGCCTATAAGGACTCATTTGCACGCAATTGTCGTGAAGCATGTAAAAACTGCTTGTCTGCGTTTAAATAATGGTTAATATGCAGTTTGCATTTTCTTATGAGAGAATGATCCAAACCTAAATGTTATAGTGTAAATAGACTTACCCTCATGAAATAAAGCAATTGTGCCTATAAGGACTCATTTGCACCTAATTGTCGTAAAGCATGTAAAAGCTGCTTGTATGCTTTAAAATAATGGTTTATATGCAGTTTGCATTTTCTTATGAGAGAATGATCCAAACCTGAATATTATAGTTTAAATAGACTTACCTTTGTAAAATAAAGCAATTTTGCTTATAAGGACTCATTTGCACGCAATTATCGTGAAGCATGTAAAAACTGCTTGTCTGCGTGAAAATGATAGTAAATATGCAGTTTTCATTTTCTCATGAGAGAATGATGCAAACCTGAATGTTATAGTGTAAATAGACTTACCCTCATGAAATAAAGCAATCTTGCCTATAAAGACTCATTTGCACCTAATTGTCGTAAAGCATGTAAAAACTGCTTGTCTGCGTTTAAATATTGGTTAATATGCAGTTTACATTTTCTTATGAGAGAATGATCAAAACCTGAATGTTATAGTGTAAATAGACTTACCTTTGTAAAATAAAGCAATTTTGCCTATAAGGACTTATTTGCACGCAAGTGTCGTAAAGCATGTAAAAACTGCTTGTCTGCGTGAAAATGATAGTAAATATGCAGTTTGCATTTTCTTATGAGAGAATGATCCAAACCTGAATGTTATAGTGTAAATAGACTTACCCTCATGAAATAAAGCAATTTTGCCTATAGGGACTCATTTGCCCCTAATTGTCATAAAGCATGTAAAAACTGCTTGTCAGCGTTAAAATAATGTTTAATATGCAGTTTGCATTTTCTTATGAGAGAATGATCCAAACCTGAATGTTATAGTGTAAATAGACTTACCTTTGTAAAATAAAGCAATTTTGCCTATAAGAACTCATTTGCACGCAATTGTCGTGAAGCATGTTAAAACTGCTTGTCTGCGTGAAAATGATAGTCAATGTTCAGTTTGCATTTTCTTATGAGAGAATGATCCAAACCTGAATGTTATAGTGTAAATAGACTTACCCTCATGAAATAAAGCAATTTTGCCTATAAGGACTCATTAGCACCTAATTGTCATAAAGCATGTAAAAACTGCTTGTATGCGTTAAAATAATAGTTAATATGCAGTTTGCATTTTCTTGTGATAGAATGATCCAAACCTGAATGTTATAGTGAAAGTAGACTTACTTTTGTGAAATGAAACAATTTTGCCTTTATGGACTTATTTGCACCTAATTGTCGTAAACCATGTAAAAACTGCTTGTCTGCGTGAAAATGATAGTCAATATTCAGTTTGCATTTTCTTGTGAGAGAATGATCCAAACCTGAATGTTATAGTGTAAGTAAACTTACCATTGTGAAATAAAGCAATTTTGCCTATAAGGACTCTTTTGCACCTAATTGTCGTAAAGCATGTAAAAACTGCTTGTATGCGTTAAAATAATAGTTAATATGCAGTTTGCATTTTCTTGTGAGAGAATGATCCAAACCTGAATGTTATAGTGTAAGTAAACTTACCTTTGTGAAATAAAGCAATTTTGCCTATAAGGACTCATTTGCACCTAATTGTCGTAAAGCATGTAAAAACTGCTTGTCTGCGTTAAAATAATGGTTAATATTCAGTTTGCATTTTCTTATGAGAGAATGATCCAAACCTGAATGGTATAGTGTAAATAGACTTACCCGCATGAAATAAAGCAATTTTGCCTATAAGGACTCATTTGCACCTAATTGTCATAAAGCATGTAAAAACTGCTTGTATGCTTTAGAATTATGGTTAATATGCAGTTTGCATTTTCTTATGAGAGAATGATCCAAACCTGAATGTTATAGTGTAAATAGACTTACCTTTGTAAAATAAAGCAATTTTGCCTATAAGGACTCATTTGCCCCTAATTGTCATAAAGCATGTAAAAACTGCTTGTAAGCGTTAAAATAATGGTTAAAATGCAGTTTGCATTTTCTTATGAGAGAATGATCCAAACCTGAATATTATAGTGTAAATAGACTTACCCTCATGAAATAAAGCAATTTTGCCTATAAAGACTCATTTGCACCTAATTGTCGTAAAGCAATAAAAATCTGCTTGTCTGCGTTAAAATAATGGTTAATATGCAGTTTGCATTTTCTTATAAGAGAATGATCCAAACCTAAATGTTATAGTGTAAATAGACTTACCCTCAGGAAATAAAGCAATTTTGCCTATAAGGACTCATTTGCACCTAATTGTCATAAAGCATGTAAAAACTGCTTGTATGCGTTAAAATAATAGTTAATATGCAGTTTGCATTTTCTTGTGAGAGAATGATCCAAACCTGAATGTTATAGTGTAAATAGACTTACCCTCTTGAAATACAGCAATTTTGCCTATAAGGACTCATTTGCACCTAATTGTCATAAAGCATGTAAAAACTGCTTGTATGCGTTAAAATAATAGTTAATATGCAGTTTGCATTTTCTTGTGAGAGAATGATCCAAACCTGAATGTTATAGTGTAAATAGACTTACCCTCTTGAAATACAGCAATTTTGCCTATAAGGACTCATTTGCACCTAATTGTCATAAAGCATGTAAAAACTGCTTGTATGCGTTAAAATAATAGTTAATATGCAGTTTGCATTTTCTTGTGAGAGAATGATCCAAACCTAAATGTTATAGTGTAAATAGACTTACCCTCAGGAAATAAAGCAATTTTGCCTATAAGGACTCATTTGCCCCTAATTGTCATAAAGCATGTAAAAACTGCTTGTATGCGTTAAAATAATGGTTAAAATGCAGTTTGCATTTTCTTATGAGAGAATGATCCAAACCTGAATATTATAGTGTAAATAGACTTACCCTCATGAAATAAAGCAATTTTGCCTATAAGGACTCATTTGCACCTAATTGTCATAAAGCATGTAAAAACTGCTTGTATGCTTTAGAATTATGATTAATATGCAGTTTGCATTTTTCTTATGAGAGAATGATCCAAACCTGAATGTTATAGTGCAAATAGACTTACCTTTGTAAAATAAGGCAATTTTGCCTATAGGGACTCATTTGCCCCTAATTGTCATAAAGCGTGTAAAAACTGCTTGTCAGCGTTAAAATAATGGTTAATATGCAGTTTGCATTTTCTTATGAGAGAATGATCCAAACCTAAATGTTATAGTTAAAGTAGACTTACCTTTTTGAAATAAAACAATTTTGCCTTTAAGGACTTATTTCCACCTAATTGTCGTAAAACTTGTGAAAACTGCTTGTCTGCGTGAAAATGATAGTAAATATGCAGTTTGCATTTTCTTATGAGAGAATGATCCAAACCTGAATGTTATAGTGTAAATAGACTTACCCTCATGAAATAAAGCACTTTTGCCTATAAGGACTCATTTGCACCTAATTGTCGTAAAGCATGTAAAAACTGCTTGTATGCGTTAAAATAATGGTTAATATGCAGTTTGCAGTTTCTTATGAGAGAATGATCTAAACCTGAATGTTATAGTGTAAATAGACTTACCCTCATGAAATAAAGCACTTTTGCCTATAAGGACTCATTTGCACCTAATTGTCATAAAGCTTGTAAAAACTGCTTGTATGCGTTAAAATAATAGTTAATATGCAGTTTGCAGTTTCTTATGAGAGAATGATCTAAACCTGAATGTATAGTTCAAGTAAACTTACCTTTGTAAAATAAAGCAATTTTGCCTATAAGGACTCATTTGCCCCTAATTGTCATAGAGCATATAAGAACTGCTTGTATGCGTTAAAATAATGGTTAATATGCAGTTTGCATTTTCTTATGAGAGAATGATCCAAACCTGAATATTATAGTGTAAATAGACTTACCCTCATGAAATAAAGCAATTTTGCCTATAAAGACTCATTTGCAACTAAATGTCGTAAAGCAATAAAAATCTGTATGTCTGCGTTAAAATAATGGTTAATATGCAGTTTGCATTTTCTTATGAGAGAATGATCCAAACCTGAATGTTATAATGTAAATAGACTAACCTTCATAAAATAAAGCAATTTTGCCTATAGGGACTCATTTGCCCCTAATTGTCATAAAGCGTGTAAAAACTGCTTGTCAGCGTTAAAATAATGGTTAATATGCAGTTTGCATTTTCTTATGAGAGAATGATCCAAACCTAAATGTTATAGTTAAAGTAGACTTACCCTCATGAAATAAAGCAATTTTGCCTATAAAGACTCATTTGCACCTAATTGTCGTAAAGCATGTAAAAACTGCTTGTCTGCGTTTAAATAATGGTTAATATGCAGTTTGCATTTTCTTATGAGAGAATGATCCAAACCTAAATGTTATAGTGTAAATAGACTTACCCTCATGAAATAAAGCAACTGTGCCTATAAGGACTCATTTGCACCTAATGGTCATAAAGCATGTAAAAACTGCCTGTCTGCGTTAAAATAATAGTTAATATGCAGTTTGCATTTTCTTATGAAAGAATGATCCAAACCAGAATTTTATAGTGTAAATAGACTTACCCTCATGAAATAAAGCTATTTTGCCTATAAAGACTCATTTGCACCTAATTGTCATAAAGCATGTAAAAACTGCTTGTCTGCGTTAAAATAATGGTTAATATGCAGTTTGCATTTTCTTATGAGAAAATGATCCAAACCTAAATGTTATAGTGTAAATAGACTTACCCTCATGAAATAAAGCAATTGTGCCTATAAGGACTCATTTGCACCTAATTGTCTTAAAGCATGTAAAAACTGCTTGTCTGCGTTTAAATAATGGTTAATATGCAGTTTGCATTTTCTTATGAGAGAATGATCCAAACCTGAATGTTATAGTGTAAATAGACTTACCTTTGTAAAATAAAGCAATTTTGCCTATAAGGACTCATTTGCACCTAATTGTCGTAAAGCATGTAAAAACTGCTTGTCTGCGTTAAAATAATGGTTAATATGCAGTTTGCATTTTCTTATGAGAGAATGATCCAAACCTAAATGTTATAGTGCAAATAAACTTACCTTCATGAAATAAAGCAATTTTGCCTATAAGGACTCATTTGCCCCTAATTGTCATAAATCATGTAAAAACTGCTTGTATGCTTTAAAATAATGGTTAATATGCAGTATGCATTTTCTTATGAGAGAATGATCCAAACCTGAATATTATAGTGTAAACAGACTAAATTTTGTAAAATAAAGCAATTTTGCCTATAAGGACTCATTTGCACGCAATTGTCGTGAAGCATGTAAAAACTGCTTGTCTGCGTGAAAATGATAGTAAATATGCAGTTTGCATTTTCTTATGAGAGAATGATCCAAACCTGAATGTTATAGTGTAAATAGACTTACCCTCATGAAATAAAGCAATTTTGCCTATAAAGACTCATTTGCACCTAATTGTCGTAAAGCATGTAAAACTGCTTGTCTGCGTTTAAATATTGGTTAATATGCAGTTTACATTTTCTTATGAGAGAATGATCCAAACCTGAATGTTATAGTGTAAATAGACTTACCTTTGTAAAATAAAGCAATTTTGCCTATAAGGACTCATTTGCACGCAATTGTCGTGAAGCATGTAAAAACTGCTTGTCTGCGTGAAAATGATAGTAAATATGCAGTTTGCATTTTCTTATGAGAGAATGATCCAAACCTGAATGTTATAGTGTAAATAGACTTACCCTCATGAAATAAAGCAATTTTGCCTATAAAGACTCGTTTGCACCTAATTGTCGTAAAGCATGTAAGAACTGCTTGTCAGCGTTAAAATAATGTTTAATATGCAGTTTGCATTTTCTTATGAGAGAATGATCCAAACCTGAATGTTATAGTGTAAATAGACTTACCTTTGTAAAATAAAGCAATTTTGCCTATAAGAACTCATTTGCACGCAATTGTCGTGAAGCATGTTAAAACTGCTTGTCTGCGTGAAAATGATAGTCAATGTTCAGTTTGCATTTTCTTATGAGAGAATGATCCAAACCTGAATGTTATAGTGTAAATAGACTTACCCTCATGAAATAAAGCAATTTTGCCTATAAGGACTCATTAGCACCTAATTGTCATAAAGCATGTAAAAACTGCTTGTATGCGTTAAAATAATAGTTAATATGCAGTTTGCATTTTCTTGTGATAGAATGATCCAAACCTGAATGTTATAGTGAAAGTAGACTTACTTTTGTGAAATGAAACAATTTTGCCTTTATGGACTTATTTGCACCTAATTGTCGTAAACCATGTAAAAACTGCTTGTCTGCGTGAAAATGATAGTCAATATTCAGTTTGCATTTTCTTGTGAGAGAATGATCCAAACCTGAATGTTATAGTGTAAGTAAACTTACCATTGTGAAATAAAGCAATTTTGCCTATAAGGACTCTTTTGCACCTAATTGTCGTAAAGCATGTAAAAACTGCTTGTATGCGTTAAAATAATAGTTAATATGCAGTTTGCATTTTCTTGTGAGAGAATGATCCAAACCTGAATGTTATAGTGTAAGTAAACTTACCTTTGTGAAATAAAGCAATTTTGCCTATAAGGACTCATTTGCACCTAATTGTCGTAAAGCATGTAAAAACTGCTTGTCTGCGTTAAAATAATGGTTAATATTCAGTTTGCATTTTCTTATGAGAGAATGATCCAAACCTGAATGGTATAGTGTAAATAGACTTACCCGCATGAAATAAAGCAATTTTGCCTATAAGGACTCATTTGCACCTAATTGTCATAAAGCATGTAAAAACTGCTTGTATGCTTTAGAATTATGGTTAATATGCAGTTTGCATTTTCTTATGAGAGAATGATCCAAACCTGAATGTTATAGTGTAAATAGACTTACCTTTGTAAAATAAAGCAATTTTGCCTATAAGGACTCATTTGCCCCTAATTGTCATAAAGCATGTAAAAACTGCTTGTAAGCGTTAAAATAATGGTTAAAATGCAGTTTGCATTTTCTTATGAGAGAATGATCCAAACCTGAATATTATAGTGTAAATAGACTTACCCTCATGAAATAAAGCAATTTTGCCTATAAAGACTCATTTGCACCTAATTGTCGTAAAGCAATAAAAATCTGCTTGTCTGCGTTAAAATAATGGTTAATATGCAGTTTGCATTTTCTTATAAGAGAATGATCCAAACCTAAATGTTATAGTGTAAATAGACTTACCCTCAGGAAATAAAGCAATTTTGCCTATAAGGACTCATTTGCACCTAATTGTCATAAAGCATGTAAAAACTGCTTGTATGCGTTAAAATAATAGTTAATATGCAGTTTGCATTTTCTTGTGAGAGAATGATCCAAACCTGAATGTTATAGTGTAAATAGACTTACCCTCTTGAAATACAGCAATTTTGCCTATAAGGACTCATTTGCACCTAATTGTCATAAAGCATGTAAAAACTGCTTGTATGCGTTAAAATAATAGTTAATATGCAGTTTGCATTTTCTTGTGAGAGAATGATCCAAACCTGAATGTTATAGTGTAAATAGACTTACCCTCTTGAAATACAGCAATTTTGCCTATAAGGACTCATTTGCACCTAATTGTCATAAAGCATGTAAAAACTGCTTGTATGCGTTAAAATAATAGTTAATATGCAGTTTGCATTTTCTTGTGAGAGAATGATCCAAACCTAAATGTTATAGTGTAAATAGACTTACCCTCAGGAAATAAAGCAATTTTGCCTATAAGGACTCATTTGCCCCTAATTGTCATAAAGCATGTAAAAACTGCTTGTATGCGTTAAAATAATGGTTAAAATGCAGTTTGCATTTTCTTATGAGAGAATGATCCAAACCTGAATATTATAGTGTAAATAGACTTACCCTCATGAAATAAAGCAATTTTGCCTATAAGGACTCATTTGCACCTAATTGTCATAAAGCATGTAAAAACTGCTTGTATGCTTTAGAATTATGATTAATATGCAGTTTGCATTTTTCTTATGAGAGAATGATCCAAACCTGAATGTTATAGTGCAAATAGACTTACCTTTGTAAAATAAGGCAATTTTGCCTATAGGGACTCATTTGCCCCTAATTGTCATAAAGCGTGTAAAAACTGCTTGTCAGCGTTAAAATAATGGTTAATATGCAGTTTGCATTTTCTTATGAGAGAATGATCCAAACCTAAATGTTATAGTTAAAGTAGACTTACCTTTTTGAAATAAAACAATTTTGCCTTTAAGGACTTATTTCCACCTAATTGTCGTAAAACTTGTGAAAACTGCTTGTCTGCGTGAAAATGATAGTAAATATGCAGTTTGCATTTTCTTATGAGAGAATGATCCAAACCTGAATGTTATAGTGTAAATAGACTTACCCTCATGAAATAAAGCACTTTTGCCTATAAGGACTCATTTGCACCTAATTGTCGTAAAGCATGTAAAAACTGCTTGTATGCGTTAAAATAATGGTTAATATGCAGTTTGCAGTTTCTTATGAGAGAATGATCTAAACCTGAATGTTATAGTGTAAATAGACTTACCCTCATGAAATAAAGCACTTTTGCCTATAAGGACTCATTTGCACCTAATTGTCATAAAGCTTGTAAAAACTGCTTGTATGCGTTAAAATAATAGTTAATATGCAGTTTGCAGTTTCTTATGAGAGAATGATCTAAACCTGAATGTATAGTTCAAGTAAACTTACCTTTGTAAAATAAAGCAATTTTGCCTATAAGGACTCATTTGCCCCTAATTGTCATAGAGCATATAAGAACTGCTTGTATGCGTTAAAATAATGGTTAATATGCAGTTTGCATTTTCTTATGAGAGAATGATCCAAACCTGAATATTATAGTGTAAATAGACTTACCCTCATGAAATAAAGCAATTTTGCCTATAAAGACTCATTTGCAACTAAATGTCGTAAAGCAATAAAAATCTGTATGTCTGCGTTAAAATAATGGTTAATATGCAGTTTGCATTTTCTTATGAGAGAATGATCCAAACCTGAATGTTATAATGTAAATAGACTAACCTTCATAAAATAAAGCAATTTTGCCTATAGGGACTCATTTGCCCCTAATTGTCATAAAGCGTGTAAAAACTGCTTGTCAGCGTTAAAATAATGGTTAATATGCAGTTTGCATTTTCTTATGAGAGAATGATCCAAACCTAAATGTTATAGTTAAAGTAGACTTACCCTCATGAAATAAAGCAATTTTGCCTATAAAGACTCATTTGCACCTAATTGTCGTAAAGCATGTAAAAACTGCTTGTCTGCGTTTAAATAATGGTTAATATGCAGTTTGCATTTTCTTATGAGAGAATGATCCAAACCTAAATGTTATAGTGTAAATAGACTTACCCTCATGAAATAAAGCAACTGTGCCTATAAGGACTCATTTGCACCTAATGGTCATAAAGCATGTAAAAACTGCCTGTCTGCGTTAAAATAATAGTTAATATGCAGTTTGCATTTTCTTATGAAAGAATGATCCAAACCAGAATTTTATAGTGTAAATAGACTTACCCTCATGAAATAAAGCTATTTTGCCTATAAAGACTCATTTGCACCTAATTGTCATAAAGCATGTAAAAACTGCTTGTCTGCGTTAAAATAATGGTTAATATGCAGTTTGCATTTTCTTATGAGAAAATGATCCAAACCTAAATGTTATAGTGTAAATAGACTTACCCTCATGAAATAAAGCAATTGTGCCTATAAGGACTCATTTGCACCTAATTGTCTTAAAGCATGTAAAAACTGCTTGTCTGCGTTTAAATAATGGTTAATATGCAGTTTGCATTTTCTTATGAGAGAATGATCCAAACCTGAATGTTATAGTGTAAATAGACTTACCTTTGTAAAATAAAGCAATTTTGCCTATAAGGACTCATTTGCACCTAATTGTCGTAAAGCATGTAAAAACTGCTTGTCTGCGTTAAAATAATGGTTAATATGCAGTTTGCATTTTCTTATGAGAGAATGATCCAAACCTAAATGTTATAGTGCAAATAAACTTACCTTCATGAAATAAAGCAATTTTGCCTATAAGGACTCATTTGCCCCTAATTGTCATAAATCATGTAAAAACTGCTTGTATGCTTTAAAATAATGGTTAATATGCAGTATGCATTTTCTTATGAGAGAATGATCCAAACCTGAATATTATAGTGTAAACAGACTAAATTTTGTAAAATAAAGCAATTTTGCCTATAAGGACTCATTTGCACGCAATTGTCGTGAAGCATGTAAAAACTGCTTGTCTGCGTGAAAATGATAGTAAATATGCAGTTTGCATTTTCTTATGAGAGAATGATCCAAACCTGAATGTTATAGTGTAAATAGACTTACCCTCATGAAATAAAGCAATTTTGCCTATAAAGACTCATTTGCACCTAATTGTCGTAAAGCATGTAAAACTGCTTGTCTGCGTTTAAATATTGGTTAATATGCAGTTTACATTTTCTTATGAGAGAATGATCCAAACCTGAATGTTATAGTGTAAATAGACTTACCTTTGTAAAATAAAGCAATTTTGCCTATAAGGACTCATTTGCACGCAATTGTCGTGAAGCATGTAAAAACTGCTTGTCTGCGTGAAAATGATAGTAAATATGCAGTTTGCATTTTCTTATGAGAGAATGATCCAAACCTGAATGTTATAGTGTAAATAGACTTACCCTCATGAAATAAAGCAATTTTGCCTATAAAGACTCGTTTGCACCTAATTGTCGTAAAGCATGTAAGAACTGCTTGTCTGCGTTAAAATAATGGTTAATATGCAGTTTGCATTTTCTTATGAGAGAATGATCAAAACCTGAATGTTATAGTGTAAATAGACTTACCTTTGTAAAATAAAGCAATTTTGCCTATAAGGACTTATTTGCACGCAAGTGTCGTAAAGCATGTAAAAACTGCTTGTCTGCGTGAAAATGATAGTAAATATGCAGTTTGCATTTTCTTATGAGAGAATGATCCAAACCTGAATGTTATAGTGTAAATAGACTTACCCTCATGAAATAAAGCAATTTTGCCTATAGGGACTCATTTGCCCCTAATTGTCATAAAGCATGTAAAAACTGCTTGTCAGCGTTAAAATAATGTTTAATATGCAGTTTGCATTTTCTTATGAGAGAATGATCCAAACCTGAATGTTATAGTGTAAATAGACTTACCTTTGTAAAATAAAGCAATTTTGCCTATAAGAACTCATTTGCACGCAATTGTCGTGAAGCATGTTAAAACTGCTTGTCTGCGTGAAAATGATAGTCAATGTTCAGTTTGCATTTTCTTATGAGAGAATGATCCAAACCTGAATGTTATAGTGTAAATAGACTTACCCTCATGAAATAAAGCAATTTTGCCTATAAGGACTCATTAGCACCTAATTGTCATAAAGCATGTAAAAACTGCTTGTATGCGTTAAAATAATAGTTAATATGCAGTTTGCATTTTCTTGTGATAGAATGATCCAAACCTGAATGTTATAGTGAAAGTAGACTTACTTTTGTGAAATGAAACAATTTTGCCTTTATGGACTTATTTGCACCTAATTGTCGTAAACCATGTAAAAACTGCTTGTCTGCGTGAAAATGATAGTCAATATTCAGTTTGCATTTTCTTGTGAGAGAATGATCCAAACCTGAATGTTATAGTGTAAGTAAACTTACCATTGTGAAATAAAGCAATTTTGCCTATAAGGACTCTTTTGCACCTAATTGTCGTAAAGCATGTAAAAACTGCTTGTATGCGTTAAAATAATAGTTAATATGCAGTTTGCATTTTCTTGTGAGAGAATGATCCAAACCTGAATGTTATAGTGTAAGTAAACTTACCTTTGTGAAATAAAGCAATTTTGCCTATAAGGACTCATTTGCACCTAATTGTCGTAAAGCATGTAAAAACTGCTTGTCTGCGTTAAAATAATGGTTAATATTCAGTTTGCATTTTCTTATGAGAGAATGATCCAAACCTGAATGGTATAGTGTAAATAGACTTACCCGCATGAAATAAAGCAATTTTGCCTATAAGGACTCATTTGCACCTAATTGTCATAAAGCATGTAAAAACTGCTTGTATGCTTTAGAATTATGGTTAATATGCAGTTTGCATTTTCTTATGAGAGAATGATCCAAACCTGAATGTTATAGTGTAAATAGACTTACCTTTGTAAAATAAAGCAATTTTGCCTATAAGGACTCATTTGCCCCTAATTGTCATAAAGCATGTAAAAACTGCTTGTAAGCGTTAAAATAATGGTTAAAATGCAGTTTGCATTTTCTTATGAGAGAATGATCCAAACCTGAATATTATAGTGTAAATAGACTTACCCTCATGAAATAAAGCAATTTTGCCTATAAAGACTCATTTGCACCTAATTGTCGTAAAGCAATAAAAATCTGCTTGTCTGCGTTAAAATAATGGTTAATATGCAGTTTGCATTTTCTTATAAGAGAATGATCCAAACCTAAATGTTATAGTGTAAATAGACTTACCCTCAGGAAATAAAGCAATTTTGCCTATAAGGACTCATTTGCACCTAATTGTCATAAAGCATGTAAAAACTGCTTGTATGCGTTAAAATAATAGTTAATATGCAGTTTGCATTTTCTTGTGAGAGAATGATCCAAACCTGAATGTTATAGTGTAAATAGACTTACCCTCTTGAAATACAGCAATTTTGCCTATAAGGACTCATTTGCACCTAATTGTCATAAAGCATGTAAAAACTGCTTGTATGCGTTAAAATAATAGTTAATATGCAGTTTGCATTTTCTTGTGAGAGAATGATCCAAACCTGAATGTTATAGTGTAAATAGACTTACCCTCTTGAAATACAGCAATTTTGCCTATAAGGACTCATTTGCACCTAATTGTCATAAAGCATGTAAAAACTGCTTGTATGCGTTAAAATAATAGTTAATATGCAGTTTGCATTTTCTTGTGAGAGAATGATCCAAACCTAAATGTTATAGTGTAAATAGACTTACCCTCAGGAAATAAAGCAATTTTGCCTATAAGGACTCATTTGCCCCTAATTGTCATAAAGCATGTAAAAACTGCTTGTATGCGTTAAAATAATGGTTAAAATGCAGTTTGCATTTTCTTATGAGAGAATGATCCAAACCTGAATATTATAGTGTAAATAGACTTACCCTCATGAAATAAAGCAATTTTGCCTATAAGGACTCATTTGCACCTAATTGTCATAAAGCATGTAAAAACTGCTTGTATGCTTTAGAATTATGATTAATATGCAGTTTGCATTTTTCTTATGAGAGAATGATCCAAACCTGAATGTTATAGTGCAAATAGACTTACCTTTGTAAAATAAGGCAATTTTGCCTATAGGGACTCATTTGCCCCTAATTGTCATAAAGCGTGTAAAAACTGCTTGTCAGCGTTAAAATAATGGTTAATATGCAGTTTGCATTTTCTTATGAGAGAATGATCCAAACCTAAATGTTATAGTTAAAGTAGACTTACCTTTTTGAAATAAAACAATTTTGCCTTTAAGGACTTATTTCCACCTAATTGTCGTAAAACTTGTGAAAACTGCTTGTCTGCGTGAAAATGATAGTAAATATGCAGTTTGCATTTTCTTATGAGAGAATGATCCAAACCTGAATGTTATAGTGTAAATAGACTTACCCTCATGAAATAAAGCACTTTTGCCTATAAGGACTCATTTGCACCTAATTGTCGTAAAGCATGTAAAAACTGCTTGTATGCGTTAAAATAATGGTTAATATGCAGTTTGCAGTTTCTTATGAGAGAATGATCTAAACCTGAATGTTATAGTGTAAATAGACTTACCCTCATGAAATAAAGCACTTTTGCCTATAAGGACTCATTTGCACCTAATTGTCATAAAGCTTGTAAAAACTGCTTGTATGCGTTAAAATAATAGTTAATATGCAGTTTGCAGTTTCTTATGAGAGAATGATCTAAACCTGAATGTATAGTTCAAGTAAACTTACCTTTGTAAAATAAAGCAATTTTGCCTATAAGGACTCATTTGCCCCTAATTGTCATAGAGCATATAAGAACTGCTTGTATGCGTTAAAATAATGGTTAATATGCAGTTTGCATTTTCTTATGAGAGAATGATCCAAACCTGAATATTATAGTGTAAATAGACTTACCCTCATGAAATAAAGCAATTTTGCCTATAAAGACTCATTTGCAACTAAATGTCGTAAAGCAATAAAAATCTGTATGTCTGCGTTAAAATAATGGTTAATATGCAGTTTGCATTTTCTTATGAGAGAATGATCCAAACCTGAATGTTATAATGTAAATAGACTAACCTTCATAAAATAAAGCAATTTTGCCTATAGGGACTCATTTGCCCCTAATTGTCATAAAGCGTGTAAAAACTGCTTGTCAGCGTTAAAATAATGGTTAATATGCAGTTTGCATTTTCTTATGAGAGAATGATCCAAACCTAAATGTTATAGTTAAAGTAGACTTACCCTCATGAAATAAAGCAATTTTGCCTATAAAGACTCATTTGCACCTAATTGTCGTAAAGCATGTAAAAACTGCTTGTCTGCGTTTAAATAATGGTTAATATGCAGTTTGCATTTTCTTATGAGAGAATGATCCAAACCTAAATGTTATAGTGTAAATAGACTTACCCTCATGAAATAAAGCAACTGTGCCTATAAGGACTCATTTGCACCTAATGGTCATAAAGCATGTAAAAACTGCCTGTCTGCGTTAAAATAATAGTTAATATGCAGTTTGCATTTTCTTATGAAAGAATGATCCAAACCAGAATTTTATAGTGTAAATAGACTTACCCTCATGAAATAAAGCTATTTTGCCTATAAAGACTCATTTGCACCTAATTGTCATAAAGCATGTAAAAACTGCTTGTCTGCGTTAAAATAATGGTTAATATGCAGTTTGCATTTTCTTATGAGAAAATGATCCAAACCTAAATGTTATAGTGTAAATAGACTTACCCTCATGAAATAAAGCAATTGTGCCTATAAGGACTCATTTGCACCTAATTGTCTTAAAGCATGTAAAAACTGCTTGTCTGCGTTTAAATAATGGTTAATATGCAGTTTGCATTTTCTTATGAGAGAATGATCCAAACCTGAATGTTATAGTGTAAATAGACTTACCTTTGTAAAATAAAGCAATTTTGCCTATAAGGACTCATTTGCACCTAATTGTCGTAAAGCATGTAAAAACTGCTTGTCTGCGTTAAAATAATGGTTAATATGCAGTTTGCATTTTCTTATGAGAGAATGATCCAAACCTAAATGTTATAGTGCAAATAAACTTACCTTCATGAAATAAAGCAATTTTGCCTATAAGGACTCATTTGCCCCTAATTGTCATAAATCATGTAAAAACTGCTTGTATGCTTTAAAATAATGGTTAATATGCAGTATGCATTTTCTTATGAGAGAATGATCCAAACCTGAATATTATAGTGTAAACAGACTAAATTTTGTAAAATAAAGCAATTTTGCCTATAAGGACTCATTTGCACGCAATTGTCGTGAAGCATGTAAAAACTGCTTGTCTGCGTGAAAATGATAGTAAATATGCAGTTTGCATTTTCTTATGAGAGAATGATCCAAACCTGAATGTTATAGTGTAAATAGACTTACCCTCATGAAATAAAGCAATTTTGCCTATAAAGACTCATTTGCACCTAATTGTCGTAAAGCATGTAAAACTGCTTGTCTGCGTTTAAATATTGGTTAATATGCAGTTTACATTTTCTTATGAGAGAATGATCCAAACCTGAATGTTATAGTGTAAATAGACTTACCTTTGTAAAATAAAGCAATTTTGCCTATAAGGACTCATTTGCACGCAATTGTCGTGAAGCATGTAAAAACTGCTTGTCTGCGTGAAAATGATAGTAAATATGCAGTTTGCATTTTCTTATGAGAGAATGATCCAAACCTGAATGTTATAGTGTAAATAGACTTACCCTCATGAAATAAAGCAATTTTGCCTATAAAGACTCGTTTGCACCTAATTGTCGTAAAGCATGTAAGAACTGCTTGTCTGCGTTAAAATAATGGTTAATATGCAGTTTGCATTTTCTTATGAGAGAATGATCTAAACCTGAATGTTATAGTGAAAGTAGACTTACTTTTGTGAAATGAAACAATTTTGCCTTCATGGACTTATTTGCACCTAATTGACGTAAACCATGTAAAAACTGCTTGTCTGCGTGAAAATGATAGTCAATATTCAGTTTGCATTTTCTTATGAGAGAATGATCCAAACCTGAATGTTATAGTGTAAATAGACTTACCCTCATGAAATAAAGCAATTTTGCCTATAAGGACTCATTTGCACCTAATTGTCATAAAGCATGTAAAAACTGCTTGTATGCGTTAAAAACATAGTTAATATGCAGTTTGCATTTTCTTGTGAGAGAATGATCCAAACCTGAATGTTATAGTGTAAGTAAACTTACCTTTGTGAAATAAAGCAATTTTGCCTATAAGGATTCATTTGCACCTAATTGTCGTAAAGCATGTAAAAACTGCTTGTCTGCGTTAAAATAATGGTTAATATGCAGTTTGCATTTTCTTATGAGAGAATAATCCAAACCTGAATGTTATAGTGTAAATAGACTAACCTTCATAAAATAAAGCAATTTTGCCTATAAGGACCCATTTGCCCCTAATTGTCATAAAGCATGTAAAAACTGCTTGTATGCGTTAAAATAATGGTTAATATTCAGTTTGCATTTTCTTATGAGAGAATGATCCAAACCTGAATGTTATAGTGTAAATAGACTTACCCTCATGAAATAAAGCAATTTTGCCTATAAGGACTCATTTGCACCTAATTGTCATAAAGCATGTAAAAACTGCTTGTATGCGTTAAAATAATGGTTAATATTCAGTTTGCATTTTCTTATGAGAGAATGATCCAAACCTGAATGTTATAGTGTAAATAGACTTACCCTCATGAAATAAAGCAATTTTGCCTATAAGGACTCATTTGCACCTAATTGTCATAAAGCATGTAAAAACTGCTTGTATGCGTTAAAAAAATAGTTAATATGCAGTTTGCATTTTCTTGTGAGAGAATGATCCAAACCTGAATGTTATAGTGTAAGTAAACTTACCTTTGTGAAATAAAGCAATTTTGCCCATAGGGACTCATTTGCCCCTAATTGTCATAAAGCATGTAAAAACTGCTTGTCAGCGTTAAAATAATGTTTAATATGCAGTTTGCATTTTCGTATGAGAGAATGATCCAAATCTGAATGTTATAGTGTAAATAGACTTACCTTCTTGAAATAAAGCAATTTTGCCTATAAGGACTCATTTGCTCCTAATTGTCATAAAAGTAGTGTATATGCTCATTTCCACCGCCTCAGGTGTCAAATTACACTCTGCTGGTGGTGGGGGTAGGCGTTTCAGTCAGCTCCAATCAGAGCCTTACCTTTTGTGAGAGAGCATAACGCCCCCTTTTGTGAA
Source organism: Xanthostigma xanthostigma (assembly GCA_963575645.1). NCBI lineage: Eukaryota > Metazoa > Arthropoda > Insecta > Raphidioptera > Raphidiidae > Xanthostigma > Xanthostigma xanthostigma. Next base: position 19,164,901 of record OY754473.1, on the reverse strand, counting down.
CCAATGAAATGATATGAAACAGACATTATTCTCCAATCCGAGCCTTTCCTTTTGTGAGCCAATCCGAGCCTTTCCTTTTGTGAGGCGATCAGAGAGCATAACGCCCCCTTTTGTGAACCAATCAGAGAGCATGAAACAGACATTATTCTCCAATCCGAGCCTTTCCTTTTGTGAGAGAGCATGACGCCCCTTTCCGTGAACCAATGAGTTGATAGTTATAGCGTTAATCGACTATATTTTGTTGTCGACGGTTGTTACATATAACCATCTGAAAAGAGCGGGAGATCAGAGAGAGAGAGAGAGAGAATGGAGGGAACACATGCTTGATAAATCGAATCAATTTATATTTAGTAAAATCATTTAGTTGTTGATTTAAAGTCGTTTATTACATGAATGTATTTTCATCTCTAATTCATTGTCATCAGATCAGTCCGTTTTCTCATCACCGGATATTCTCAGATTACAATATAATGATAAAAGTATAATCTCCAATGTGTCACATATATAATATAGTCATATATGCTGACACGTATAAATAATTTAATTAAATAATTTATCAAGAATGTTAATGAGAATTATTAAGTATACTCCGCGCTATCTATGATCAAAAAAACGGAAGCAACACTGCTCGCGACATTATCGGCGCAAGCTTATATGATAATCCGCAAGATGGACTTGTAACATGAGATGAACACTTGACTATCCGCGCCATCTATGATCAAAAAACGGAAGCGACTGCACGCTTCATTATCAGCGTGATGTAAGCTTATGCATTCGGCCGACAGGTGGACTTTTCTGTTGCATTATAAACAATGTAATTCGACACTTATATTACTAAAACAGGTCCGGCCTTAAAAAATCTCATCATGAGAACTTAATGTGACAGGTAGAATCGTGTTCTTTTATTAAATTATTAGTCTAACATAACATTTTTTTCAATCTAGATCAGGGGTGTGCAACCTTTTTAATCAACGGGCCCAATTTAGTTTTTAAAATTTTTTGGCGTGCCGCACATAGAGTGACACTTATTAATAATTTACAAAACTTTATTTATAATAAACATTAGAATAAAAAAATTAAAAAAAGTAGAGGTTACATTTTCAAATTTTAATGCAAAATAATAAAAAAACTGATATTTTATCCTCAGTACGGACTTACAGCTCTGCTCATTGACCTCCACTCTGGCGTCACTGCGACGTTTCAGTGACGATCAATGGCGCTCTCTTTTCGTGAATCGATGAGATGATAGTTTTAATCATTCAGGGTGGGGCTTTAAGCAATCAAAAATGGCGGGTGGATGTTAATTATACTCCAATCAGGCAGTTACCCAAAATTAGATGTTTTGAAACAGACTTTATTCTCCAATTACACAACCGTCCCTTTCCAGCCAGTGAACCAATCGGCTTCTGCTATAATCATTCAAAATGCTCGGCGTAAAATTTTATCGAATGCCCCACCTTGTAATAACAGATACTAGTGATAGAAGAATATTGGATACAAACATTCAATAATATTACCCAAGTAAAGTCCGGCTCTGTCTTTTTAGCGTTTTGTAATAACAGTTCAAAGTCCAGATTATGCATTCTGCTGAGGTCGTAATTAAATTGTATTCGTTGGTAACATAAGTGTATTTTGATTTTATTCACATCATAATGACGTCACGCATACCTGAAGCGGATGTGATCGTTATACAAGGTGTTATATAATATTATACTATTATATATTGTTTACACACTTATTTCACAGGTTATTTATTAATTATAAAAAACGATAGACTTCCGGCAAACAGGCATAGTTTCAACACATCAAGTCTGATATAAAAAAATAAAATAGTTCAACACAACAAGTCTGAAATAAAATAGTTAACTGTTTATTATAATTAAGACGACGAAAAAAAAATACTTTTTCATGACAGTCGATATATCTACATTACAAAGGATGTGAACTGTATTTTTTGTAAAAACTATATTCGTTTTTATTTTTGTAAGAAATATTGTTTGGTTTTATTAAAAAAAAACATTGACATGTTAAGATAACTTCGTTACGCTTGTAGAAATACTTCAGCGTTAAGCATAATATTTCACAACAAAACAGTTTGTTTTAATCATTGTCTCGTGTTGCAAGTGCAGTATTCATTGTTAAGTGTTAAATTTATTCCGTTATTAGAATTTTTTTTATCAATCATCGTTGTTTGCAGTAATGTCCATCGCTTCAGTTATGGAAAATTTCAATTATGCAGGGCTTGTTTATGTCAAGTGGAATGTTAATTTTGATAAATATATAAATTTGGATAGTATATTAATTAAAAGCATTCGTTATAAGCCTGAATTTAACGAACTAGAGTTAATATTTTCGTTATCTGAAAATGAACTTTATACTATATGTGAGTCAGTTACATCTAATAGAACGTCATGGTTAGATATACATTTCTCAACAAGTGTTGGATCTTTGTCACGCAATTTAATATTTAAGGATTTCGATAATTGTCCGGCAGACTGCATAGAAAAACGAAGATTATACAAGCTTTTGAACGAGTCTAGTTTTCTCCTCAGCCAGAAACATGCAGACGAGATTAACTTATTATCAACCGAAATTTGTTATAATTCCTGATATTATCGGTAAGTAAGAAAATTATAACGAACTATCTATTGTTGTTTTTTTTTTCATAATTAATAATAGCTTTTTTGGTTGCAGATGAACGTGAAACGAAAATAAGAACACGTCATTTACCTATTATCAGTGATCAACATCAACGCTAATCGCTTTCTTAGTGAATTAGTTTTTATCATATGATTAAAGTTAAAATAAGAATAATTGGTATAATTAGCAACTTTTTCAAAAAAAATTATGTTAATACTTAATATTTAATACATTTTTTCTTTAGTTTAAATTACTCATAATATTAAAAAAGAAATAAAATTTTACAATAGTCATTCTTTTCTAAATTTAGGATCACATTTCTTATTTGTTATTAATATAAAATGAAAGTAAACTGAAGATTTAGGTAATGTTATTTTCATTCCATATGTTTTACTTCAGGACTGTTCAACCTATTAGCTTGTATTTCTAATATTATCTTTGAACTTTAAATATATTTTCAATTCACTCTGATTTGCTTTAAATACTATATAGAGATTTGAAAAAAAAATTAATTTTACTTCGATTTAGTTTGAAAATTGATTTTTTGAATAGATAAAGTAAAAAGATTAACATATAAAATTATGTCGCATTCGATTGGTTGAACACTCCTGTTTTACCACATTTTATGATTAAGCTGTGAATAAAAGAAAGGTAAATTGAAAAAATTATATGAATGTAAAATCAATCGTAAATAAGAATATTTAGCGTAAATTAACTTCTTTCAAAAATATTGTTTTATACTTATTATTTTAAAATTTAAAGCATTTTTCTGTTTATCAACTTTAAAAAATGAAATGAAAGTCTACTAAAACATATTATGTTAATTAATTGATATTTATATAAAGCATTCTCTGCTTTTTCATTATTTTTAATTTTCTAAACCTACTCTGCTCCGCAAGTAAGGATGTGTAAATAAAGTAGAAATGATTTTTAACATTTTTTTATTTTTTTTAAATTTTTATATAAACTTAATTAAAAAATAAAAAATAAAAAAACAAAATTAAAACTATATAAAAACTAATTAAACTAATTAAAACTATATAAAAACTAATTAAACTAATTAAAAAAAACTAATTACTAACTACAAACTACCTTAATCTAATATAAGCGGAGTCCATCACCTGAAAAAAGAAGATTAAATATTATTAATTTATTACTATATTTTATCAGCGTCTAATTAAAAAAATTAGCAACTTTTATATTTTCAATAATTTAGTTTACTTTTATTAAAGTTTAATACCTGTGGAAAAAACCCAGATATTTGGTTAACTTTAGTTTATCACGTTATCTGTTGTTATAAATTATAAAAATTGCAATTTAATCAATTAGAAAAAAATTTGTACGGTTGGTTATTGTAGAATCAAGAAGGAATGTATTAAGTTTAGTTTATCACCTTAACTGTTGTTATAAATTTCAAAAAAATCACTATTTAATCAATTAGAAAAAAATTTGTACGGTTGGTTATTGTAGAATCAAGAAGGAATGTATTAAGTTTAGTTTATCACCTTAACTGTTGTTATAAATTTCAAAAAAATCACTATTTAATCAATTAGAAAAAAATTTGAATGGCGGGCTATTGAACAATAAGTAATAACTTTAGTTTAACACCTTGACTGTTGATATAAATTCAAAAAAGGTCAATGGGAACCGAATTTACTTTTAAATAATTAATCTAAAACACTTTTTTTTCAAATCGCATACTAATTAATCATATCACCGGCTCGAACCATTAACAATCCATACACACACACGACGTGCCGGCCGGCTTATTTGATGTTTTTAGCACGATTAAGTCATGTTTTTTTTGTTTTTGCAAGTGTATGTTTTCGAATTGTTATTGTTTATTAAAACTCATAAGCTTAAATAAACTTCGTAAAAAAATGACAGTGAAAAAAGGATTTATCGATAAAAAAGCAAATTCGGTTCCCATTGACCTTTTTTGAATTTATATCAACAGTCAAGGTGTTAAGATGAAATAATTATATTTTTTTTTTACTTGCCATTGTGTAATAAACTCCAGCAATTTTTCCGCGATGAACTCCATCTGTTCCACGCTTTCATCCGGAAATTGCGCTGCTTCTTGGAAAATATTTAATAACTGGGTATTAGTTATATCCAACACCGAACCATTTGTATAGAATATCATCACCCTCTCTGGGGTGGAGTTTTGGAATAAGTTATCGAATGTTGACATGATTATGATTTGACTATTATAAAATTTCTTTATTCGCTACACATTATATTTATATAAGTGTACATCACAAGAATTAACATGTTGACTGCCGTGATAAAGCATAACTTGACGCATGAAGAATCATTTACATTAACCGCGAATATCATATTAAGTTGGTTCTCATTCAATTCAATTTAAAATAACCAATCATTCATTTTCTCAGTTCAATGTATCGTTAATACAGCTCATTATACACGGCTGGCACGCATTGGAAACCAGTGAATCGACGATTGTTTCTCACGGCTTGAAATGAATATAGATGGAATTTCACTAAAAAGCTATGAATCTCCAGATAAAATATTTTTTCATATTATTATTTTATTCAAATTCCTTACATTTCTAAATTATTTCATGTGACATTGTTGAAAATATAAAAAAAATCTGAAAAATACATAGTAAAAAAGTAAACAGTTATTTTTTTTTTTATGTATTTACTTCAAAAAAGCAACTCAAACAAAAGCTCTTAGCATCCTATGCAGACTTGTTTTTTCATATGAAAAATTTCATTAATGCTAAAGAAATATCTAACATATTCAAGGGCAGAACGGTTCTAACCAGAAATATCTAATTATTGCGGTAGTTAATGTGTTAAATACGTTAGCGTTGAAGAAAAATGAGTGTGGGAGCAACTGTCAGCAAAATCTAAAGAAGTTATATTTCATTAAGGGGATACTCTACATGCCAAATGAATGACTGAAATTTTTACGGTATTTAAAGTAAAATTAACTGCCTGTTGAAACGATCGATGTAGGTGTAACAATATTTGTATCACCCTTAGCTTATAGGTAATAAGTTTACGAAACCATATGAATGTGTTCGATTCTGTTTTTCTAAAGGTATGAAATTGACAAGCCGTGCTATATCGTGTCTAGAAAATTTCAATCTTTATCACGATTGCTCTGTCACAATTTTACAATAACGCTTTATGAAGGATTACACGAAACGTTGTTTGCAACTGAAAATGTAGTTAAATTATGTTTTTTTTTCACTTTAAGGGGAATGTTACATCTATTATATTATGTTTCATTCTTTCACGGCTTTGTAAATACCAGAATGAAAATATATTTCTTTTACTCATACAATAATCTACTAGTTACCCGCTGCGGCTACATCCTATATGATGAAGCTTTTCCACTTCTTGAAGAGCATAAACGGGTTGAAATGTAGTTTTGAAGTAAAGTATCAGCTTTTCACATATTTTTTAAAAAAGATACAGCATTTGCACTTCTTTTATGATGCAGCTCAAAGACCTGGTTCACTCAACAGAAAAAAACATGCTGTGCGCTATATTCTTTTTTCAAATCGAATATGGTTCATTCTTAGAAGATAATATAATTCCCAAAAAATGTATATTTATTAAAAGTAAATACAACGTTACTTTAACACATACGCCTGGGTATATGAGATTTTTCCCCGTTCCCGCGAAGCAGTTTATTTTCGATTAATAAAAGCGAAAAAAAAAATATTAGTTTCAAATTGGAAATTAAAAAAGAATTTTAGAAAAAGACTAACCCCTAGTTTATCAACTAAAATTTTCTCGACATTGTAGATTTAATCATACTACATTGTTTTATTATTAACAGAATATAGGGTGAGAGTCATAAAACACGCTTGAAAAATAGTCTCGTGTGAAGTGAGCACTTAACAGTAGTCAAGAAAAACCAGCGCTAGAAAACTAGTATGCAAGGAAAACCAGTCTCATGTGTATCGTCTTTACAGATGGTGATGTAATTTAAGATAAGACTAGAATTATATTACAGTCAGTTTTTTCACATGTTTGGTCACGAAACATGAATATGAGATATAAGGATTTAACACGTTTCAATACTAGGAACAGTTATTTGAAACAGAATGGAACAGTTGTTAGTATTATAACGAACGTTCTTCTTCACAAAATATTCATTATCAACTAAAATTTTCTCGATATTGTAGATTTAATCATACTACGTTGTTTTATTATTAACAGAATATAGGGTGAGAGCCATAAAACACGCTTGAAAAATAGTCTCGTGTGAAGTGAGCACTTAACAGTAATCAAGAAAAAAACCAGCGCTAGAAAACTAGTATGCAACGAACGTTCTTCTTCATAAAATAATCATTAATTACCTATTATAACAGCATGCTTTCATTATACGTAAAGTCGATTTTAGTATATCATCGTAACATTAACATGTGATTTTTATACGTTACATGTTACATGCTAATCCGAGAATGACTGATTCCAACGTTGGAACTGTTAAAAAGTAATAGGTTTTTGATTCTGTTCCGTAAGCGTAACAGGAATGGAACTGTTATTAAAATTCTGCATAATTTGCGCATTCAAAAGCATACAGACACTATAAGAAAATAAGATGAAACAGTGCAGTAGAGTGTCTAATATGCGGATATAACGGAAAAACCACGAAAATATAAACCATTGCAATTTTATAACGATGTTATATAAAATATCATGTTTAATTTCCCCTTGATATACTATACTCAATGTATTATTTATATTTAATCGCTGTGAAATGACAGCATCAAAGAATGATATTCTATACTCATTGTATTATTTATATTTACCCGTTATTATCGTCAGTTAATGTTTTATGGGTCATAATGAGATAGATAATCACACCTTTCTTAGAAACCAGAAAAAAAAACAAAATAAAATATTATTTTGTTTTCGATGCGAAACTTTCACCCTTCTTTAACTTTCTTTGCTCGTTACATATTGTTTCATATAACGTATGCTGATTGCATTTAATCTTTGAAATAGGAAACGTTTAGCGAAACAGAGGTGTATTAGGAAAGGATAATTTTTTTAAATTTTATGGTTTGAGTAATAAATTTATATAATTATTCCACAGCTAACCTTCTATAGCTTTATGGAGACAAATCTCCGTTTTTGTCTAATATTTAGGAAACATGGCCTGTTAACAATTAAAGGATTATAACAATTAAAGGATTATAACAAATTTCCTCTCTAGGCTGAAAGAGCAGCTAATAAAAAAATGTTAGTCGTCGCGGGACGCTTGGCAGATGTGTAACATAATTTTAATTAGAATATACGCGTGTTTAATGCATACTTTAATTATAATAGTAATCATTACTGTTTACCCTGTGCAGTATAAACACTATAAGCACATAAAGCATCGCCCACTCACCACATCATGATTGAATATTTTTTGTTTTCTCTTGAAAATTGTTAATTCTACACTGTATACAGCTTGAAAAAACCATACTTTTAATATTTCATTCTGTCAAATAACTCTAAATACAGGACTATAACATTTCTTAGAACCAAAACGTGAGATGAAGAGATATCTTTGTGTTTTATCCGATGTTGCAAATTCCATCTTTTGATTTAACATAATGGAAAAAATTGAAAAAGAATAATAATTCAAGAAAAAAAAATATATTTATATTCTTCAATATACATTATGCGTGTTAGGCTTTTATTTCCCTAAATTTTCGGTAACGTGCTAATAGGATTCTTGCCCTCATGGTTGATATGTTATGTTTTTTCACATTAAGTAAATATGATATAACAGAAAACACTTATAGCTTATGTCACTATTAGATAAAATAGCAAATTCATAATTCAATGTGTTTCGGTTTTCAGCTGAATGTAGCATACTATTCAACTGAATATCAAATCATGGGGAAAAACGCATTTATTACTCAAAAATATGTGATTTTTTTCTTAAATAGTATTATTTTGTAAAGCTTTTAGTGATATTTTTTAGTAATAAGGAGTATTATTACAGTAAACCCTCGTTAATACGAACACGGTTAACACGAATTTCGGTTTAACGCGAACAAAAATTTGCTCTCGACAATGATCACATAAGCTTTAATGTAATTATATTCGGTTAACACGAACCCTCGTTAATACGAACTTCGAACAACTTTTTCGTCCCTTCACGGTTAATTATCGGATAATACGAACTACAAAAATTCTCAAATCATATATTTTGATCATTTTTTGGTCAATGAATATACAATACAACTAAAAGAAAAGATTCGCTTAAGGGATTACAAAAGTAATTAACTCACATTCTAAAAATAGACAAAGGACTGAGAGATTAAAAATTCACTCGAAATCCTATAAATAGAAACATACCTCAAAATGTTTCCCCTCTTATTTATTGAAATGTATTTTGTAAACAAATAAAAACAAACTTTCAAACTTAGATAATATTTAAGAACAATTAATGTTATTAGATTATTTATAATAAATAATTATTCAATGTTTACTTAAAATAAATCATGATTTGACACTTAAAAAATGACTGTATTTTATGCCATACTCGGTTTACACGAACTCCCACATAACACGAACTTTTTGTCTGATTTTTACGAGGTTTTACTGTAACACAATTTGATGTAACATTGCTCAAATAATGCGTGTTATGATACGGACTAGTTGCGCAAATGAAACAAATACGCTCGCAGCGTTGCTATCGCATGCTTCGTAATGGGACAAGTCGTAACCTGTTACCCGCGAAATGTAAAAAAATAATTAATTCGGCTGACGAATATTCAACGCTTCGATCGAGAATATGTCTGAATATATGATAATCGATATTCGGCAAAATCACTATTCGTGGCAACACTAGTTGACACCCACGAAATTCTAACAGAATGCTTGTAATACGTTAAATTCAGAACATTACGTTTTTTAATTTTTGCGAAGGAGTTGAAAATTGTTTCACTATTAGACTTTTTTTCATGCATAACATTTACTATTTTAAAACATGCATTTATTATTCGTATACAGGGATTGACTATAGATACTTTTTTCATAAATGCATTATCATAAGTTATACATGTGTCATTTTCAGGATCTATATTCATATTGAAAAAGTTTTCAAATACCTGTTTATCTTTTTATTTGATAAAAAATTATGTTACAATAGATTGCAAAAATAACCATAGAAAATATTTTAAATCAGATTTTCCCTCTCGTTAAATAGTTGTGTCTTATTCGTCTTCAGAAATCAAAATCAAAAAAGGAATTATACATTAGAAAATACATAATCGTTTCATAAACGCTAACGACCTTAGTTTTTGAGCGTCTATAATTTATTATATTACTTTCGATGAAAAATAGCAGGGCTGGATGTACTTTTTGGTTATCAGGATTTTTAATTATGTAATTGCTTTTTTAAATTATATTTTGAATTATGAATTGATTTTAACGGATCTGCTAATGTTCAAATTAAACAGAAAAAAACATATATAAAAGAATAGAAAAGTTATTAGAACCTATTGGATTGCAAAAAACGGGATGAACAATTCTTTAACCCTTTACCGCATCGCGGCTCATATATGAACCAATCTAAAAAAATTGAATTAAACATTAGAAATGTAGCTGTTTTCATGTTAAGACAAGACATACGTTTGCTTCTAATTTCCATGTACGGCAAACAAAGACAACCGACCGCGTCGCGCCATGCATTACACAACATTGCATTTATACAGCTATTTTTCTATATAAATTTGTATAAAATATTTTTCTATATAAATTTGTATAAAAAAACTGTTTAGGCAAATTCTGTAATACGAGAAATTAGCAAAAAGCATGCACAGGGTCAGGCGGAACGTTACGCGTTAGGAACGTTAGGAACGTTACGTTACACCTTTTCGAACATGCAGCCGGTGTTTTATCAATTTATAATATTGGTGATTCATCAATTTATAAGACGTTATCACGTTAAAAATAGTGCTAATTTATTTCAGTTACATTTTAATGATAACTAAGAAATTAAAAATTAAATCTCCAAATGTTGCAAAATGTAAATGTAAATTGTAAAATGTCAAATACATTGAATTTGTCTGCGACACACCTGTATCCGACTCCCGGCACATCGGTTGCGAAGCACTGCATTACATAACCCTCCATACACTTCAACAATGAAATTGAAGCATATATTCTCACCTATAATAGCGTACACTTTAATGTTTTTCCACAAAAAAATATCCTTTACCACTCCTGGATTTTAAAATTGCAATATCAGTTGCATTGTGCGTAGCTGGAAAACCAGTGAGAAAATCCATATGAAGACCATCGAATAATGATCTACAACAAGCATATGAGCAAAAAAGAAAAAGAGGATTCACCAAAGAAATTTCCACAGAAGGACCTTTCTCAAGATGGTATAGGCCTTAGACCATTTGCCAGAATGGCGTGAAAACAATAGAATAAGGTGTAAACTTCCAGGCTGCACAGCGAGAACATTCACTTTTTGCTATATGTGTTAAATGTAGTTATGTTTCAACAAGGATCGAAATTGTTTTCTAAGATTTCATAATGTTCCATATAAGACACAAACCATTGTTTTTTTGAAAAATAAATGTTAAAATTGAATAAAATCATATTTTTAGTATCTATAATTTAATTCAGCAAAAAATAAAAAAAGTCATGCAGTAAAGGGTTAAATTTCATTCTGATTTGATTAATTGATGGTGATGTAAAAATTAATAACACGATACAGCTCAAACGGATGAGCGGATCGAAACCAAATTTTGAGAGGATGAATGGTATGCAAATATGAAGAGTCTTATTGTTTTTTGGGGAAAAATCAACACATGCGCAGAAGAGATTTTTTTTTTGCAATAACGGTCTTTTTTTATATAATAATGATATACTTTTCATAATGGCATATTAAAAATTTATAGTTTCGGAAATATTTTGAAAATAAAAAAAGCCGTTTTTATGAATCTGTTAGAAATAAACAAGTTCGACATGATTTGAATAATATTTACATGACTGAGAACATGATACGTAGGTAATCATGGCAACGATTAGCAATATCATATTGAATACTAGCCATTACCCGCGATATCAGAAATTTTATTTTTCTTTATTATAATCAAATGTTGTCATTTTTGAAGTTGGAATAGTGCCGACTAGGGTTACCATATGACAGGCGTTTACCGCATTTGACAGACATTTTAAGGTTTAGACAGGCGTGCGATCGGTATTGGTCTGAGACAGTCATTTTCAAATTTCGCACCTATTGAAAAAAAAATAATGTCCTCTGACAAATAACAGTAATAAACATCCTTCTTCATTATTATCTGCTGGCTTTTACTTATTGCCTATACAGCGTTTTGCTTTAGACAAACATTTTTTCTGAAAAATCAGGTATTTTAGATAACATAGACAGGAGTCTCTCTATTTACATATGGTAACCCTAGTCCCGTAGCCCAATTGGCTGGAATTTTTTTTCTTTATCCTTGCTACACCTTATCCTTGCATCACCTTATATTTTCTAGATCTCTTTCTAATTTTTCCAAGAATGAAACCGAATACTCATCTCCACGATATGGTTTCAACTCTATTTTGGTAAATAATTGAATAGTCATATTTTCACTGATTTTTTTTAAATAATTGGCGCAAGTATCCACAATTTTACATTTTATTTGTGATACTAAGTTAATTTTTTTCTCATCTTGTCTTTCGATTTAATATGCAAATATGAAGAGCGTTATTGTTTTTTTGGGAAAAATCAACGCATGCGCAGAAGAGATATTTGCTATAACGGTGTTTTTTTTTTATATAATGATGGTATACTTTTCATAACGGCATATTATTTTATTTATTTTTACAAGATCTCTTCCGTTATCCACCTTTGTGGTTATCACCTTTGTGGTGTGTGTGTTTGTGACAGCGATTTTTTGTGTGCTTGTGTGTGTGTGTGTGTGTGTAAATTTGAGTAAATTTGTGCCTATGTTTGTGTGTATGTGTGTATATTTGTGTCAATGTGTGTAAATTTGTGTCTGTGCGTGTGGTGTGTGTGTTTGTGACAGCGATTTTTTGTGTGCTTGTGTGTGTGTGTGTGTCTGTGTAAATTTGAGTAAATTTGTGCCTATGTTTGTGTGTATGTGTGTATATTTGTGTCAATGTGTGTAAATTTGTGTCTGTGCGTGTGGTGTGTGTGTGTGTGTGTGTGTGTGTGGTTTGTGTATTTTTCACAAAAACTACAAAAAGAGTTTTGATTCATGTTGTAGGAATAAATTTGCGATGAAGGAAACTAGGCTTCATGGAGGTTAATAATTAAAAAAAATCAAATGAAATAATCCTATTTATTCAATAATCAAATAATTCTCAACATCATCCACATTATATAATATATAAAACTAATTCTTATATAAATGAATAACATATTTACAGAAAAGATGAAAAAAAAAAATAATAAGTTATTAACAATATTTTTGAAAGACTAGCTAATTTACGCTAAATATTCTTATTCACGATTGATTTTATCATATTCTGCAATTTTTTTTTTCATTTATTGAACATATAGTAAAATCTTCCATGTAATTTGGAATCTGCATGTTGTAAGATAGTATTTTTCTATAAGCTATTTCTCTTAAACTAGATACATTCATTAAACAAAAGTCACATTTAGAATAATAACACATTAAACTTATTTTACATTTAAAACAGCGCATTTTTTTTTTAAATAATGCATATTTTTTTTTCTGATAAAGAAGCAAAATGCAAGATCCAGAATGTTGCGTCTGTTCACAAAGGAAACAATAATTTACTAAAGTATTTTTAATGAACTTACATTCTTCAAATGATTCTGTGCATTTAGTACAAAAATTAACATTAAATGAATGATTATAATATTCATAAACTAAAAAACACTTGCACTGCATAATATTCATACTAAATAAAACATGTGAAAATAACTTATTTACTTAGAAGTAAAAGCATCGTTTTTTTTTTAAACGCGTTAACGTATTATAAATTGATGAAACACCGGCTGCAAGCACGAAAAAGTGTTACGTTCCGTTACTACTAAAATTTAGGTTATGATATTCGAGCGGAATGCATTATCATGTGAAACTATCGTCTGTAAACCGACTTTTTCTTCTACAGTATGATTCACTTCATCGTTTTCTATAAAATTAATAATGGAGGTCGTGTTGTTGGAATGACCGACAGCTTTTTTCTCTCCCTTGTATATAAGAGAAAAATTTTTCATGGACAGCAATTCGTTTCTGTCCGATTCACTTAAACGTTGAAATCTTGCAGGCAAGAAAAAAATACCGCTCTCGTATTTTAAAATGATGACAATTTTGTCACCATATCGAGTTTTCATTGTTTGCACTTTTTCTATATTATATCTATGATTTATCGTTAAATCCCTTATTCTCCTAAACTTATTATCATTATAGATTTTCCCCTCATAGTTTCCAATTTCATTGAAACGTTTCACGTTCATCTGTAACCAAAAAGAAAATTATTAATTATAATGCAAAAAAACAACAATGATATTATTCGTTTTTAGTTTTACATACTTCTTATAATAATATGTATATTGCGGATGTTTTCTCAATCTTATGACAGCTGGGTGCGATGCTCTACAATTTTTACGTTCTGAAGCAAAATAGAAAAGTATTACAAATCTTTTTTTAAACAGATTCAAAAATATTTTCTTACTTACCGATAATTAAATCAAATTTCGGTTAATGCTGGACAAATTGTTGATTCCCTTGAAGACTACACTTGCAACACGGCACAATGATTAAATCAAACTGATAGAAGAAACATGGTATGCTATGTATTATGAAATACAGTAATATCACGCAGGGTGGGGGGAAGTAGTACTTCTGCAAGCGAAACGAAATATACTTGAAATTATACGAAAGAGAAATATGACACCATTTAAAAATGCTGAGCTGGTGTTTTCACATCCGCTAATGGAAAAAATCGCATCAGGTATGCGTGATGTCATTATGATGAGAATAAAAGCATATACTTGTAAGAGGAAATGACTCTTTTAAAATGCTGAGCTAGCGTTTACACATCTGTTGTAATGTACGCTATATTTATTGAGTTATAAATAAAGAATTTTTATCATTGGCTGCATTTAATAATTAAATTTCAGTTTTCATCCTTATTATCTTATTTATTTAAGGAAAGAGATGCAGCGAAACTTTACGAAACGGACTGTCGTGTCGAGACGAAACACTCGGGCATTCGAGTGGAGGGGATTTAGTAATATTGTAACTGAACACAAAAAAGCAAAGCCAGTATTCGTGAGACTTTGTTGATCGCGTTAGGATGAGCATTACTCCGAATATATTCCAGTTATACAACTCTTCTCCTGAGACAACGATGGCTGCGTTATCATATGATGTGAATTTCGATTACAACAACGTGATAACGGTGGAGGAGAACGAGGAGAGAGGTGAAGACATTGTAGAGTTTCCACTGGTGCGCGACTTTGACACTGAAATCTTTCCTTTTGCTGAATCATCAACAACTACTACACCTACGTTTCTGCCTGCCTTGGAGGTTTCGAATTCTGAAACGAAACTTTTGATGCAAAATATTTTTTTCATCGATGTCAAACGAAGTAAATACGTTAACGTCGGTTGGTTGCCTTCTTCTCAAGGTTTTCAAGCAACGCTCGAACTGAGAGATGTGAAATCGAGCAGCATTTTTATCGAACAGAATGATTGGTGTGCTCTGATGTTGTTGTGTGATCATATAAACAAATACTTCAACGACGACGCTCATCGGCGATTTTATTCAGTGATTGGCGGAAACGTGGAAATTAAAGAAGTTTATTTAAAGAAGATAAAACATTTAAAATTGCAACGATCGAATTCTGTTTGTTCGTTAATTTTATCAAAAAGTGAGTGGATTAATTTGTTGGAAATGAAAGACCTTGTAAACAGTTTATTGTGCTTGTACGTTTACAACACAAACAGCATAAATATTTATTATAAAATGTATTTAGATAAGTGTAAGTTGTTGAATTGTCTACGCTTAAGTTCCAATGATTTTTTTATACTTAAAGATATTTTACACACTTTTAATTACGAAAGACTCTTTTATGAAATCTCCATAGTTTGTAGTGAAAAAATAATATCTGACTTGAATAGCTGTAATGGATAAAAAAATAATAAAAAAAAGTTGTATGTTTTAACGATAAGGTAGAGATTAAATATATGGTTTGTTGGAGTTTTGCATATCGATAAGCAAGGGTGGGGATGTGGGAGCAGATTGCTAGGGATCGTGAACGGTTTAAAAGACGAATAGAAGCAGTATCTCATATTCTCAGTCCGGTGCTAAGAAGTGACAATTCATCGTAGTCGTCCGTCGAGAACATTCTAAGCTTAGTGCATAATAATAATAATAATTAAAACAACATGGAAATGCACGAGGCCGGTATTGTAGTAATTATAAGAAATAAATATACAAACGAATTATTACTTTCAAACTATATCGAATGTACGGATTTACAGCCGCAAAAAGAAATATTAACGGTTGATGAATTAAAAATTAAAATTATTTTTGATACTTCGGAAAATTTACTCGAAGATTCAGACGATGCCGCCGTTTATAATTTTGGTAATGTTAATTATGGTCGTGCAGATGTCGAGAACATACTAAGCTTAGTGCATAATGATAATAATATTCAAAACAACATGGAAAGGCACGAGGCCGGTATTACAGTAATTATAAGAAATAAATACACAAACGAAATATTACTTTCAAACTATATCGATTGTACGGATTTGCAGCCGCAAAAAGAAATATTAACGGTTGGTGATTTAAAAATTAAAATTATTTTTGACACAACGGAAAATTTACTCGAAGATTCAGACGACACCACCGATTGCGATTTTGGTAGTGATGACGATGATGATAAATATAATCGATCAGATATCAATACGTTCAGCATGGATACAGTAAATTAGATTTAAGCAATATTATTATTAACTCTGTATTGATTTTTTACAATAAATAATAAAAACGTATTTTATATGTCTTTTTATTTAAAAACAAACTACCTTGGGGAAAGAAATCTTTTATATTTCAGATATTATTACTAAAGAAGTATGTGGTAAGTATGTGTTTCATATATCCTCGTTTTTTGATCAGAGATGGCGTGAACAGACTAGTGCAACAGAAAAGTCCACCTGTCGGCCGAATGCATAAGCTTACATCACGCTGATAATGAAGCGTGCAGTCGCTTCCGTTTTTTGATCATAGATGGCGCGGATAGTCAAGTGTTCATCTCATGTTACAAGTCCATCTTGCGGATTATCATATAAGCTTGCTTCCGTTTTTTTGATCAGAGATGGCTCGGAGTATACTTAATTAACCTCATTAACATTCTTGATAAATTATTTAATTAAATTATTTATACGTGTCAGCATATATGACTATATTATATATGTAACACATTGGAGATTGCACTTTTATCATTATATTGTAATCTGAGAATATCCGGTGATGAGAAAACGGACTGATCTGATGACAATGAATTAGAGATGAAAATACATTCATGTAATAAACGACTTTAAATCAACAACTAAATGATTTTACTAAATATAAATTGATTCGATTTATCAAGCATGTGTTCCCTCCATTCTCTCTCTCTCTCTCTCTGATCTCCCGCTCTTTTCAGATGGTCATATGTAACAACCGTCGACAACAAAATATAGTCGATTAACGCTATAACTATCAACTCATTGGTTCACGGAAAGGGGCGTCATGCTCTCTCACAAAAGGAAAGGCTCGGATTGGAGAATAATGTCTGTTTCATGCTCTCTGATTGGTTCACAAAAGGGGGCGTTATGCTCTCTGATCGCCTCACAAAAGGAAAGGCTCGGATTGGCTCACAAAAGGAAAGGCTCGGATTGGAGAATAATGTCTGTTTCATATCATTTCATTGGTTCACAAAAGGGGGCGTTATGCTCTCTCACAAAAGGAAAGGCTCTGATTGGAGCTGACTGAAACGCCTACCCCCACCACCAGCAGAGTGTAATTTGACACCTGAGGCGGTGGAAATGAGCATATACACTACTCATAAAGCATGTAAAAACTGCTTGTATGTGTTAAAATAATGTATAATATGCAGTTTGCATTTTCTTATGAGAGAATGATCCAAATCTGAATGTTATAGTGTAAATAGACTTACCCTCATGAAATAAAGCAATTTTGCCTATATAGACTCATTTGCACCTAATTGTCATAAAGCATGTAAAAACTGCTTGTATGCGTTAAAATGATAGAAAATATGCAGTTTGCATTTTCTTATGAGAGGATGATCCAAACCTGAATGTTATAGTTTAAATAGACTTACCCTCATGAAATAAAGCAATTTTGCCTATAAGGACTCATTTGCACCTAATTGTCATAAAGCTTGTAAAAACTGCTTGTATGCGATAAAATAATAGTTAATATGCAGTTTGCATTTTCTTATGAGAGAATGATTTAAGCCTGAATGTTATAGTTTCAGTAAGCTCACCTTTGAAAAATAAAGCAATTTTGCCTATATAGACTCATTTGCCCCTAATTGTCATAAAGCATGTAAAAACTGCTTGTATGCGTTAAAATAATGGTTAATATGCAGTTTGCATTTTCTTATGAGAGAATGATCCAAACCTGAATGTTATAGTGTAAATAGACTAACCTTTGTAAAATAAGCAATTTTGCCTATAAGGACTCATTTGCACGCAATTGTCGTGAAGCATGTAAAAACTGCTTGTCTGCGTGAAAATGATAGTCAATATTCAGTTTGCATTTTCTTATGAGAGAATGATCCAAACCTGAATGTTATAGTGTAAATAGACTTTCCCTCATGAAATAAAGCAATTTTGCCTATAAGGACTCATTTGCACCTAATTGTCATAAAGCATGTAAGAACTGCTTGTATGCGTTAAAATAATGGTTAATATGCAGATTGCGTTTTCTTATGAGAGAATGATCCAAACCTGAATGTTATAGTGTAAATAGACTTACCTTTGTAAAATAAGCAATTTTGCCTATAAGGACTCATTTGCACGCAATTGTCGTGAAGCATGTAAAAACTGCGTGTCTGCGTTAAAATAATGAATAATATGCAGTTTGCATTTTCTTATGTGAGAATGATCCAAACCTGAATGTTATAGTGAAAGTAGACTTACTTTTGTCAAATGAAACAATTTTGCCTTTATGGACTTATTTGCACCTAATTGTCGTAAACCATGTAAAAACTGCTTGTCTGCGTGAAAATGATAGTCAATATTCAGTTTGCATTTTCTTATGAGAGAATGATCCAAACCTGAATGTTATAGTGTAAATAGACTTACCCTCATGAAATAAAGCAATTTTGCTTATAAGTACTCATTTGCACCTAATTGTCATAAAGCATGTAAAAACTGCTTGTATGCGTTAAAATAATAGTTAATATGCAGTTTGCATTTTCTTATGAGAGAATAATCCAAACCTGAATGTTATAGTGTAAATAGACTTACCCTCATGAAATAAAGCAATTTTGCCTATAAGGACCCATTTGCCCCTAATTGTCATAAAGCATGTAAAAACTGCTTGTATGCGTTAAAATAATGGTTAATATTCAGTTTGCATTTTCTTATGAGAGAATGATCCAAACCTGAATGTTATAGTGTAAATATACTTACCCGCATGAAATAAAGCAATTTTGCCTATAAGGACTCATTTGCACCTAATAAAGCATGTAAAAACTGCTTGTATGCTTTAAAATTATGGTTAATATGCAGTTTGCATTTTCTTATGAGAGAATGATCCAAACCTGAATGTTATAGTGTAAATAGACTTACGCTCATGAAATAAAGCAATTTTGCCTATAAAGACTCATTTGCACCTAATTGTCATAAAGCATGTAAAAACTGCTTGTCTGCGTTAAAATAATGGTTAATATGCAGTTTGCATTTTCTTATGAAAGAATGATCCAAACCAGAATGTTATAGTGTAAATAGACTTACCCTCATGAAATAAAGCAATTTTGCCTATAAAGACTCATTTGCACCTAATTGTCATAAAGCATGTAAAAACTGCTTGTCTGCGTTAAAATAATGGTTAATATGCAGTTTGCATTTTCTTATGAGAGAATGATCCAAACCTAAATGTTATAGTGTAAATAGATTTACCATCATGAAATAAAGCAATTGTGCCTATAAGGACTCATTTGCACCTAATTGTCGTAAAGCATGTAAAAACTGCTTGTCTGCGTTTAAATAATGGTTAATATGCAGTTTGCATTTTCTTATGAGAGAATGATCCAGACCTGAATGTTATAGTGTAAATAGACTTACCTTTGTAAAATAAAGCAATTTTGCCTATAAGGACTCATTTGCACGCAATTGTCGTGAAGCATGTAAAAACTGCTTGTCTGCGTTAATATAATGGTTAATATGCAGTTTGCATTTTCTTATGAGAGAATGATCCAAACCTAAATGTTATAGTGCAAATAGACTTACCTTCATGAAATAAAGCAATTTTGCCTATAAGGACTCATTTGCCCCTTATTGTCATAAAGCATGTAAAAACTGCTTGTATGCTTTAAAATAATGGTTAATATGCAGTTTGCATTTTCTTATGAGAGAATGATCCAAACCTAAATGTTATAGTCTAAATAGACTTACCCTCATGAAATAAAGCAATTGTGCCTATAAGGACTCATTTGCACGCAATTGTCGTGAAGCATGTAAAAACTGCTTGTCTGCGTTAAAATAATGGTTAATATGCAGTTTGAATTTTCTTATGAGAGAATGATCCAAACCTAAATGTTATAGTGCAAATGGACTTACCTTCATGAAATAAAGCAATTTTGCCTATAAGGACTCATTTTCCCCTAATTGTCATAAAGCATGTAAAAACTGCTTGTATAATTTAAAATAATGGTTAATATGCAGTTTGCATTTTCTTATGAGAGAATGATCCAAACCTGAATGTAATAGTGTAAATAGACTTACCTTTGTAAAATAAAGCAATTTTGCCTATAAGGACTTATTTGCACGCAATTGTCGTAAAGCATGTAAAAACTGCTTGTCTGCGTTAAAATAATGGTTAATATGCAGTTTGCATTTTCTTATGAGAGAGTGATCCAAACCTAAATGTTATAGTGTAAATAGACTTACCTTCATAAAATAAAGCAATTTTGCCTATAGGGACTCATTTGCCCCTAATTGTTATAAAGCATTTAAAAACTGCTTGTCAGCGTTAAAATAATGTTTAATATGCAGTTTGCATTTTCTTATGAGAAAATGATCCAAACCTGAATGTTATAGTGTAAATAGACTTACCTTCATGAAACAAAGCAATTTTGCCTATAAGGACTCATTTGCTCCTAATTGTCATAAAGCATGTAAAAACTGTTTGTATGCGTTAAAATAATGTATAATATGCAGTTTGCATTTTCTTATGAGAGAATGATCCAAACCTGAATGTTATAGTGTAAATAGACTAACCCTCATGAAATAAAGCAATTTTGCCTATATAGACTCATTTGCACCTAATTGTCATAAAGCATGTAAAAACTGCTTGTATGCGTTAAAATGATAGAAAATATGCAGTTTGCATTTTCTTATGAGAGGATGATCCAAACCTGAATGTTATAGTTTAAATAGACTTACCCTCATGAAATAAAGCAATTTTGCCTATTAGGACTTATTTGCACCTAATTGTCATAAAGCTTGTAAAAACTGCTTGTATGCGTTAAAATAATAGTTGATATGCAGTTTGCATTTTCTTATGAGAGAATGATCTAAACCTGAATGTTATAATTTAAGTAAACTCACCTTTGTAAAATAAAGCAATTTTGCCTACATAGACTCATTTGCCCATAATTGTCATAAAGCATGTAAAAACTGCTTGTATGCGTTAAAATAATGGTTAATATGCAGTTTGCATTTTCTTATGAGAGAATGATCCAAACCTGAATGTTATAGTATAAATAGACTTACTTTTGTAAAATAAAGCAATTTTGCCTATAAGGACTCATTTGCACGCAATTGTCGTGAAGCATGTAAAAACTGCTTGTCTGCGTGAAAATGATAGTCAATATTCAGTTTGCATTTTCTTATGAGAGAATGATCCAAACCTGAATGTTATAGTGTAAATAGACTTACCCTCATGAAATAAAGCAATTTTGCCTATAAGGACTCATTTGCACCTAATTGTCATAAAGCATGTAAAAACTGCTTGTATGCTTTAAAATAATAGTAAATATGCAGTTTGCATTTTCTTGTGAGAGAATGATCCAAACCTGAATGTTATAGTGTAAGTAAACTTACCTTTGTGAAATAAAGCAATTTTGCTTATAAAGACTCATTTGCATCTAATTGTCGTAAAGCATGTAAAAACTGCTTGTCTGCGTTTAAATAATGGTTAATATGCAGTTTGCATTTTCTTATGAGAGAATGATCCAAACCTGAATGTTATAGTGTCAATAGACTTACCTTCATGAAATAAAGCAATTTTCCCTATTAGGACTCATTTGCACCTAATTGTCATAAAGCATGTAAAAACTGCTTGTATGCGTTAAAATAATGGTTAATATGCAGATTGCGTTTTCTTATGAGAGAATGATCCAAACCTGAATGTTATAGTGTAAATAGACTTACCTTCATAAAATAAAGCAATTTTGCCTATAAGGACTCATTTGCCCCTAATTGTCATAAAGCATGTAAAAACTGCTTGTATGCTTTAAAATAATGGTTAATATGCAGTTTGCATTTTCTTATGAGAGAATGATCCAAACCTGAATGTTATAGTGTAAATAGACTTACCTTTGTAAAATAAAACAATTTTGCCTATAAGGACTCATTTACACGCAATTGTCGTGAAGCATGTAAAAACTGCTTGTCTGCATTAAAATAATGGTTAATATGCAGTTTGCATTTTCTTATGAGAGAATGATCCAAACCTAAATGTTATAGTGCAAATAGACTTACCTTCATAAAATAAAGCAATTTTGCCTATAAGGACTCATTTGCCCCTAATTGTCATAAAGCATGTAAAAACTGCTTGTATGCTTTAAAATTATGGTTAATATGCAGTTTGCATTTTCTAATGAGAGAATGATCCAAACCTGAATGTTATAGTGTAAATAGACTTACCTTTGTAAAATAAAGCAATTTTGCCTATAAGGACTCATTTACACGCAATTGTCGTGAAGCATGTAAAAACTGCTTGTCTGCATTAAAATAATGGTTAATATGCAGTTTGCATTTTCTTATGAGAGAATGATCCAAACCTAAATGTTATAGTGCAAATAGACTTACCTTCATAAAATAAAGCAATTTTGCCTATAAGGACTCATTTGCCCCTAATTGTCATAAAGCATGTAAAAACTGCTTGTATGCTTTAAAATAATGGTTAATATGCAGTTTGCATTTTCTTATGAGAGAATGATCCAAACCTGAATGTTATAGTGTCAATAGACTTACCTTCATGAAATAAAGCAATTTTCCCTATTAGGACTCATTTGCACCTAATTGTCATAAAGCATGTAAAAACTGCTTGTCTGCGTTAAAATAATGGTTAATATGCAGTTTGCATTTTCTTATGAGAGAATAATCTACTGAATGTTATAGTGTAAATAGACTTACCTTCATAAAATAAAGCAATTTTGCCTATAAGGACTCATTTGCACCTAATTGTCATAAAGCATGTAAAAACTGCTTGTATGCTTTAAAATTATGGTTAATATGCAGTTTGCATTTTCTAATGAGAGAATGATCCAAACCTGAATGTTATAGTGTAAATAGACTTACCTTTGTAAAATAAAGCAATTTTGCCTATAAGGACTCATTTACACGCAATTGTCGTGAAGCATGTAAAAACTGCTTGTCTGCATTAAAATAATGGTTAATATGCAGTTTGCATTTTCTTATGAGAGAATGATCCAAACCTAAATGTTATAGTGCAAATAGACTTACCTTCATAAAATAAAGCAATTTTGCCTATAAGGACTCATTTGCCCCTAATTGTCATAAAGCATGTAAAAACTGCTTGTATGCTTTAAAATAATGGTTAATATGCAGTTTGCATTTTCTTATGAGAGAATGATCCAAACCTGAATATTATAGTGTAAATAGACTTACCTTTGTAAAATAAAGCAATTTTGCCTATAAGGACTCATTTGCACGCAATTGTCGTGAAGCATGTAAAAACTGCTTGTCTGCGTTAAAATAATGGTTAATATGCAGTTTGCATTTTCTTATGAGAGAATGATCCAAACCTGAATGTTATAGTGAAAGTAGACTTACTTTTGTGAAATGAAACATTTTTGCCTTTATGGACTTATTTCCACCTAATTGTCGTAAAACATGTGAAAACTGCTTGTCTGCGTTAAAATAATGGTTAATATGCAGTTTGCATTTTCTTATGAGAGAATGATCCAAACCTGAATGTTATAGTGAAAGTAGACTTACTTTTGTGAAATGAAACAATTTTGCCTTTATGGACTTATTTGCACCTAATTGACGTAAACCATGTAAAAACTGCTTGTCTGCGTGAAAATGATAGTCAATATTCAGTTTGCATTTTCTTATGAGAGAATGATCCAAACCTGAATGTTATTGTGTAAATAGACTTACTCTCATGAAATAAAGCAGTTTTGCCTATAAGGACTCATTTGCACCTAATTGTCATAAAGCATGTAAAAACTGCTTGTATGCGTTAAAAAAATAGTTAATATGCAGTTTGCACTTTCTTGTGAGAGAATGATCCAAACCTGAATGTTATAGTGTAAGTAAACTTACCTTTGTGAAATAAAGCAATTTTGCCTATAAGGACTCATTTGCACCTAATTGTCGTAAAGCATGTAAAAACTGCTTGTCTGCGTTAAAATAATGGTTAATATGCAGTTTGCATTTTCTTATGAGAGAATGATCCAAACCTGAATGTTATAGTGTAAATAGACTTACACTCATGAAATAAAGCAATTTTGCCTATAAGGACTCATTTGCACCTAATTGTCATAAAGCATGTAAAAACTGCTTGTATGCGTTAAAAAAATAGTTAATATGCAGTTTGCATTTTCTTGTGAGAGAATGATCCAAACCTGAATGTTATAGTGTAAGTAAACTTACCTTTGTGAAATAAAGCAATTTTGCCTATAAGGACTCATTTGCACCTAATTGTCGTTAAGCATGTAAAAACTGCTTGTCTGCGTTAAAATAATGGTTAATATGCAGTTTGCATTTTCTTATGAGAGAATGATCCAAACCTAAATGTTATAGTGTAAATAGACTGACCTTCATAAAATAAAGCAATTTTGCCTATAAGGACCCATTTGCCCCTAATTGTCATAAAGCATGTAAAAACTGCTTGTATGCGTTAAAATAATGGTTAATATTCAGTTTGCATTTTCTTATGAGAGAATGATCCAAACCTGAATGTTATAGCGTAAATAGACTTACCTTCATGAAATAAAGCAATTTTGCCTATAAGGACTCATTTGCTCCTAATTGTCGTTAAGCATGTAAAAACTGCTTGTCTGCGTTAAAATAATGGTTAATATGCAGTTTGCATTTTCTCATGAGAGAATGATCCAAACCTAAATGTTATAGTGTAAATAGACTGACCTTCATGAAATAAAGCAATTTTGCCTATAGGGACTCATTTGCCCCTAATTGTCATAAAGCATGTAAAAACTGCTTGTCAGCGTTAAAATAATGTTTAATATGCAGTTTGCATTTTCGTATGAGAGAATGATCCAAACCTGAATGTTATAGTGTAAATAGACTTACCTTCATGAAATAAAGCAATTTTGCCTATAAGGACTCATTTGCTCCTAATTGTCATAAAGCATGTAAAAACTGCTTGTATGTGTTAAAATAATGTATAATATGCAGTTTGCATTTTCTTATGAGAGAATGATCCAAATCTGAATGTTATAGTGTAAATAGACTTACCCTCATGAAATAAAGCAATTTTGCCTATATAGACTCATTTGCACCTAATTGTCATAAAGCATGTAAAAACTGCTTGTATGCGTTAAAATAATGGTTAATATGCAGATTGCGTTTTCTTATGAGAGAATGATCCTAACCTGAATGTTATAGTGTAAATAGACTTACCTTTGTAAAATAAAGCAATTTTGCCTATAAGGACTCATTTGCACGCAATTGTCGTGATGCATGTAAAAACTGCTTGTCTGCGTTAAAATAATGGTTAATATGCAGTTTGCATTTTCTTATGAGAGAATAATCTAACCCTGAATGTTATAGTGTAATTAGACTAACCTTCCAAAAATAAAGCAATTTTGACTATAAGGACTCATTTGCACCTAATTGTCATAAAGCATGTAAAAACTGCTTGTATGCTTTAAAATTATGGTTAATATGCAGTTTGCATTTTCTAATTAGAGAATGATCCAAACCTGAATGGTATAGTGTAAATAGACTTACGCTCATGAAATAAAGCAATTTTGCCTATAAAGACTTATTTGCACCTAATTGTCATAAAGCATGTAAAAACTGCTTCTCTGCGTTAAAATAATGGTTAATATGCAGTTTGCATTTTGTTATGAGAGAATGATCCAAACCTAAATGTTATAGTGTAAATTGACTTACCCTCATGAAATAAAGCAATTGTGCCTATAAGGATTCATTTGCATCTAATTGTCGTAAAGCATGTAAAAACTGCTTGTCTGCGTTTAAATAATGGTTAATATGCAGTTTGCATTTTCTTATAAGAGAATGATCCAATCCTGAATGTTATAGTGTAAATAGACTTACCTTTGTAAAATAAAGCAATTTTGCCTATAAGGACTCATTTGCACGCAATTGTCGTGAAGCATGTAAAAACTGCTTGTCTGCGTTAAAATAATGGTTAATATGCAGTTTGCATTTTCTTATGAGAGAATGATCCAAACCTAAATGTTATAGTGCAAATAGACTTACCTTCATAAAATAAAGCAATTTTGCCTATAAGGACTCATTTGCCCCTAATTGTCATAAAGCATGTAAAAACTGCTTGTATGCTTTAAAATAATGGTTAATATGCAGTTTGCATTTTCTTATGAGAGAATGATCCAAACCTGAATATTATAGTGTAAATAGACTTACCTTTGTAAAATAAAGCAATTTTGCCTATAAGGACTCATTTGCACGCAATTGTCGTGAAGCATGTAAAAACTGCTTGTCTGCGTGAAAATAATGGTTAATATGCAGTTTGCATTTTCTTATGAGAGAATGATCCAAACCTGAATGTTATAGTGAAAGTAGACTTACTTTTGTGAAATGAAACAATTTTGCCTTTATGGACTTATTTGCACCTAATTGACGTAAACCATGTAAAAACTGCTTGTCTGCGTGAAAACGATAGTCAATATTCAGTTTGCATTTTCTTATGAGAGAATGATCCAAACCTGAATGTTATAGTGTAAATAGACTTACCCTCATGAAATAAAGCAATTTTGCCTATAAGGACTCATTTGCACCTAATTGTCATAAAGCATGTAAAAACTGCTTGTATGCGTTAAAAAAATAGTTAATATGCAGTTTGCACTTTCTTGTGAGAGAATGATCCAAACCTGAATGTTATAGTGTAAGTAAACTTACCTTTGTGAAATAAAGCAATTTTGCCTATAAGGACTCATTTGCACCTAATTGTCGTAAAGCATGTAAAAACTGCTTGTCTGCGTTAAAATAATGGTTAATATGCAGTTTGCATTTTCTTATGAGAGAATGATCCAAACCTGAATGTTATAGTGTAAATAGACTTACACTCATGAAATAAAGCAATTTTGCCTATAAAGACTTATTTGCACCTAATTGTCATAAAGCATGTAAAAACTGCTTGTATGCGTTAAAAAAACAGTTAATATGCAGTTTGCATTTTCTTGTGAGAGAATGATCCAAACCTGAATGTTATAGTGTAAGTAAACTTACCTTTGTGAAATAAAGCAATTTTGCCTATAAGGACTCATTTGCACCTAATTGTCGTTAAGCATGTAAAAACTGCTTGTCTGCGTTAAAATAATGGTTAATATGCAGTTTGCATTTTCTTATGAGAGAATGATCCAAACCTAAATGTTATAGTGTAAATAGACTGACCTTCATAAAATAAAGCAATTTTGCCTATAAGGACCCATTTGCCCCTAATTGTCATAAAGCATGTAAAAACTGCTTGTATGCGTTAAAATAATGGTTAATATTCAGTTTGCATTTTCTTATGAGAGAATGATCCAAACCTGAATGTTATAGCGTAAATAGACTTACCTTCATGAAATAAAGCAATTTTGCCTATAAGGACTCATTTGCTCCTAATTGTCGTTAAGCATGTAAAAACTGCTTGTCTGCGTTAAAGTAATGGTTAATATGCAGTTTGCATTTTCTTATGAGAGAATGATCCAAACCTAAATGTTATAGTGTAAATAGACTGACCTTCATGAAATAAAGCAATTTTGCCTATAGGGACTCATTTGCCCCTAATTGTCATAAAGCATGTAAAAACTGCTTGTCAGCGTTAAAATAATGTTTAATATGCAGTTTGCATTTTCGTATGAGAGAATGATCCAAACCTGAATGTTATAGTGTAAATAGACTTACCTTCATGAAATAAAGCAATTTTGCCTATAAGGACTCATTTGCTCCTAATTGTCATAAAGCATGTAATAACTGCTTGTATGTGTTAAAATAATGTATAATATGCAGTTTGCATTTTCTTATGAGAGAATGATCCAAATCTGAATGTTATAGTGTAAATAGACTTACCCTCATGAAATAAAGCAATTTTGTTTATATAGACTCATTTGCACCTAATTGTCATAAAGCATGTAAAAACTGCTTGTATGCGTTAAAATAATAGAAAATATGCAGTTTGCATTTTCTTATGAGAGAATGATCTAAACCTGAATGTTATAATTTAAGTAAACTCACCTTTGTAAAATAAAGCAATTTTGCCTACATAGACTCATTTGCCCCTAATTGTCATAAAGCATGTAAAAACTGCTTGTATGCGTTAAAATAATGGTTAATATGCAGTTTGCATTTTCTTATGAGAGAATGATCCAAACCTGAATGTTATAGTGTAAATAGACTTACCTTTGTAAAATAAAGCAATTTTGCCTATAAGGACTCATTTGCACGCAATTGTCGTGAAGCATGTAAAAACTGCTTGTCTGCGTGAAAATGATAGTCAATATTCAGTTTGCATTTTCTTATGAGAGAATGATCCAAACCTGAATGTTATAGTGTAAATAGACTTACCCTCATGAAATAAAGCAATTTTGCCTATAAGGACTCATTTGCACCTAATTGTCATAAAGCATGTAAAAACTGCTTGTATGCTTTAAAATAATAGTAAATATGCAGTTTGCATTTTCTTGTGAGAGAATGATCCAAACCTGAATGTTATAGTGTAAGTAAACTTACCTTTGTGAAATAAAGCAATTTTGCTTATAAAGACTCATTTGCACTTAATTGTCGTAAAGCATGTAAAAACTGCTTGTATGCGTTAAAATAATTGTTAATATGCAGATTGCGTTTTCTTATGAGAGAATGATCTAAACCTGAATGTTATAGTGTTAATAGACTTACCTTTGTAAAATAAAGCAATTTTGCCTATAAGGACTCATTTGCACGCAATTGTCGTGATGCATGTAAAAACTGCTTGTCTGCGTTAAAATAATGGTTAATATGCAGTTTGCATTTTCTTATGAGAGAATGATCCAAACCTGAATGTTATAGTGAAAGTAGACTTACTTTTGTGAAATGAAGCAATTTTGCCTATAAGGACTCATTTGCACCTAATTGTCGTAAAGCATGTAAAAACTGCTTGTCTGCGTTAAAATAATGGTTAATATGCAGTTTGCATTTTCTTATGAGAGAATAATCTAACCCTGAATGTTATAGTGTAAACAGACTAACCTTCCAAAAATAAAGCAATTTTGCCTATAAGGACTCATTTGCACCTAATTGTCATAAAGCTTGTAAAAACTGCTTGTATGCTTTAAAATTATGGTTAATATGCAGTTTGCATTTTCTTATGAGAGAATGATCCAAACCTGAATGGTATAGTGTAAATAGACTTACGCTCATGAAATAAAGCAATTTTGCCTATAAAGACTCATTTGCACCTAATTGTCATAAAGCATGTAAAAACTACTTCTCTGCGTTAAAATAATGGTTAATATGCAGTTTGCATTTTGTTATGAGAGAATGATCCAAACCTAAATGTTATAGTGTAAATTGACTAACCCTCATGAAATAAAGCAATTGTGCCTATAAGGACTCATTTGCATCTAATTGTCGTAAAGCATGTAAAAACTGCTTGTCTGCGTTTAAATAATGGTTAATATGCAGTTTGCATTTTCTTATGAGAGAATGATCCAATCCTGAATGTTATAGTGTAAATAGACTTACCTTTGTAAAATAAAGCAATTTTGCCTATAAGGACTCATTTGCACGCAATTGTCGTGAAGCATGTAAAAGCTGCTTGTCTGCGTTAAAATAATGGTTAATATGCAGTTTGCATTTTCTTATGAGAGAATGATCCAAACCTAAATGTTATAGTGCAAATAGACTAACCTTCATGAAATAAAGCAATTTTGCCTATAAGGACTCATTTGCCCCTAATTGTCATAAAGCATGTAAAAACTGCTTGTATGCTTTAAAATAATGGTTAATATGCAGTTTGCATTTTCTTATGAGAGAATGATCCAAACCTGAATATTATAGTGTAAATAGACTTACCTTTGTAAAATAAAGCAATTTTGCCTATAAGGACTCATTTGCACGCAATTGTCGTAAAGCATGTAAAAACTGCTTGTCTGCGTGAAAATGATAGTAAATATGCAGTTTGCATTTTCTTATGAGAGAATGATCCAAACCTGAATGTTATAGTGAAAGTAGACTTACTTTTGTGAAATGAAATCATTTTGCCTTTATTGACTTATTTGCACCTAATTGTCGTAAACCATGTAAAAACTGCTTGTCTGCGTGAAAATGATAGTTAATATTCAGTTTGCATTTTCTTATGAGAGAATGATCCAAACCTGAATGTTATAGTGTAAATAGACTTACCCTCATGAAATAAAGCAATTTTGCCTATAAAGACTCATTTGCACCTAATTGTCGTAAAGCATGTAAAACTGCTTGTCTGCGTTTAAATATTGGTTAATATGCAGTTTACATTTTCTTATGAGAGAATGATCCAAACCTGAATGTTATAGTGTAAATAGACTTACCTTTGTAAAATAAAGCAATTTTGCCTATAAGGACTCATTTGCACCTAATTGTCATAAAGCATGTAAAAACTGCTTGTATGCGTTAAAATAATAGTTAATATGCAGTTTGCATTTTCTTGTGAGAGAATGATCCAAACCTGAATGTTATAGTTTAAGTAAACTTACCTTTGTGAAATAAAGCAATTTTGCCTATAAGGACTCATTTGCCCCTAATTGTCATAAAGCATGTAAAAACTGCTTGTATGCTTTAAAATAATGGTTAATATGCAGTATGCATTTTCTTATGAGAGAATGATCCAAACCTGAATATTATAGTGTAAACAGACTAAATTTTGTAAAATAAAGCAATTTTGCCTATAAGGACTCATTTGCACGCAATTGTCGTGAAGCATGTAAAAACTGCTTGTCTGCGTGAAAATGATAGTAAATATGCAGTTTGCATTTTCTTATGAGAGAATGATCCAAACCTGAATGTTATAGTGTAAATAGACTTACCCTCATGAAATAAAGCAATTTTGCCTATAAAGACTCATTTGCACCTAATTGTCGTAAAGCATGTAAAACTGCTTGTCTGCGTTTAAATATTGGTTAATATGCAGTTTACATTTTCTTATGAGAGAATGATCCAAACCTGAATGTTATAGTGTAAATAGACTTACCTTTGTGAAATAAAGCAATTTTGCCTATAAGGACTTATTTGCACCTAATTGTCGTAAAGCATGTAAAAACTGCTTGTCTGCGTTAAAATAATGGTTAATATGCAGTTTGCATTTTCTTATGAGAGAATAATCCAAACCTGAATGTTATAGTGTAAATAGACTAACCTTCATAAAATAAAGCAATTTTGCCTATAAGGACCCATTTGCCCCTAATTGTCATAAAGCATGTAAAAACTGCTTGTATGCCTTAAAATAATGGTTAATATTCAGTTTGCATTTTCTTATGAGAGAATGATCCAAACCTGAATGTTATAGTGTAAATAGACTTACCCTCATGAAATAAAGCAATTTTGCCTATAAGGACTCATTTGCACCTAATTGTCATAAAGCATGTAAAAACTGCTTGTATGCGTTAAAAAAATAGTTAATATGCAGTTTGCATTTTCTTGTGAGAGAATGATCCAAACCTGAATGTTATAGTGTAAGTAAACTTACCTTTGTGAAATAAAGCAATTTTGCCTATAAGGACTCATTTGCACCTAATTGTCGTTAAGCATGTAAAAACTGCTTGTCTGCGTTAAAATAATGGTTAATATGCAGTTTGCATTTTCTTATGAGAGAATGATCCAAACATAAATGTTATAGTTTAAATAGACTGACCTTCATGAAATAAAGCAATTTTGCCCATAGGGACTCATTTGCCCCTAATTGTCATAAAGCATGTAAAAACTGCTTGTCAGCGTTAAAATAATGTTTAATATGCAGTTTGCATTTTCGTATGAGAGAATGATCCAAATCTGAATGTTATAGTGTAAATAGACTTACCTTCTTGAAATAAAGCAATTTTGCCTATAAGGACTCATTTGCTCCTAATTGTCATAAAGCATGTAAAAACTGCTTGTATGTGTTAAAATAAAGTATAATATGCAGTTTGCATTTTCTTATGAGAGAATGATCCAAATCTGAATGTTATAGTGTAAATAGACTTACCCTCATGAAATAAAGCAATTTTGCCTATATAGACTCATTTGCACCTAATTGTCATAAAGCATGTAAAAACTGCTTGTATGCGTTAAAATGATAGAAAATATGCAGTTTGCATTTTCTTATGAGAGGATGATCCAAACCTGAATGTTATAGTGTAAATAGACTTACCCTCATGAAATAAAGCAATTTTGCCTATAAGGACTCATTTGCACCTAATTGTCATAAAGCATGTAAAAACTGCTTGTATGCGTTAAAAAAATAGTTAATATGCAGTTTGCATTTTCTTATGAGAGAATGATTTAAGCCTGAATGTTATAGTTTCAGTAAGCTCACCTTTGAAAAATAAAGCAATTTTGCCTATATAGACTCATTTGCCCCTAATTGTCATAAAGCATGTAAAAACTGCTTGTATGCGTTAAAATAATGGTTAATATGCAGATTGCGTTTTCTTATGAGAGAATGATCCAAACCTGAATGTTATAGTGTAAATAGACTTACCTTTGTAAAATAAGCAATTTTGCCTATAAGGACTCATTTGCACGCAATTGTCGTGAAGCATGTAAAAACTGCTTGTCTGCGTTAAAATAATGAATAATATGCAGTTTGCATTTTCTTAAGTGAGAATGATCCAAACCTGAATGTTATAGTGAAAGTAGACTTACTTTTGTCAAATGAAACAATTTTGCCTTTATGGACTTATTTGCACCTAATTGTCGTAAACCATGTAAAAACTGCTTGTCTGCGTGAAAATGATAGTCAATATTCAGTTTGCATTTTCTTATGAGAGAATGATCAAAACCTGAATGTTATAGTGTAAATAGACTTACCCTCATGAAATAAAGCAATTTTGCCTATAAGGACTCATTTGCACCTAATTGTCATAAAGCATGTAAAAACTGCTTGTATGCGTTAAAAAAATAGTTAATATGCAGTTTGCATTTTCTTGTGAGAGAATGATCCAAACCTGAATGTTATAGTGTAAGTAAACTTACCTTTGTGAAATAAAGCAATTTTGCCTATAAGGACTCATTTGCACCTAATTGTCGTAAAGCATGTAAAAACTGCTTGTCTGCGTTAAAATAATGGTTAATATGCAGTTTGCATTTTCTTATGAGAGAAGAATCCAAACCTGAATGCAATAGTGTAAATAGACTAACCTTCATAAAATAAAGCAATTTTGCCTATAAGGACCCATTTGCCCCTAATTGTCATAAAGCATGTAAAAACTGCTTGTATGCGTTAAAATAATGGTTAATATTCAGTTTGCATTTTCTTATGAGAGAATGATCCAAACCTGAATGTTATAGTGTAAATAGACTTACCCTCATGAAAT
Organism: Xanthostigma xanthostigma; assembly: GCA_963575645.1. NCBI lineage: Eukaryota > Metazoa > Arthropoda > Insecta > Raphidioptera > Raphidiidae > Xanthostigma > Xanthostigma xanthostigma. The sequence goes on along the minus strand of OY754473.1, from coordinate 19,131,091 downwards.
AAAGCAATTTTGCCTATAAGGACTCATTTGCACCTAATTGTCATAAAGCATGTAAAAACTGCTTGTATGCGTTAAAAAAATAGTTAATATGCAGTTTGCATTTTCTTGTGAGAGAATGATCCAAACCTGAATGTTATAGTGTAAGTAAACTTACCTTTGTGAAATAAAGCAATTTCGCCTATAAGGACTCATTTGCACCTAATTGTCGTTAAGCATGTAAAAACTGCTTGTCTGCGTTAAAATAATGGTTAATATGCAGTTTGCATTTTCTTATGAGAGAATGATCCAAACCTAAATGTTATAGTGTAAATAGACTGACCTTCATGAAATAAAGCAATTTTGCCCATAGGGACTCATTTGCCCCTAATTGTCATAAAGCATGTAAAAACTGCTTGTCAGCGTTAAAATAATGTTTAATATGCAGTTTGCATTTTCGTATGAGAGAATGATCTAAATCTGAATGTTATAGTGTAAATAGACTTACCTTCTTGAAATAAAGCAATTTTGCCTATAAGGACTCATTTGCTCCTAATTGTCATAAAGCATGTAAAAACTGCTTGTATGTGTTAAAATAATGTATAATATGCAGTTTGCATTTTCTTATGAGAGAATGATCCAAATCTGAATGTTATAGTGTAAATAGACTTACCCTCATGAAATAAAGCAATTTTGCCTATATAGACTCATTTGCACCTAATTGTCATAAAGCATGTAAAAACTGCTTGTATGCGTTAAAATGATAGAAAATATGCAGTTTGCATTTTCTTATGAGAGGATGATCCAAACCTCAATGTTATAGTTTAAATAGACTTACCCTCATGAAATAAAGCAATTTTGCCTATAAGGACTCATTTGCACCTAATTGTCATAAAGCTTGTAAAAACTGCTTGTATGCGATAAAATAATAGTTAATATGCAGTTTGCATTTTCTTATGAGAGAATGATTTAAGCCTGAATGTTATAGTTTTAGTAAGCTCACCTTTGAAAAATAAAGCAATTTTGCCTATATAGACTCATTTGCCCCTAATTGTCATAAAGCATGTAAAAACTGCTTGTATGCGTTAAAATAATGGTTAATATGCAGTTTGCATTTTCTTATGAGAGAATGATCCAAACCTGAATGTTATAGTGTAAATAGACTTACCTTTGTAAAATAAGCAATTTTGCCTATAAGGACTCATTTGCACGCAATTGTCGTGAAGCATGTAAAAACTGCTTGTCTGCGTGAAAATGATAGTCAATATTCAGTTTGCATTTTCTTATGAGAGAATGATCCAAACCTGAATGTTATAGTGTAAATAGACTTTCCCTCATGAAATAAAGCAATTTTGCCTATAAGGACTCATTTGCACCTAATTGTCATAAAGCATGTAAGAACTGCTTGTATGCGTTAAAATAATGGTTAATATGCAGATTGCGTTTTCTTATGAGAGAATGATCCAAACCTGAATGTTATAGTGTAAATAGACTTACCTTTGTAAAATAAGCAATTTTGCCTATAAGGACTCATTTGCACGCAATTGTCGTGAAGCATGTAAAAACTGCTTGTCTGCGTTAAAATAATGAATAATATGCAGTTTGCATTTTCTTATGTGAGAATGATCCAAACCTGAATGTTATAGTGAAAGTAGACTTACTTTTGTCAAATGAAACAATTTTGCCTTTATGGACTTATTTGCACCTAATTGTCATAAAGCATGTAAAAACTGCTTGTATGCGTTAAAATAATAGTTGATATGCAGTTTGCATTTTCTTATGAGAGAATAATCCAAACCTGAATGTTATAGTGTAAATAGACTAACCTTCATAAAATAAAGCAATTTTGCCAATAAGGACCCATTTGCCCCTAATTGTCATAAAGCATGTAAAAACTGCTTGTATGCGTTAAAATAATGGTTAATATTCAGTTTGCATTTTCTTATGAGAGAATGATTCAAACCTGAATGTTATAGTGTAAATAGACTTACCCGCATGAAATAAAGCAATTTTGCCTATAAGGACTCATTTGCACCTAATTGTCATAAAGCATGTAAAAACTGCTTGTATGCTTTAAAATTATGGTTAATATGCAGTTTGCATTTTCTTATGAGAGAATGATCCAAACCTGAATGTTATAGTGTAAATAGACTTACGCTAATGAAATAAAGCAATTTTGCCTATAAAGACTCATTTGCACCTAATTGTCATAAAGCATGTAAAAACTGCTTGTCTGCGTTAAAATAATGGTTAATATGCAGTTTGCATTTTCTTATGAAAGAATGATCCAAACCAGAATGTTATAGTGTAAATAGACTTACCCTCATGAAATAAAGCAATTTTGCCTATAAAGACTCATTTGCACCTAATTGTCATAAAGCATGTAAAAACTGCTTGTCTGCGTTAAAATAATGGTTAATATGCAGTTTGCATTTTCTTATGAGAGAATGATCCAAACCTAAATGTTATAGTGTAAATAGATTTACCCTCATGAAATAAAGCAATTGTGCCTATAAGGACTCATTTGCACCTAATTGTCGTAAAGCATGTAAAAACTGCTTGTCTGCGTTTAAATAATGGTTAATATGCAGTTTGCATTTTCTTATGAGAGAATGATCCAAACCTGAATGTTATAGTGTAAATAGACTTACCTTTGTAAAATAAAGCAATTTTGCCTATAAGGACTCATTTGCACGCAATTGTCGTGAAGCATGTAAAAACTGCTTGTCTGCGTTAATATAATGGTTAATATGCAGTTTGCATTTTCTTATGAGAGAATGATCCAAACCTAAATGTTATAGTGCAAATAGACTTACCTTCATGAAATAAAGCAATTTTGCCTATAAGGACTCATTTGCCCCTTATTGTCATAAAGCATGTAAAAACTGCTTGTATGCTTTAAAATAATGGTTAATATGCAGTTTGCATTTTCTTATGAGAGAATGATCCAAACCTAAATGTTATAGTCTAAATAGACTTACCCTCATGAAATAAAGCAATTGTGCCTATAAGTACTCATTTTCCCCTAATTGTCATAAAGCATGTAAAAACTGCTTGTATAATTTAAAATAATGGTTAATATGCAGTTTGCATTTTCTTATGAGAGAATGATCCAAACCTGAATGTTATAGTGTAAATAGACTTACCTTTGTAAAATAAAGCAATTTTGCCTATAAGGACTTATTTGCACGCAATTGTCGTAAAGCATGTAAAAACTGCTTGTCTGCGTTAAAATAATGGTTAATATGCAGTTTGCATTTTCTTATGAGAGAGTGATCCAAACCTAAATGTTATAGTGTAAATAGACTTACCTTCATAAAATAAAGCAATTTTGCCTATAGGGACTCATTTGCCCCTAATTGTTATAAAGCATGTAAAAACTGCTTGTCAGCGTTAAAATAATGTTTAATATGCAGTTTGCATTTTCTTATGAGAAAATGATCCAAACCTGAATGTTATAGTGTAAATAGACTTACCTTCATGAAACAAAGCAATTTTGCCTATAAGGACTCATTTGCTCCTAATTGTCATAAAGCATGTAAAAACTGTTTGTATGCGTTAAAATAATGTATAATATGCAGTTTGCATTTTCTTATGAGAGAATGATCCAAACCTGAATGTTATAGTGTAAATAGACTTACCTTTGTAAAATAAAGCAATTTTGCCTATAAGGACTCATTTGCACGCAATTGTCGTGAAGCATGTAAAAACTGCTTGTCTGCGTTAATATAATGGTTAATATGCAGTTTGCATTTTCTTATGAGAGAATGATCCAAACCTAAATGTTATAGTGCAAATAGACTTACCTTCATGAAATAAAGCAATTTTGCCTATAAGGACTCATTTGCCCCTTATTGTCATAAAGCATGTAAAAACTGCTTGTATGCTTTAAAATAATGGTTAATATGCAGTTTGCATTTTCTTATGAGAGAATGATCCAAACCTAAATGTTATAGTCTAAATAGACTTACCCTCATGAAATAAAGCAATTGTGCCTATAAGTACTCATTTTCCCCTAATTGTCATAAAGCATGTAAAAACTGCTTGTATAATTTAAAATAATGGTTAATATGCAGTTTGCATTTTCTTATGAGAGAATGATCCAAACCTGAATGTTATAGTGTAAATAGACTTACCTTTGTAAAATAAAGCAATTTTGCCTATAAGGACTTATTTGCACGCAATTGTCGTAAAGCATGTAAAAACTGCTTGTCTGCGTTAAAATAATGGTTAATATGCAGTTTGCATTTTCTTATGAGAGAGTGATCCAAACCTAAATGTTATAGTGTAAATAGACTTACCTTCATAAAATAAAGCAATTTTGCCTATAGGGACTCATTTGCCCCTAATTGTTATAAAGCATGTAAAAACTGCTTGTCAGCGTTAAAATAATGTTTAATATGCAGTTTGCATTTTCTTATGAGAAAATGATCCAAACCTGAATGTTATAGTGTAAATAGACTTACCTTCATGAAACAAAGCAATTTTGCCTATAAGGACTCATTTGCTCCTAATTGTCATAAAGCATGTAAAAACTGTTTGTATGCGTTAAAATAATGTATAATATGCAGTTTGCATTTTCTTATGAGAGAATGATCCAAACCTGAATGTTATAGTGTAAATAGACTTATATCCTCATGAAATAAAGCAATTTTGCCTATATAGACTCATTTGCACCTAATTGTCATAAAGCTTGTAAAAACTGCTTGTATGCGTTAAAATAATAGTTGATATGCAGTTTGCATTTTCTTATGAGAGAATGATCTAAACCTGAATGTTATAATTTAAGTAAACTCACCTTTGTAAAATAAAGCAATTTTGCCTACATAGACTCATTTGCCCCTAATTGTCATAAAGCATGTAAAAACTGCTTGTATGCGTTAAAATAATGGTTAATATGCAGTTTGCATTTTCTTATGAGAGAATGATCCAAACCTGAATGTTATAGTGTAAATAGACTTACTTTTGTAAAATAAAGCAATTTTGCCTATAAGGACTCATTTGCACGCAATTGTCGTGAAGCATGTAAAAACTGCTTGTCTGCGTGAAAATGATAGTCAATATTCAGTTTGCATTTTCTTATGAGAGAATGATCCAAACCTGATTGTTATAGTGTAAATAGACTTACCCTCATGAAATAAAGCAATTTTGCCTATAAGGACTCATTTGCACCTAATTGTCATAAAGCATGTAAAAACTGCTTGTATGCTTTAAAATAATAGTAAATATGCAGTTTGCATTTTCTTGTGAGAGAATGATCCAAACCTGAATGTTATAGTGTAAGTAAACTTACCTTTGTGAAATAAAGCAATTTTGCTTATAAAGACTCATTTGCACCTAATTGTCGTAAAGCATGTAAAAACTGCTTGTCTGCGTTTAAATAATGGTTAATATGCAGTTTGCATTTTCTTATGAGAGAATGATCCAAACCTGAATGTTATAGTGTCAATAGACTTACCTTCATGAAATAAAGCAATTTTCCCTATTAGGACTCATTTGCACCTAATTGTCATAAAGCATGTAAAAACTGCTTGTATGCGTTAAAATAATGGTTAATATGCAGATTGCGTTTTCTTATGAGAGAATGATCCAAACCTGAATGTTACAGTGTAAATAGACTTACCTTTGTAAAATAAAGCAATTTTGCCTATAAGGACTCATTTGCACGCAATTGTCGTGATGCATGTAAAAACTGCTTGTCTGCGTTAAAATAATGGTTAATATGCAGTTTGCATTTTCTTATGAGAGAATAATCTAACCCTGAATGTTATAGTGTAAATAGACTAACCTTCCAAAAATAAAGCAATTTTGCCTATAAGGACTCATTTGCACCTAATTGTCATAAAGCATGTAAAAACTGCTTCTCTGCGTTAAAATAATGGTTAATATGCAGTTTGCATTTTGTTATGAGAGAATGATCCAAACCTAAATGTTATAGTGTTAATTGACTTACCCTCATGAAATAAAGCAATTGTGCCTATAAGGACTCATTTGCATCTAATTGTCGTAAAGCATGTAAAAACTGCTTGTCTGCGTTTAAATAATGGTTAATATGCAGTTTGCATTTTCTTATGAGAGAATGATCCAATCCTGAATGTTATAGTGTAAATAGACTTACCTTTGTAAAATAAAGCAATTTTGCCTATAAGGACTCATTTGCACGCAATTGTCGTGAAGCATGTAAAAACTGCTTGTCTGCGTTAAAATAATGGTTAATATGCAGTTTGCATTTTCTTATGAGAGAATGATCCAAACCTAAATGTTATAGTGCAAATAGACTTACCTTCATAAAATAAAGCAATTTTGCCTATAAGGACTCATTTGCCCCTAATTGTCATAAAGCATGTAAAAACTGCTTGTATGCTTTAAAATAATGGTTAATATGCAGTTTGCATTTTCTTATGAGAGAATGATCCAAACCTGAATATTATAGTGTAAATAGACTTACCTTTGTAAAATAAAGCAATTTTGCCTATAAGGACTCATTTGCACGCAATTGTCGTGAAGCATGTAAAAACTGCTTGTCTGCGTTAAAAATAATGGTTAATATGCAGTTTGCATTTTCTTATGAGAGAATGATCCAAACCTGAATGTTATAGTGAAAGTAGACTTACTTTTGTGAAATGAAACAATTTTGCCTTTATGGACTTATTTCCACCTAATTGTCGTAAAACATGTGAAAACTGCTTGTATGCTTTAAAATAATGGTTAATATGCAGTTTGCATTTTCTTATGAGAGAATGATCCAAACCTGAATATTATAGTGTAAATAGACTTACCTTCGTAAAATAAAGCAATTTTGCCTATAAGGACTCATTTGCACGCAATTGTCTTTAAGCATGTAAAAACTGCTTGTCTGCGTGAAAATGATAGTAAATATGCAGTTTGCATTTTCTTATTTGAGAATGATCCAAACCTGAATGTTATAGTGTAAATAGACTTACCCTCATGAAATAAAGCAATTTTGCCTATAAAGACTCATTTGCACCTAATTGTCGCAAAGCATGTAAGAACTGCTTGTCTGCGTTAAAATAATGGTTAATATGCAGTTTGCATTTTCTTATGAGAGAATGATCCAAACCTGAATGTTATAGTGAAAGTAGACTTACTTTTGTGAAATGAAACAATTTTGCCTTTATGGACTTCTTTGCACCTAATTGACGTAAACCATGTAAAAACTGCTTGTCTGCGTGAAAATGATAGTCAATATTCAGTTTGCATTTTCTTATGAGAGAATGATCCAAACCTGAATGTTATAGTGTAAATAGACTTACCCTCATGAAATAAAGCAATTTTGCCTATAAGGACTCATTTGCACCTAATTGTCATAAAGCATGTAAAAACTGCTTGTATGCGTTAAAAAAATAGTTAATATGCAGTTTGCACTTTCTTGTGAGAGAATGATCCAAACCTGAATGTTATAGTGTAAGTAAACTTACCTTTGTGAAATAAAGCAAATTTGCCTATAAGGACTCATTTGCACCTAATTGTCGTAAAGCAAGTAAAAACTGCTTGTCTGCGTTAAAATAATGGTTAATATGCAGTTTGCATTTTCTTATGAGAGAATGATCCAAACCTGAATGTTATAGTGTAAATAGACTTACACTCATGAAATAAAGCAATTTTGCCTATAAGGACTCATTTGCACCTAATTGTCATAAAGCATGTAAAAACTGCTTGTATGCGTTAAAAAAATAGTTAATATGCAGTTTGCATTTTCTTGTGAGAGAATAATCCAAACCTGAATGTTATAGTGTAAGTAAACTTACCTTTGTGAAATAAAGCAATTTTGCCTATAAAGACTCATTTGCACCTAATTGTCGTTAAGCATGTAAAAACTGCTTGTCTGCGTTAAAATAATGGTTAATATGCAGTTTGCATTTTCTTATGAGAGAATGATCCAAACCTAAATGTTATAGTGTAAATAGACTGACCTTCATAAAATAAAGCAATTTTGCCTATAAGGACCCATTTGCCCCTAATTGTCATAAAGCATGTAAAAACTGCTTGTATGCGTTAAAATAATGGTTAATATTCAGTTTGCATTTTCTTATGAGAGAATGATCCAAACCTGAATGTTATAGCGTAAATAGACTTAGCTTCATGAAAAAAAGCAATTTTGCCTATAAGGACTCATTTGCTCCTAATTGTCGTTAAGCATGTAAAAACTGCTTGTCTGCGTTAAAATAATGGTTAATATGCAGTTTGCATTTTCTCATGAGAGAATGATCCAAACCTAAATGTTATAGTGTAAATAGACTGACCTTCATGAAATAAAGCAATTTTGCCTATAGGGACTCATTTGCCCCTAATTGTCATAAAGCATGTAAAAACTGCTTGTCAGCGTTAAAATAATGTTTAATATTATGCAGTTTGCATTTTCGTATGAGAGAATGATCCAAACCTGAATGTTATAGTGTAAATAGACTTACCCTCATGAAATAAAGCAATTTTGCCTATAAAGACTCATTTGCACCTAATTGTCGCAAAGCATGTAAGAACTGCTTGTCTGCGTTAAAATAATGGTTAATATGCAGTTTGCATTTTCTTATGAGAGAATGATCCAAACCTGAATGTTATAGTGAAAGTAGACTTACTTTTGTGAAATGAAACAATTTTGCCTTTATGGACTTCTTTGCACCTAATTGACGTAAACCATGTAAAAACTGCTTGTCTGCGTGAAAATGATAGTCAATATTCAGTTTGCATTTTCTTATGAGAGAATGATCCAAACCTGAATGTTATAGTGTAAATAGACTTACCCTCATGAAATAAAGCAATTTTGCCTATAAGGACTCATTTGCACCTAATTGTCATAAAGCATGTAAAAACTGCTTGTATGCGTTAAAAAAATAGTTAATATGCAGTTTGCACTTTCTTGTGAGAGAATGAT